>CAJGYO010000010.1:83532763-84037535 GCA_904845875.1 Miscanthus lutarioriparius
GAGTAGAATAGGAAGTTAGCTGGATGTCCCATTCTTGTCGAGCTCAGCCATGGTCTTTTGGTGGCCAATTTAGTGTTTTCCTCGCCGTCGGTCATCCCGCCGCCGTGGGATGGCACGTTTGGGGGTAAGGCGTTACGCTTGGTTTTAGTTCGATTCAATCTGGATATAGGCTCATCTTGATACTTTTGTGTCGATGCGCGCCTTAGCTCCGCCTAGGATGCCGCTGGTGGTGAGCTGACGCGTCGGTGTCTGCCCAGAGCACCGCCTCCCCCGCCAGCTCGCACGAGGTGAGACCACCTCGACACTCGTCCGCCTCAACCAGCACCACATCGTGAATCCCGGTGAGCTATTGATGCTTCCCCGCTACCTCTACCCTTCTGAAGAGCACGTAGGTTCGTCGGATGGCTGCGCCATCACTACGATCCACCACCCGCTGCAGCAGCGTACCCTAGGGCGCCTCCCAATGCTCCACCGCTTCCAACCCTCATCGTCTAGATCATTGATGGTGGTCGGCTCTTTAGTTTGTCTAGAACGGACCCCTATTGCTTGGCGTGACCGCGGTTTGTCGTCGGTCGTCGCGCCGGTGAACGCGATGGCATCAGGGACCATCCTGTGGTGAAGACGGGATAGTTCGGGGGCTTAGCTGCAAAAGGCGCATCTTTGCGGAATAGTGCGTAGGTGCTCTGCGTAATAACTCGCTAGGTCAAGTGCTCTTTCACAAAATGTGCAAGAGCGCTCGCGCTGCGGACCTATTGGGCCAACCTGCTACATGCGCGGGTTCCCCGTCGTGGGCCGTTTAGGTTGCTGGGCCGAATAGTTGGCCACCGGCCTTTTCTTTTTCTAAAGCATTTTCCAAATTAGTTCTAAGGTAAATTTGTAAATTCAAGATAAATTTGTGTGAACATTCAAAAATAGTGAAACCAATTTTGTGAGGCTCCTAAAATCATGATCTATGGGAGTGAGAAGACTTGTCACTTTCTTATCATGGGTTCTGGCTCATTCCGAACTGACTGATTGGAGGTGGGAATGGTGGAGGTCTAAGCACCGCACTGAGTCCGAGACTCAGGAGCGGGGGCTTGGAGTCCAAGTTTGGATGGGGACCTGAACCCCGTGACAGGAGAGTGGTAGGTTGGTCTTGCTTCTGCCTGGGGTACAAGCGGGGCTTGTGTTTCGGGATACCCAGCTAGGATACATTAATTTATGAATCACCGCATGATGTGGTATGGCATGACTATGATCTAGCACTGTAGAAAGAACTAGAACATGAAAAAAGGGTAAAATGGTTATGACTGCTTATCACCTGCTTGAAAGTAGCATAAGTGCTTACATAGAATGGTAGTTAATGAATCAATATGGAGTGCTAATAAAAGTTGAATATAAGGATGTACGTTTAGTAATGCTCCTGTAGATGCAATAAACCCACAAGCCAGATAGCCTTGCATATCCTTGGAGTTTTTTTTCCTCCTAACGGGTAAGTCTTGCGGAGTACAATTAAGTACTCAGGGTTGTTCTACCCTGTTGCAGGTGACAGGTGGATGATAGAGCCGACACTTGTGTGCGGGAACCTCCTGGTGGGGCTCAGTGAGGATTTCCTTTCCGTTGCGGACATAGAGTTTATTTGAAACTTCCACCCAAAATGTTTTACAATGGAAAAACTTATAAAATATTATTATGTATACAACTGATCATCATGTTAATGTTTAGCTTGTCATTAAATGATTTTATTTCCACTAAAACTCTGATAACATGGTTATATTCCGCTGTTATAAATAATAAATATTATACTCTGATGTTGCATGAAAAGTGATGTAAGAATTGGCTAAAATATTGTAAGCTTTATTCTCCCATTTATGATTCTATTAAAAATATAGATTTTTGGGTTCTCCCATGGGGTGTGCTCGACAGAACTGCATAGTTTGGTGATCTCTCTTGGGTACTTAGTGTCTAATGGAAGACGAGTACCCTTTGGAGGGCATTAGATTAGGCGGTTCTGCCACAGGGAGCCCATGCTGCCGCCGATGCCTCCATCTTGCGGGCCGGAGTGAAGGAGGCCCTCATAGCCCACCATTCTGGGCCACCATTCGCCATGGGAGTTGAGGTCGAGTGCCGCCATGCCCATCCGGGGAGCATTGACGCTGCTCGAGCCCGGAAAGGGATATGCCGCGTTGGAGAAGATGTCGTAACCGTCAGCGGGGGAATACGGATCAGGCTACGACAGGAAGTCCCTGGTGCGGTCACCGTTGCCGTAGCCATCGCCGTTGTAGCCGTCCATGTGCGACGCGCAGATCTGGATCTAGCGGCAGGGAGGACAAGCTGCAACTACGCAACGGAGAGGAGCTAGATCTGGGCAGCGACGAAGGGCGAGAGCGAGAGCGGCGGCGGGTGGGAGCGGGGGAATGGATAAGGATACTGAGCAAGCGGGGTGGGTGGGTGCGGTGGTAATGGGCATCCAGCTCGCGCCCCAGGCGTTTTTGCCCAGTTTTGGGCCTCTTGGGTAGCAAATGGCAATAGTTTAGTATCCCAGGATTTGTTCTTTTTTGCCCATAGTATTTAGATCCATTTTGACAAAAGATGGGTTAAAACTGCTGGCCAAATCTTTAGCACAAGGAAATAAACAGGGCCTTAGTCAATGGCCTTATTGACAGCTTGGAGAAAGCTGTCCAAAGTCCAAACTGATGCTGCATATTTTTCTCTCGTTGAATAATGGGGGAATTCCTTGTATGCCATTAAAAAATATCATAATACCTTGTGAGTATTTGAAAAAATTCAGCGGTCTTCAGCGTTACTGCACTAACTTTTTTGTGTCCTCCATACCACTGCCGTCAGTTTGGGCTCTAACGCCGTCAAACTGCAGGTGTGAAAAGTCTAAAATACCCTCAAGTCTAAATATGTCATTAATTTTTTTTGAGCATCTTAACGACTTCAAATGAAAAAACTCAAAACTAGAAAGTTGTAGATCTCGTCGAGATCTATAATTTTCATATAAAAATTATCTTCATTTAATTCCGCAAAAAATATGATTTGATATGATTAATATATCTTAGAAAAATCATATCTTTTTGTTTGTGGAATTAAATAAAAATAATTTTTATATGAAAATTATAGATCTCGACGAGGTCTACAACTTTCTAGTTTTAAGTTTTTTCATTTAAAGTCGTTAAGATACTCAAAAAAAATTAATGACATATTTAGACTTAAGGGTATTTTCGATTTTTCACACCTACAGTTTGACGGTGTTAGAGCTCAAACTGACGGCAGTGGCATGGAGGGCGCAAAAAAAGTTAGAGCAGTGATGCTGAAAACTGCTGAACTTTTTCAGAGACTCACATAGCATTGCGATCTTTTTTTAATGGCACGCTGGAAATTTCCCTTGAATAATGCAACAAAACAAAAGGAGACTCGCGCAAGAGTGCGTCAACCCACGTTCCCCCTCGGTTGCCCTCGCCGGAGGAGGAGAGAGAAGGACACCGGAGATCCGCCATGGCCGCCGCCGCTGTCGCCGACCCTCCTGGTACGTGCTGCACAGCCTTGACCTTCCATCATCCCCTCCCCTGCACGTCTCTCAAGCTGAAAAAGCTCCAATAGAAGTTGGGCCTGGTTTACTTTGCAAGTTTTTTCAATCCGATAAATAGTACCACTTTCGTCTTATTTGGTAAATATTGTCCAATCGTGGACCAACTAGGCTCAAAAGATTCATCTCGTGATTTCCAACTAAACTGTGTAATTAGTTTTTTTTTACCTATATTTAATACTCCATGCAAGCGGCTAAAAATTGATATGATGGAGAGAGAGTGAAAAAACTTGGAATTTGGATGGCATCTAAACAAGGCTTAGAAAAAGAAAATGAGTACTCGAGCTTCATTGATGGCGGACGTAAAGCTGAAAAAGCCCTGTCATTGATGGCGAAAATTGAATGCTTGTTTGATTGCAAAAAGTAGGTGTATTTCTCTCGTATCTCTTTGCCCGATCTATGCTGGATTGCTGGTTACCTTGCCCCCCATAGGCGATAGCTAACACTTTCTGCTGCCAATCGCCATGTGGCATGTGTTTCCTTCCTCCCGTCGCCTCCGAGCACGTACAGGCTACTTCGTCGGCCACCCGTTGCACTACCAGGACCAGCAGCCACAGGCGGAGCCGCCGCCGGCGGCGGCGGAGGCGGCCGTCGACGACCAGAACGCTGTGAACGCACAAGTCCCTGGTGCGTTCGTGTTTCAGTTCAGTTCTTGCTTCCAGCTTCCTTCCTTCCCTGATTTCTCTTTCTCTTCTAGTAAACTTTTCCCATTGCATTTCGTGTTAATTTTTTTATGAAACTGGATCGGAATTTTTTTCCGGGCAAGAGCAGGTTACTACAAAGGGCGTGTGCATTCGAGACCAAGCGATGGCACTGAACACAATAACAACGCTGATGCTGCAGTTCAGCCGAATCGAGAACCGGGCTTCCTTGCCAAATTGTAATGAACCGTTTGATGTATGCTTTGACTTGTGTAGAGACTGCTCAGAGCTCAAATCTGCTAATTGCTGTCAGTTTCAACGGTTTGATGCATGGTTCTCCGTTTGTTGTGCTCAGGTTCGGCGGGTGCTTCTCCGGCGGCAGCGGAAATTCGAATTAGACCCGTGAGGCCATGACACATCCCTGCGGGCAGTTCAGTGAAGGACATTCTGGCTCAGCACGCATCGCACTGGTGCTTGTCTGGACGGATTGCAGTTGCAGGATCTTGAAATTCTCTGTTCTTTGTCAATTTGTAGCATCTTATTCTTAGCTAGAGTCAGTGAGGTTGTTCGCTGCACATGCTACCATTCGATTTTCGCTGCACTTGTGTAAACTGTAAACGGAGGGTTTATTTCATTCCTATAAAATATGGTGCTGTGTGTAAAGCCGGACCATTTTATGAGCAAGTTGGCAACTTTCCTTTTTTTTTGGTATAAACCTCAGTTCAGTTGTCATAAGAGTTCTCCCCCGAATTGATACAAAACACATTGGCTGAAGAGTTTTCACATCCAATGGGCTGTCTTTCCCGTAAATTGGATCAGTGGAGAAATTTCTTTTGAGAGCAATGGCCCTCTAAAGTATACTAATCTAATCTAGAACGCCACATGATCAGACAGCGGGAGAACTGCTTATACGGTACAGGTACTATTAGAGCCATATTGCAAACTACTAAAATGGCAATTGCACGATTGCAGAAAGCCAGAAACAGAAAATGTGATAGCAGCATTCTATCTTCCTTTCAGGCACTAGACTAGAGATTACGAAGATTTGAAGACCAACTCAATCATTAGCGTTTTTTTCTAAAAAAAACTCAATCATTAGCTTGTACTAGGCTACTAGCTACTAGCTAGTGATGGTGGCAGCAGTAGACCCACTTGCAAAACCGCACCCAGTAGCCCAAGGTCCGACGTGGTTGGTGGGAGTGGGAGAACCTTGTTTTCGTTTCGAGAACTGGACGACCGGTGATGCCAAGTCTTCGTAGTCAATCCCTTATTACCAGGTCGACCAAAGCTGCATACCTTGCCTAAAGCCATATCTTCCCCGTCCAGCCGTCCTGTCCAACAAACACACGGGGAGACCTGCACAGCTCTCTCGGTCTCGTCTCTCCACCCTTTCTCCTCGTCACAGGGCGGAGGAATCGCTCGCCGGAGCTCCCATCCGATCCGCTAATGGCTGACAGCAGTCCCGCTCCGGGTAGGCTCCTCAACCTCACCCATCATGTGTGTGTGTTAATGTTCATTCGCCGGATCCACTCAATTCTCCCTCCTACCGAATTACATGGTTGATGGTTCTTTCGCTACCCGTTGGTGCTGGTGCAGGCTACTACTCCGGCCCTCCCGCCGCGCCGCACGACAAGCACAAGGCGCCGCCGTCCGAGTCCGGAGCCCGTTGACGGCCAGGTCAACGCCTCAGTCCCTGGTGCGTGCACTACCTACAGATCCGGAGATCCAAGCGTTTCTTCTTCTCCTAAAATTCCTCGTTTCGTTTCTCTCTCAATCACGTTTGGTTTGCGCGGCTAGTGTCTGTTGACTGTTAGTAATAACGGACCTTCGCGTTTGGCAAGAGCAGGCGGCTACTACTCCGGCGGCCCTTCGAAACCTGGCGCCGGCGGCGTGGGGCAGCTCCTCTGCTCCCTAAGGAATCGGGCTTCTTCTCCAGCTGGTGAGCATTCAGAGCTCAAATGATCAAATTAAATCTAGTCGCTGTTTCCTGCTCTTTTGATTTCACTTGATTATACCTTCGCTGATGGCTCGCCGTTTGTTGTATGATGTATCATCAAGTTGTGCGTGCTTCTCTGGCGGCGAAACCGCAAGATAGATTCTCAGTGCTGGACCGAGACCGAGAGGACCATGGATGGCAGATATGGCAGTGATTGTGTTGGGTCGACGCAAATTTGTTCAGATTTATTTTCTTTGAAAATTGAAATATATATTTTCGGCAGTGGCGTTTTCAATTTGTACAAGCGTTGTATGCACTATGAAGAAGCAGAGTCAGTTTACCTTTTGAAGAAATTTGTTCAGATTTATTTTCTTTGAAATATATATTTTCGGCAGTGGCGTTGTCAGTTTGTACAAGCATTCTATGCACTATGCAGAAGCACAGAGCCCCCGCAGCCGCAGCCGAACAGCCCCAAAATCAGGTAGTCTCTCATACAGTTTACCTTTTGAAGAGATGCTCTAGCTGTTCGCTTGGTCGTAAACGATCGTAAATTTCCAGCCGGAACAGTATTTTTTTCTTACATCAAACTAGCCAGTAGTACTTCTTCACGATCCAGCCACGAACAAGCACAGCTGTGAAGCTTCACTTCTGCCCATATTAGTTTTAAATAACAAATTCACTTTGTATGAAGAGGCAATGATTCTACTAGTCGAGGCAATGTACCGCATTTACCTAGCTACCTGCATATAGTCATCATTCATGCAGCAAATGTTTTTCATTCTCCCTATCTTAGTTTGTCGTCCTACTGCACACATTAATGGATTCTTACATATGAAGCCGAAAGTGAAGAACATCCTTAAGAACACAAGAAATATTTAGTATATATTTCAGTAGGGGCTCCTGAGCCCCTCCTGTTCCCTCAAAAAAAAATATTATATAGAAAAACCTTGGGGTTTCCACGTTTCTGGAGGCTTTGTGTGAGGTCAGACATGCATGCTCATTATAACTTGGGTTTCTATGTTGAGTTGATAACTTAGGAGAGTCTAATGAACTTAGGGTCTGCTTGTTTGACTTGTATCTTTTGAGCTTTTCGCTTAAAAGCTGACTTTCTAGCTTTTAGGTTTTGTTATTGGTTTTGTAATAAACTTTTAGCTTCTCGGCACAAAAAAGTTACAAAAGCTTCTGTTAGCATGTTTTTCAGTTTTAGTTTATCTTCTCCAAATCCATCTTTTCAAAAGCCAACTCAATAGGTGTGCTATTTGTTTCAGCTTTTGGCTTCTGAAGCCAGCAAAAAGCTGAAAAAAAGAGAGCTAGACCCTGTTTGATACATGTTCTCTAGAAAGCACTTCTCAGACAAGATGCACTAGTAGAGTAAGAGCAAGCTTAAAATAAGCATGTCCGATCTAGCTTATGTTTATTACTATAAAATGGGGTGGTGGGAATAATCCCGGTCGGACTAAGCTGCAAAAAAATATGCCAACTGACTATTAATTTTAGCTTATTTTGGCCATAAACAACTTATAAGTTGTACCAAATATGTATTTAGTGTACTTGCTTTTTGGTTGAAGCCAAAATCCTATGCGGTGTTTTTGCTCTGTCTAAAAATCTTCTGGTAGGGTCTAGAACAGCCCCTTAGAGAAGGAGCATTGTAGGAGCAAGGAGGCACCCTTTATTATTTCCCTTTGATAGATGTATTACATGATTTTTTTTCCCCGACAAGGTTCCTTCTGAAGCAAGTACCCAGAGTCTTCTCACTCTAAGTCAATTCCATTTCCGCGTTAAGGAAGCTGCCTCCCCAAAGGCACCTGCTCCCTGCTCTACTGTCTACTCCCACCTCCCATTTCCATCTATCCAAGAAGCAGAGGCCGGCAGCGGAGGCGGTGCTCCACCGGCTTCCTCCTCTTCGCTCATCGTCACACTCTCTCCTGAGGAGGCTGCCGGAGACTCGCCATGGCCGACGCCTCGGGCAATCCTGCCGGTATGCTGCTCAGCCTTGACATCTACCTTACCATTTCTGAAAACACAAAAACAAGGTCGATCGAAACGATAGGCAGTAGCGTGCAGACTACTCTCGTTTCCCTTGTGCGAATCACTTTGATTCTTCACTGGTTTTCTGTGTCTGCAGATGGCTACTACAGTGGCCGTCCCCTGGGCCTGGAGTACGATCCGCAACAAGCGCAGGCAGTGCCGGCACCGCCGCTGGAAGCAGCACAGCCGCAGCCACGGCAGGATGTTGGCGACCAGGTCGCCAACCACACTCATGTCCATGGCGTTCCTGGTGTGTGTTAAACAGATCCAAACTTTTCTTCTCAAATCTCACACCTAATCCCTCGCTTGACCTTTTCTTTCAAAGTCCTGTTTGATCCCAGTAGCGTCTGTCTATATGCAGTTTCAAGTGCTCTGTTTGATTCCTTTGATTTGGTATACGAGCAGGATACTATAAAGGCCGCCTTAGCAACACGAACACTGCTGTAGCTCCTCTTTCAGCAACAGCTGCTGTTGCTCCTCCTCCTCCTGCTCCTGCTGTTGAACCTGAAAGGAAGCTGAGCTGGATTGACAAATGGTAAGTAGCACGCAACGTCTGCTTCAATTGATATAGAAAATGGTACCATCTCTAGAGCTCAAGTATACTCACTGACGACGACACTGCTTTGTGTAACCTTAATTATTTTTGCTTGGTGTGGCGGTTTGTGTGGTTGCTATCTAAAGCCTCATGTGCTTCACCGGCGGCAGAAGCACGAGGTAGCTCAAGAGTCAAGACATCCGTGGTCGGCCACGTTATTGACGAAGTTAGAGCGAGATTGCACGGCTGTGCTTGCTTTGATGTATAGAGAAATGTTGAGATCTTTGTTAGTTCTTCCCCATGCTAGCGCTATTCATTTGTACAACTGCATGCACAATTGCAGATGCAGAGTCAGTGAATCTATTTATGATCCATCAGTTGGATTGTGCTTAATGATTTAAATCTGATCGTTTCATATGATTTGGTATATATGATGGATAAATAAACACCACGGTGATGGGCTCCTCTTCAGCTGCAGCAAAGTCTGATCTAGCTTCGAGGATATGGGGTGATTACTAATTAGTGCAATGAGCATGGTGCCAAAATGAGTCTCTCACTTGTCGATTGGTCAGTAGTGATTGGAGTTCAAATTAGGCACATTTATCCTCAAGGTTGTTGTCACTTGGATCTAGCATAGTTTGCACAAGATACAGCCTATTCGCTTGGTCGTAAACGGCTTGTCAGAACAGTATTTTTCTCTCACACCAAACCAGCCAGCAGTAATAATCCACAATCATATACGATCGTATACGCACCACCAGAACAGGCTGATACTTATGTACCTGATATAGTGCAACATGATCAACCGTCAGCACAATGGTATATTGTGTTCCCCTTCATCTTTGGTTGACTTAATGGCTGATCTCTGAATCAAGCTTGTAGAAATGTCATGAGCCACCCCCTGCTTTGAGTTCCCAGAGCAGTGGGATTTGATATTCCCCATCCATCCACACTACCTGAATATTTCAATCTTACCATGGTGCTCTAGAGTTTGGGGCATAGAGAGAAAAGGGTTAAGAAGATGAATGGGAGTTACATGAGACAGAAAACAGGTAGCAAAAAGGAGTAGGAGCACAATAAGATGGGGGAGGTAGGGAATAAGATGAAGATGGTGAGAAAGGGGAATGACAGCCATGTGCATGCTGACATTTATTTATAGAAATTGTGCAAAAATATTTTAAGTACCCTCATCTAATTTATATCTATAATATATGCTTTCTGTAGTACGAACAAAGGAGATATGAACTTAGCAATACGTCATATCACACATAAATATTTAAATTATACCAGGATATGTTGACATACCCTATTGTATCACTGCAAAATTCAATTATTTATTATATAATAAATATGAATTGACTAGTAAACAAATTTATTAATATTTATTCATTATGTATGAAATGGTTTTTTTTTTAACATAATAGGTGCCACAAACCAGTCCGTGCGTATGATTTTTAACAAACCAGTCCGCTGCTAGTACTCAACTACAACCATGATTTTGTAACTTGACTAATGGTATATGCAATAAACACTAAAAGATGATTTTTAGCAACACGGAACCAGAGGTCTAGAGCATTGGGCTGTTTTTATGGTGCCCTAGATTCCTCTCCCTAAGAACTTATATGTAAGTGATCATCCGGGACTTACAGTACAACTGTAAGGGCTACATGGCTCTGGCTTTAGCTCAGTATGAGCACTTTTTCTAGCTTGTTAGATGTTACCTTTATTGGCGTAAGAATGGCTTGACGAATCGGATATAGTGTGGCCTCTGTTCCCTTGTGTATAGGCTGCGCGTTATTGTGTCATCGGGAAGGAGGGCTCTACATCTATTTGCCGAGTGAATCTAATGGCCCTAACTTGTTAGACAAACCTTTGAAAGATTTTATAGTGAACCCTGCCGACCTTCCTTGGTAGTGGGTCAAGAGGCTGATCAACTCAGGTGAAAGGGTAAATCACGACTCACAGTGAAAGTGTACAACCTCTGCAGAGTGTAAAACTGGTATATCAGTCGTGCTCACGGTCACGAGCGGCCTTGAAACATTTACGGAATAGACGATGAACACTAATGATATGGATGATGAAGATGCTCACTAATGGTTAATTATTTATGCTATTCATTATTCATGTTTACCATATGGGCTTGTGATAAACTTGTTGCTACTCTTACGCTAAAATTATGACCATTAAAAGCTAATCGCAGTTAAAGCAGTGTCAGCCTTTTGAGCCTCATGAACCCCATATTATATTTGTTGAGTACGACATGTTCTTACGCTTGCTTTATTTTTCAATTATTTGGATAAAAATCCCGAATGAGTACCAGATTGCTAGAATTTGGAGGAATTAGGCTTGTGATCAACCAGTCAGTTATCCCTGTGGAATTGGAGCCTTCACCTGAAGATCGGAGTTGTCTTTCCGTTGTTTGCTATCTAATGTTATATTCTTTATACTAAATACGTTATATATTGAGCATTGTCTATTGATATTATCCTTATTTGTTGCTATATGTGATATTTGACTTTCTGAGCTCACATATGAGGTGTTTTTTGTTTTGTTATTAAAATCGGGTGCTACAATCCAGCAGTAACAAAAAGGCTCGAGGGATAAAAACAACGAGTCAGGTCAACCCAAAATGACAATTAGGCCCCTCCATGGCCCGCGCCTTAGCAGTGGAGGCAATGCTGAGGGCGCTGCCATGGGCCCACTGCAATGGTGACGGCGGGCCAAACTATGGTTTGGCTTTTGGCATGTTTGCTTGCTCCAGTGGTGCACGGTATGACACATGATGATGATGAGCCGAGAGAATTGGTTGGCTCGGCCGGCACTGGTCGTCGGCTCGCCCTCGTCGTCGCCTATTAACTTTCGGCTGGTGAGAACTGCCGCTAGCCTAGGGCTAGGAAAGCGTCTCTTCAGAGTTCGAGCGCTTATCCCACTGATTGACGGAGCACGCCCTGCTGATAAAACGTGGTGCAGGGCGTCTCCCCGTGTCTCGGTCGTTGTCGTCCCGCCGTCGGAGTCGGAGCAGAGGAGGCGGCTGTTCGGCGGCCACAAATCGGTCCATCTGCCATGGACGACTCTGGGCGTGATTGGTTGCTTCGGTGATGAGGAGCCGGGATGAAGAGGCAGCTCAGGATTGTGAGATGCATGCTCAAATCGTGCACCCAGTCGTGTTTGATTGTCTTTGTTGTTGGTCCGGTACGAGATGTGATTTTGTTTGGTTGCATGCATGGATAAGAGTTTTAAGTGTGTGACACATGGGCCCTTATACCATGAGTGTATCGTGTCGTCCTACATCAGGAGGGAAGTGGAAATTGAGAAGACGGAGCCGTGCGGGATGGTGGAGGACAGCGGAATGAAACGAAGCAGGCAAACCGTGCGAGGCGGAAAACCAAACACGACAAAGGAATGAGGTGAAGCAGGCAAAGAGTGCAAGAATAGTCAAGTTCGGGCAACCGATCAGCCCCTCTCACGGAGGTGGGTGCCACAAGGTTTACTGTCTCGCTCCATCCCTCTCTTTTCTCACTCTAATCAGCTCTCGTTTCCTGCGCTGCAAACATACATACAGGATACTTCATCGGCCGGCCGGCGAACAAGGCGGACGAGCCGCAACAGGCGACTGCTGCTGACGAATCCAAGTCTGCCAACACTCCGATTCCCGGGGGTACGCCACACCCACATGCATGCTCCACTGACCCAGACACACAGCAACGCACGCACCACACCATTATCGAGTTTGTTGAAAATATATGGTAACTTGGCCTTTTGACACGAACAAAGATTACTTCGTCGGGACACCGGAGAACCTTCGGCCGCAGGGGGGGACAGCGGCGACGACCAAACCAGCACAGCCGGCCGGTGAGCTCAAGCGATCAAGAAGCTTCATGGAATGGTACTCCTGCTGCTGAACGCACATCTCCTCGATCTGTTATTCGATATAGTTTCAAGTCTAATCATTTCTTACACGGCAGCTTCCCTTGTCTCGGCGGCGGACAAGTTGCAAACTAGACGATCGATCGGCAAGCCTAGCGGCGTGGTTGCTTGCAAGATTCAGCACAGCAATTTGGACAGGGGCGGGCGACACAACCCTCGACCTTACCTGA
The DNA here is from genome assembly GCA_904845875.1 of Miscanthus lutarioriparius. NCBI lineage: Eukaryota > Viridiplantae > Streptophyta > Magnoliopsida > Poales > Poaceae > Miscanthus > Miscanthus lutarioriparius. The sequence continues at coordinate 83,545,572 of CAJGYO010000010.1, forward strand.
ATTGCAGGTTCTGTGTCATATGGAAGATGCTCTGTTTTAGGCTTATCACGGAACTTGATACGCCTTGTTCATTTCACTCAAATGTGCAAATTTAAGAAAACTTGTTATCTAATCCGTATAATATTCTCTAGTTTTGCTTTGCTCAACCGTTCCAGTTCCTCGCTGTAAATTTTAATATGGCTATGAGGTTATTCCTGTATGGGTAAAATGGTAATAATAAAGTGACGTTGATCGAATTTTTACCTCTTGTGTGTCTTCACTGTGTGCTGTCCTATCGCATAGTTGAAAATAAACAAACTCAACTTTGAAAGTTCTTTCCTGCAAATTCACTGTATACATGTATGATACGAATGAGCTAGATGAGCCACAGGCCGACCCATAGTGGCCATACCTGCAGCTTCCCAATACGTTCCACACCCGGTTTGGACATGTGGTTGTTCAAAAAATTACTGTATCTGGAAATTGGGTCCCACACCCTGTTAGTACGCCTATTTTTGTGGTACCCATATGTCATTGGGTCTCATACCCTGTTAGGACAAGCGCAACGCCCAATGGACCTCGCCTCTCACCTCCTAACTCCATCCCCACAAAAATATGTCACTTTAACTCTTTTTAAAGCAAATCATAGTAAGTTTGATTAAAATTATATAAAAAAACAAACATTCTAATATTTATGATACCAATTAGGATCATTACAATTGTCATGAAATAGATTTTCATAGTTACCTATTAGGTGTAGTAAATATGAATACATTTCTATATACTAGTGGACAGGCACATGCGGCACGCACGTGTGTATAAAAAGTTCGTTGATAAAGGAGAAAAACATTGGAAAATTGAAAATTTCGAGAAACAATAGTGTACATTTGAGAGAATTCGTGTAGCAGGTGACAAAAATTCGGATATAGGAATAAAATGTGTATTTGCAACGAGAGTTGGCTGCTCGATTCATGTAATAGATGATAAGAATTTAGATAGAGAAATAAAGTGTGTTTACCGATTTTTTTACTTTTTAGCCCTTTTTTGAAAGTTTCTCACAAATAGACCTCTAGAGAAAAGATTTCAGAATCTGGACCCTTAGCTCGGCGCCATCGATGCTGGCGCCGAGCTAACACGTCTCAGTGCCAGCGTCCCTAGCGCCGAGGTCCTGGGCTCGAAGCGAACGTGGAAGGTGACATGGCAGGAAGCTCGGCGCCATAGATCTTGGCACCGAGCTCGGCGCCATAGATCTTGGCACCGAGCTGGGTGATCGGCGCCGAGCCTTTATTTTAATCCCGCCCCAACCTTCCTGCTCGAGCGTTCTTCCTCTTCTTCCTCCTCCCTCTCGGGTTTTTTCTCTCCCCACTTCATCCTACCTCACGAATCGGCATATTGGACCTTGGAAACTTTGATTTGATCCATAGATCTTCGAGAGCAAGGTATCCTCGATCCCCTCTTAGTTTTTTTTCGCATCGATTCGGTATATATTAGTCGGATTTTTGAACTTAAGAATCGTCATTACTTAGGGTTTCATTCTATCCCTCAATATATGTATTATACAACCGTAGGATGATGCCAAGGCATGGAAAAGCTAGCAAACCTAGGCGCATGTAGTTATGTTATGGGTTCATTGTTGTGCATCAAATGGAGAACCCTAGGTTTATGGTTTAATGTTAATTGCTTTCGGTTCTTAGAACGAAATTGGTTGTATTGTAGTTATGGTTCGTATTGACATTTATTTGTGATGTTTTGATTTTTGTTTGTTAAACTACATCCGTTTTGGTAGATGCAAGAAATGTTTCAGAAGGAGTTTTGGCGAAAACGGGGTCGTCCTCGAGAATTATACCCCGACGCGTCTAGCAAATATGCCCCCGTCCCTCCTGACGTCCATGTCCCTAACTGTGACTGTGGTTTCCCAGCCCATGTTTTTCAATCGAAACATCCAGACACAGCGACGCGTTGCTTCTACACATGCAGTCATTTTAATGTAAGAAATTGTTTGCACTATCCTTTTTCTTTATTTGTGTAAGTATGCTACTAATATTTTGTTGGAATCTCATTGTGTAGGACCATGAGAGGTGTTTTTTCTTTTAGTGGATCGACGGTGCAGATAAGTTTGATTCTAGGTACCTCCTTTTCGACGATTGGTTTAGATGGAGACATCCACGTGAGCACTTCAAGCAGTGGGTTCCGCCCCCCTAACCCTCCGCCAATGACGGCTAAGGAGAAGCACCTAGCCGCAGTTAGACGACTCGAGGAACCTCCTCTGTGTGATTGTGGAGATCGAGCTGTGATAAACTCTGAGAATACGTTGGAGTTTGTGTGTCCAAACAAGCATGAAGTAAGTGCAAAGTGTATGTGTTGCAATGTTGAGCTATGTGTTCATATACTAATATCTACTTATTTAGGTGTTTTCAATGGCGAAGTATCGTTTCAAGGAGTGGTTGTATGGTCCTAAGAACCAATGGCCGGAAGAACCGCGAAAGGTTAAGGAAAAGAATAAAGAAAGGGTAATTTACAAAGCACCTCCTGTCATGTGCGAATGTGGTGTTAAATCCAACTATGGCCTAGTCCCTTCGGAGCTTGGAATAGGCTATTATTGCGGCCATATGGTTGAGTATGATGAGGTTGGTTATTTTTGTGGTAAACATAAAATCGTATTTTGTTTCTTTTACTAAGACATATATGATATAATTTTTCGTTTGAACAGAGCACTAGGAAATGCAGGTAGGAATGTTATGATGGTCAAGCTAAGTCTTGGATGAACTGAAGAAGAGGCAAGCAATTGCACGAAAGAGGGGATATGGAAGTGACTATGTCAACTTATTCGTTAAACATCACAAAGAAAAGATGCGTGAGTTTGCTAGACAACGCGGTATTTATAACCCGATCGATGTTGAGCTTAACAAATGAGGATTGGAGAGATGGATGACGTTAGAGGAGGAGAGGGCAAGGAATGAGGCAAGGGAGGAGACAAGAGTACAGATGCAGGTCTTGAATGAGCATGTTGTTGCATTATGTGCCAGTGAGTGCTTGAAAGCCTTTTATTTTGTTGCCTGATTTTAAATGTAATATAATCACATTGCTAACTGATTGCATTTTATACATGAAGGGATTGGTTGCAGCGAGGAACATGCCGCAGAGGTGGCTCGTGCAAGGTATAAGGAGAAGAAGTTAGATGAGCATAGATCGCGAGTTGGTCGCACCGTTCAATCACCGATTGTGTTGTCTGATGAGGGGGACGAGGATGAGGACAACACTGGCAGACTGAGTGAGCTCATTGCTCTAGCAGAGGCGGGCTTGCAGGCGCAGGAGACTAAGGATGATACTAGCAGACTGAGTGAGCTCATCGCTCTAGCAGAGGCAGGGTTGCAGGTAGAGGGGGCTGAGGAAGACACTGGCAGACTGAGCGAGCTCATCGGTCTAGCAGAGCCGAGCTTACAGGCAGAGGAGGATGATGAATCATTCGTCACTCAGGCCGTAGTGGCCGTAGATGAAGCGGAGGCCGCTTACTACAGGCGACAGGCAGATCAGAGCAACGCAGGTGAGCCTAGCCATAGCAACAGGGTTGTGGTAGAGAACTGATACTCGGATGATGAGTTGCTTACTCAGTATGTTTTAGACTGAGGATTTGAAAGTGCATTTGCCCCCTATGTCTACTGTCGGCACGTACTTCTAGTATTATTATGTTGTTTAATGTGGCATAGTATTGAACTTTTCATTATGTGGTTGTTTTCATTATTTATGGTCTTAATATTCCGCTTAATATTATGGACGCATTGAAATGTGAACACGTGCTGCAAATAAAACCTAACGACGTATGGCATTATATAATTCAACACACAAAACACATGAAATGGCATGTGAGAACATGTACTGAACTAGGGTACAGAGTTTCCTTCGACTAAACCTAACATGTCTTAGGTAATTAAACCAAACAATAAACACATAGATGTGCATGTGAATAAGATAAAGTCGTCCTAGTAGTGTGGCCACATAGCAAATTATGTTGCACCTTCTCCATAGTAGCCACCCGTTGTTGTTGTTGGTGGTGGCGGGGGTGACGGGGGAGGCCCCTTGTTCTTGTGGTTAGGGCAGGTGCAATATGGATCATTGTAGAGTGCCTCCTATGAATCAGCACCATTGTTGTTGTCGTCCTGTCCGTCGTCCTTGTAACTGCTACTAACTTCTCTTTCTAGATCGAAGATACGGTCCTGCAGGTAGTAGATGTACTCCGCATGCGGATAAATAAGTTGAGGATCGACCCACCTAGTGAACCCACAGTTTTCTTCGGCCAATGAAGACTACAATAAGTATGTTGTGTAAGTTATATAGAAGAGGAACATATTGAAGAAACAAATAGTAATAGCAATTACCCATGCTCTCGGACATTTGAAGAAATGATGACCTCCGTCTATTCCCTTGGTGAACATCTACACTAGGCAGTCCTCACCATGCAAGCATTTTGGCCACTCTTTTTTCCTTTCATCGTATCCTCTCAGTGGTGCCTCTTTAGGGAAATCATTTTTGCTCTCAACTAGGAACCTCTCATAAAGAGCTTCCTCAAAGAATTCAGGACCAAGAGGACCCTCCCACCTAATGGTAGTTCCCTTCCTCTTTCCTCTCCCTCTGGGCGACCCTCTAGACATTGGTACTGCAATGAAAGAAAATGCTAATGAGTGTTCTTCTTCCTTGTTGTGTGTGTGAATGAAAGGGAGTGAGGGGTTATTTATAGCTTGAGAGGAGGAATGGAGGCCTCTCAATGTGCCATGTCAGCGATCCGTGTGTCTCTTCACCTCAGCCCTTGGATCAAACAGTCATAAGATGGATGGTGGAGATATAGTGGAGTTGTGCTTCCTTGCATTCCAGTACTATGTCAGTGAAGTGATAAATCGCTGCTGTCCTTGTATCTGAAACGTCTATTTGTATTGTCTAAAAAGCCTAGATTCGTTCACTGTTGCTTGGTAACCCTAAATTATTCTACAAAATGTTTGTACAATACGTTTGAATTATACACGTTCTAATAAATTTACATTTAATCTGTGTACTACATTTGTGCCTTTTTAGCAGTGTAGTATGATTAATGATTCACGAAAAAAATTCACAAGAGTTTCCCTTGTTTTAGGAGCATCCACAGTTACAAACAGAGACATCATTATATATTCCAAACATTTAATCATCCAAGGAGCAAAATGCAACAACAACGAACATCACAACCAACATAATATGTCTTGCACGGTCCAAATAGTCCACAATGTCCATACAGTCCCAAATAGTTACAGAAAAGTAAATACAAAATCCATAATAGTGCATACTAACAACTACCACAACCCTCACTGCCTCCTACTCTTGCCCTAACCCTTGTGACCGAGAGTGCTCGTACCTGGAGTGTAAGGGTCACGCGGACGGCGTCGCCTAGTGCCTAGAGGCGGTGTAGGATGAGTCGAGGGAGTGTCATGGAGCTGAGAGGGGCCAAGCTCCTCGTGCCTCTTGTCCACGTCGTCGTCGTCATCTTCCTCGTCCTCGTCCCCGTCCCCTGTAGCTGCTTGGCTAGAGGAAACCAAGCCTCTTCCTGCGGAAGGAATGTACACGTCTTGTGTCGTGTCTGTCCTGCAACCACAATGACCAGCCGCACGGCGTAGCCAACGTGACAGCCTCTGTTGTACAAAATTATGTTAACTGAAAGAATCTAACATATTAATGATATGTTTGAAATAATATTTTTAATCTTACATCTAGGAAGCTAAGCATGTAGTCGTCCCTGACTCTCGGCCGAATGCGCTCAATCTCTTCAACTAAGCATTTGAGTGTATTGCCCTGCAACAAAGTTCTCAGTAATAATACTTCTAAACAGATAGCAATAGGTTTTGTTTTCTTTTGTACAAGAATCTAACGTATTATAAGGGTGATACGGCTCAAAGGTGGCACTAACTAAAATAGATAACTCCTAATATCAGTCCAAGAACACCTAATGTATTGTCATGCAACTTAATGTAGAAAAATAAGGCAATTGGCTTACCACTCTATCCAAGATCGGTCCTGCCTCCACCTGCCTTCCTGCACGAGTCGATTGGTCGTACGCCGTGTCTTCATCGTCGGAGGACTCGATGTCGGCGTAGTCATCTTCTGTCCACTGTACCCTCAGCCTGCAACATGTCACACGCTGGTACCAAGCTTGGTACCGCCTGAACTCACGGTTCGTGTGCGGCTCGTTGTTGTCATCCACGTTGTCATGCATTTCCTCCCATTGCTTAATGAAGGACTCGTGGTGCTTCTCCCAGTCGAAAATCTTCTTGTTCTTCTAACGATCCAACCTGCACGTATATCATCATTACTTGAATCCATGTACATGTCACCATATTAATAGAAATGGACCATCATGAGACATTTGAAATATCAAAACACTTACTTGTGTAAGTCAACGCCAGTCGAGAACGGAGCCGTAGGCCAAAGCTGTCTCACTCCAAATTGGTGTGCAACCCTATCTAGCAGGTGGAACTCGATAGCATAGAAGCAGATTAGAGGGCACCTCATCCTATAGAAGTCATCGTTGAATCCACAAACGTTGCTCAACTGAAAAGGAAGTGCACCCTCTCCACCGTACAGCTCCCACTCCACCTGCAATATGTCCAAACTAGATGTTAGAAGGTATACTAATCCTTTTCAAACCAGCATGGGAAATAAAATTTACTTACACTAGACATCGTCAGCGTGTCTAGCTCGTTTGTGAACTCAATGTACGCCTGGTCTAACCATGCGTATGGAACCCTAACCTGGTCCCAAAGGTACGCCCACGTCGGCTGTCGACTTGGAGGCTGACCTTGGAACCACTCACGACGAGCCAGAACCTCTGGATGGCCAACTGGAAGATGAGCCCACATCCACAGCTATAACAGGTACACACATCCACCAAGTGACGTGTTGGACGAAGACCGACGACACCCCTCGCACAGCTGCCGGTATAGAAAACACAAGACTGTAGAGCCCTAGCTGTAATGACCTGCCTGGTCCCAGTCACTGAGGTAGTGTACCCACATCTAGGACGCATTGTCACATGTGGCATCGGGGAAGAGAACGCAGGCAAATAGGTGTAGGATCCAGGCCCTGCAGTAGTACCAAACTGTCTCCTCATCTGCCTCTTTGGGGCACTGTGCGAACTCTTCCCGTAGCCAAGAGATGAGAACTCCAGAAGTGCGAGCCCCTTGCTCGCCAAGCTCACGCCCAAGGAAGGCCTCCACTCGTGCTCTCTAGCCCTTTGACCTACACTGCCCAGTGACTGGGTTACCATGAATCCTTAGGCCTAGCATCTTTTGACAGTCCTGGAGCGTGACTATCATCTCCCCGAAAGGTAGGTGGAAGCTGTGAGTCTCCGGCCGCCACCTATATTTTAGACAAAGCAAAATTACTTGTCAAAAAGTCAATCGCATGAACAAATGGCCATGAATGGAGGCAATGATTTAATTTAATACATGTCAACCAACGCAGTTATGGCCGCTGGGTTGAACTTGGGCAACCCACGATGAACCTGAAAAGAGATGACATCCAGGCCAGCTCTTTGCAGGAAAGGAGTGTACTTGTCGTCGTATCGCATGTCCAAGAACCCACTATGGGTTCTAGGACGAAGGAGCGGAAGGTCCTGCATCGAATAAAATATAGTCTCCTATTACTTCATGAACACATGTACACTCACCAAATTTTGAACAAAACTTATAGAATATTACCTGCCCTAGCGCTATGAGACATCCTCGGTGGGTCGCCTCGTACGTTAGGTCGAGCAGGTGGAATTGCGCCATCCTACAAAAAAAGTGAATGAATTAGAAATTCAATATACAATGAAACATGAACTTAGAAATGTATAAGTAATTGACACAAATACAAGCATAAATTGAGACATGCATAATTAATTAAATGAATACGATAAATATAAAATAATAAAATCAACCAATAGTCGCACCTCACTAATCTGCCAATGGCAACTTCGTGAATTGTGGCCAAATGAGAACATAGTGAGTGGTACTGCCTTGGTTTACCACAAGTTCATTTGAAATCTTGGAGGACAACCACATGCATCCTCGACTCTCGGACCTCGCCGTCAGACGTTGTACCGCCCCTATGCTCAACCTAATAAGTCCCTGTGGTGTGGTCAAAGCATGTAACTTGATGTGTGCCAGCCCTTTCTTTTGCCTTCTCTAGGTGTGCCTTTGGTTTCGAAGCCTATATCTCTCCATCACTCCGCAACTGCAATGCATGGGCATGTCTATCGTTGAACCAGGCAACAAGCTTATAGAAGGTGAATTGAACGATTGCATTCACGGGCATACCACGTATCCCCAATAGCAACTTATTAAATGACTCCGCCATGTTGCAGCACTAAAACTCGTACCTCCATCCACCGGCGTCGTGAGCTCTCGTCCATTTCTCCAAATCCCTCATCAAACCTATGAGCCATTGTCTACCTTTTGCATTTGATGCGGTTTTGACCTGCTCCAACTTTTCCTGAAAGTATTTGTCCTCAAGCTATCGAGCAGCCTCCTAGAATAGATCAAAGTTACCCTTCACACCATCCTTCCAGAGTAGATTCTCGGCAAGGTGCCGAGTACACCAACGATGGTGCAAAGGTGCATATCCCTCTATCTGCTCTCGCACGGCATTAAGTATGCCCTGGTGCCTATCAGATATGACGCCAACCTCCCTGCTAGGCCCAACCACGTGTATGCGGACTAGTCTCAAGAACCATCCCCAACTGTCATTGTTCTCCTTCTCAACCAAAGCAAATGCCAAAGGAACCAACTTGTTGTTCGCATCACAGGATATGGCTATAAGAAGTGTGCCCTAGTATTTGCCAATCAAGAACGTACCATCATGGAGAAGATGGGACGATAGTGCCTAAAGGCCTTGACACACTGAGGGAAGCACCAGAAAGCATGGAAGAATATCTGCCTCCCATCCTTCCATGCATTTAGTTTTGGGATGTACTCATAATGTATGCCTAGATTCACTGCTTTGATTGCATTGAAAAGAACTGGCAGCTGCTCATACCCATCCTCCCAGTCCCCATATATCATCTTCCACGCTCGCTGCTTAACCCTCCATATTTTACCATAAGTTATCACATAACCTCCATACAACGCCTCAACGGTCCTGATAATTGTCCTCACCTTCATGTTGGGTTCTCCCTACAAAATTCCCATCAACCGCTTGGCAATGAGGGTAGATGTCAACTGCTGATGCCTCAGTGTCAGCTCATGGTCAGCACAATTGTATGGCCCGACAACTTTTGTGATCTTCTATTTTTCGGTGACCAATTGCTTCCTTGCACAAACCCTCCATGGGCAGTATTCCTTGTCACACACAACTGTGTAACGGCGCTCCACATATGAATGCAATACCTTGTAAGGTCTCTTTCGTATCACTGCAAAAGCCTACAACCACCTCTTCAATGCAGGGAGGTCATTGAACACCCTCCCATTCTCAATTACCATATTAGGACCGGCCTCAGGAGCTTCTAGGAGCTCATCATCACATCCTTCTGCAAACGCCTGATCGGATGAGCAAGATCGCTGAACTCGTGAACTCTTGGATCATGGCGGTCGGGAAAGATACGCCTTAGCATCTCAACATCACTCTCTATCAGCTCTCCAACAGGGCGATCATCATCAGAATCAAGAGCCCTAGCCATCTCATATGGCTCCAAATCATGCATAATCTCAACACTATTGGAGCCATGGAATCCATCTCCAAAGTGCACTTGCGCAGCAACAGGGGGCACATCCACATTCTCAGGAATGTCTCCTACAACATAAGTAGAGAAATGAGGAAAGAATAAAAGAAATAGATGTAAGGAAGGGGGTAAGCTCCCAAAAACCATGCAGTTAAGACACTTACTCGGGTGATTCTGTGTCAAAGGGATCTCACGAGGAGGATCTATCACGAAAACATGAGTCTGACAAGCATCTCCAACTACCGCATTGGGGGCAAATTGAGCATCGGGAACCATAGGTGCAATCTCCACATCCATATAAGGTTCCAGAATGGGAGGGTCGATGTGTGCCTGTTGATTCATTGGTGGGGAAAACCCATGAGGGATGGGATCAACTAACACCCGACGCACAACCACGTCCAAACATTGCAGCTGGCTCTTCATAGCCGATCTCACATAGTTCTCCCACTAATCCACACAACCAATTGTGATCATTCGCCTGAGGATGTTGGGAGGAGAACCTAGGTGCAGTACACCATCAACTGCAATGCCATCATCTCCAAGGCAATGTAGCTCCTTTCGAGTTCTTGCAACCATCTCACTAAATGAAGGCCTATCATTGAATAGCACAGGCACGCTTTGCATGTCAACAAACTCAATATATCCATAGCGATCGCTTTCAATGGTGCCTCCATGATATATGGTCACTAGGTTATCCATCTAGTTCAAACACGTAACGATAGATAGTACCTAACAAGTACTTTCTAACTACAAACTAAGTAAATAAGATAATAACTACGTATATATATACAGTGTACTCACTAAATAGCTAGATCATATTTAGTTAACTAAATATGTAACTATATATTTAAGTAGCTATCTAACTATATCTATGTACCTATGTATCTACATATATATCTCACAAGATCACTAACTAAATCAACTACCTGAGTCATCACATTAACTAGTAAATAACAAATGCCAACTAAGTAGGTACATTGCATATTCATAATTTTTACCTTTCCAACGACTGATCCACGAACGTCGACGGAGTCGCAGTAGACGATGGGTGTGGGTCAGGCCGACGATCCGGGCCGGTGGTGGCACGGCCGGTCGCTGCAGGTGCCGGGGCCGGCGGTGGCCTGGCCGACGACAGCGGTGGCACGCGGCGGGAGTGGGATGCCTGGCGCTCCGCGCGGCGAGTCTGGCTCGACGGGCGCGGGAGGCACGGCGGCCGTGGCCGAGGCCGGCGGTGGAGGGCAGTAAGGCGGGGCGAGGCCAAGACGAGGAGAGGGCACGGCGCGGGCGTGGGGCGCGGCGCTCCTGCACGGCCTCGGGGCGCGGGCCGTCCGCGGTGGCGCGGCGCGGGGTGGCCTCGGGGCGACCGCGGTGGCGCTCGGCGGGCTCGGGACGTGGGGCGTCCGTGGTGGCGCGGTGCGGCCTCGGGGCGCGGGCGGCCGACGCGGGCGTCTGTGCATGGGCTCGGCGAGGCGCTTGCGGGCGAGGGTGGCCGGTGGAGGCGCGTGCGCGGGCTGCGGCGACGGCGGCAGAGCTCGGCTCTGCTCTGCTAGGGCGAGAGAGGGAGAGGAAGAGGGGGGCAGGGCCCATACGTATTAAAGGCTCGACGCCAGTCACCCTGGTGTTGAGCTCGGTGCCAAGATCTACGGCGTCGAGCTTCCTGCCTTGTCACCTTCCACGTTCGCTTTGAGCCCAGGAGCTGGCGTCGAGACGTGTTAGCTCGGCGCCAGCATCGATGGCGCCGACCTAAGGGTCCAGATTCTGAAATCTTTTTTCTAGGGTTCTATTTGTGATAAACTTTCAAAAAAAGTTCTAAAAAGTAAAAAATTCGGGTGTGTTTACAACAAAACTTGGCTGCTAAGCAACAACACCATATTTACATTCATATATCAAAATCCAACCCACAACTAAAAGGTTAAGATTCTTTCCACATGAGTAGTACCAGCATAGTTTGGGCTGGATGAAGTAATCGATCTCCATTATCACTAGATATTAACTCATTTTCCAACATCAAACTTCTTTCAGGAACCGAACTTGAGCTAGTGAAACAACATGATTGCTTCAGAAATAACCATAAGCAAAGAAACGATCTTCTTCCTCAAAAGCCCTTATTGTTATTGCTCCTCCAACTAACTCGCCGAAGTGATTAGCCAGAGCTGATTTTGGAGTACCTCTGCATGACCAAGCATATTAGATTTCAGTTAGTGGTAAACTGGTAATTAAGAACGCAAGACATGTTATTTCACTCCTTGGAAAAAAACAGCAGCAAAACACATTAATTGGTGTGTGTATAGAGATAGAGAGAGAGCTAGCGCGCGCCGCTAAAGACAATTCTACGCGCCGGCGGGTGTTGACGGTCCATCCATTTTTTTCCGGCCACGTTACATGCAATAATTGCTGTAGTAAAGGGCGACAAAATTTTACTCGTACTGCACTTACAGACCAGCTGACACGTCAGGATTTCCACTATTCCAGCAGCGTTAAGTTCGCGTGAGTCCATTCAATTGCCAAGTCCAATTATAAATTTTCATGCAGCCCGAGGTCCGACGGCCCGACAAGAAGACCGCAATTTTAGCCCGGCCCAAGCACGGCACGACCCGATGGTCAGCAGGCCCGGGCTGGCCCGGCCCGAGGGAGCAGGCCGTGCCTGGGCCACTGCTAAGGCCCATGGGCTGGCATGGCCCAGCCCGGCCTTCAACGGTCGGCCCGGCAACGGCCCAGCCTCCCCCCCGGCCCCCACTCTCCCACTCCTCCTCCTCCCCAAGGCCCAGCGCCAAGCGGCCCAGGCCCCACGCGGTCCCCATCTCCCCCTCGTATATAAGCGGCACGCCGCGGCGCCCTCTCCCTCACCCTGAACCCTAGTTCATTTCACACCCGCTGCGCTGCTCTCGTCTCGCCTCGCGGCTTGCGCCCTCGCCCTCGCCGTCTCAGCTCCATCCTCCCCGACTCCGGTGAGGTGACCTCGACGATCCGCCTGCCGCCGACAAGCAGCTCCCTAGTCCTCCTACCTGATCCCCTCCCTCTCCGCCTCTTCCTTCTCCCTGTCCCTATCTCCCATCTAGATCTCCGTGATTATGTGAGTTTGTGTCCCTGTCTATCCCTCCTCCGCCGCCCGCCGTCCTTCTAACCGGTGTGGCATTTTCTCTGGGTGGCCCTCGTCTTCTCCGGCACCGGGCTCCGGTTGCGCAGGTAGAACCCTAACCCTCCTCTTCTTCCATTGATGATTGATCTATTCTGATATGTTCTTTTCCTCCTCCTCCATCTCTTTGCGCAGGTCGGTAGCCGATGCGTCATCCTCTAGCTGTGGCATAGAGCGACCAAGGCGGCTCCGTGCACCGTTGAGGAACGGTGCTGGAGAGCCCTCCGCGGTCGAGGGCGCCATGGCTGGTGCTGATGACGAGATTGTCTGGCTGCTCACCAGCAACGACGGTCTGATCGCGACAAGCCTGGCCCCTGAGGATGACGATGACACCCATGAGGACGCTGCTGCCTTGTTTAGTATCGATGTCGGTAGCGGCTTTGCTGCTCCGATCAATCTGGACGGTGGCGGTGGTGAAGGAGCGACGACGACTGGGACCCCGGTCTGCTCCAACGGCTCAACTCCATCTATTGCTGGTAATGATACCTCTTCTGGATCTGGTATTGGTAAGTGTAAATCTGCTGTGTGGGCTGATTTTGACGAGATCTATGAGACTGTGAATGGTAGACAAATCTGCACTAAAGCTACCTGTAAAATATGTAAGCATACTTTGTCTGCTGATCTAATGCTGGCACTGGGCATTTGAAGAGGCACCAGAAATCTTGTAGGTAGAAAACTGATCGAGCTGCTAGGGTTTAGTCTTGGCTTGCTTACAATCCTGATGGTTCTGTGTATAACTGGGACTATAAACGTGATGTTGCTAGATCTGAATTGTATCGCTTAATTGCTAGGCTTGATTTGCCGCTAGCTATTGGTGAGACAGTTTCAAGTGCTCTGTTTGATTCCTTTGATTTGGTTTACGAGCAGGATACTATAAAGGCCGCCTTAGCAACATGAACACTGCTGTAGCTCCTCTTTCAGCAACTGCTGTTGTTGCTCCTCCTCCTGCTCCTGCTCCTGCTGTTGAACCTGAAAGGAAGCTGAGCTGGATTGACAAATGGTAAGTAGCACATGCAACGTCTGCTTCAATTGATATAGAAAATGGTACCATCTCTAGAGAGCGTGTTCCGCTGGCCATATACGGCTGGCTGACCCCTTTTTTTTTAGCTGGAACAGTATTTTTCTCTCACAGACGAAATCTGTAAATACGCTTTGGACTGCGGGTTAAGACGGGAATAATTGTAAGGGCGTATCTGCAAAGTTGACAGTGAAAGGGTATCTTTAGATCTGAGCCATTGGATTAGAAATCGACGGCTGAAAATTGATCTGGCGGGAAAAAGAAAAATCCAGCCGGCCGGAACAGTGACGACGGCGGTACTCCCGACGGCGGCACCATTGCCGGCTTTCTGGAGCGCTTGGTTCTCGGCCTCCAGCGCACTATTCGACGAAAGAAAAGTACAGGGAGAGAGAGAAGGGTACGGCGGACTCACCGGAACTGGAATGCATGAACGGGATGCAGCGACGGCGGCTCGGCGCTCGGTGGAGTGCGGTGGTTGGCGGCGGCGCTCGAGCGAGATGCGGCTGCGGCTGCTTAAGCGAAAAACCGTGCGGTAGATAAGATTGGAGGCAAAGGAGGGGCGCGGGTGCTATTTATGGGGCCGAACACTTGGGCGTCACGGCACCGAAGATCGTAGCAGCTCCGGACTTTGGCACCGGTGTAGAACGGAGTCCGGCTTTGTTACGGTGAGAGGAAGAAGGGATCTGTCACACCCAATTTTAAGGATAAAATGGAGTGCAAAATCTTATGTGCGCCCAGAGATCAGTCACACACATAAGCTGACAAATTATAAATAGTACTGTCACAAATGTTTATTACATCACGAATAAGACAGAGTTATCACATAAGTATAGCGGAAATAGTAATAAGATCTCTCATGGAAGCTCCACTTCACAGGGACGTCGACTGGTTGACCACAAGACTAGTAGTCCTCAGGAAAATCATCATACCCAAAGTCATCTGTTACCCGTCCGGGATTTTTATCCAAATAATAAAATTAACAAGCGTAACTACATGTCGTACTCAACAAGTGTAACACGGGGTTCATGAGGCTCAAAAGGCTTGACACAGGTTTAACAGCGTTCCTCGTTTAGTTGTCACAATTTTACACTCTGCAGAGGTTGTACACTTTCACTATGAGTCGTGATACCCATATGCCCGAGTTTATAACTCCCAAAACACTTCCAAGGTGAGCAGACAGGGGTCACTATGAAGCCTTTCAAAGGTTCGTCCAACAAGTTAGGGCCATTAGATTCACTCGGCAAACAATTATGCAATGAGTTCCTAAAAGTCTATTGGGCAACCATCAAGGAGGATTTTCTATAAACTATGCAATGACTTCCACAACAACAGTCTGTGTATGAGGAGCATCAATTCTTCTCTCATTACTTTTATCCCAAAGATAGATGGTGCCAGGACTGTATTAGATTATAGGCCAATTTCCCTACTCAACTCTTCAGTCAGACTCTTGACAAAACTGCTAGCAAATAGGTTGCAAACAGTGATGTAACACCCTAAATTTTACAACATTTCAAAATAGGGGAAATTGATTTATTAAGCATTTTATGGGCATTTGAATTTAGGAAATAATAATTTTATTAGGAATAAAATCAAATATAGGTTAACAACAATGAGTGTGCATTCATGCTGTTGCATAATAATTTTTTGTATTGCTTGGTTTAAATTCGGATTTCGAATTGAGTTGAGATTTCATTTTGAACTTGCTTTGAAAAAAAATTAGAAAAAGAAAAGAGTAAATTCTTCCTCTGATTCTGGCCTGCCCCATTTCCTACCTGTGCGGCCCGTTTCCTTTTCCCGGGCCGCTGCTCTCCCTTCCTCTCCGCTTGGGCGAAGCTCAAGCTTGACCCCAACTCAAGCTTTTTCCTTGCAAGTAGCTCGGCCCGGCCCAGCAAGCCCACCCAAGGCCCGGCCGCTCCTCCGCCCGGCGCAAGCCTCCTCCTTGTTGACCGGCCGGGCCCATTGGTCGAGCTCCTTCTCTCTCCGATTAGTAGCAAAGCGGACTCCGTTCGTATCTTCGGCCGGTAGAAAGTCCGGGCTGCTCTCGATCTCCAATCTTATTGTGCCGCCCAAGTGTTGGCCCCATAAATAGCACCAGCGCCCTCCTTTGCCTCAATCTTATCTAGCGCCCGTTTTTTTCGTTTAAGCCCGTATCGATCTCGCATCTCGCTCGAGTGCCGCCGCCGACCACAGCCATGATCCACCGCCGCGAGCAGCGCCGTCGTCAGCGCATCCGTTCAGCGCATTCGATTCGGTGAGTCCGCCGTAGCCTTCTCTCTCTCCTGTACTTTTCTTTACCGTCGAATAGTTTTGGTCGGGGCGAGAACCAGCGCTCGAAATACGCAATGGGGAAAACGAAATCAGAATACGCCGTCGATCCGGGTTAAGACGGAATAATTGTGGATTTTCTTTTTCCGCAGTTGATCAATTTTTCGGCCGTCGATTTTAGATCTGAGGCTCGATCTAGAAATCTTCATTTGTCAAAATTGAATCGCGAAAAACAATTAATCCGTCTTAACGCGGTCAAAGCGTATTCTGATTTCGTTTTCCGATTTTAAAAGCGTATTTTGCCGGTTTTAGTGAAAGCGCTTTTGGAAAGCGAAATCGGCCTCAGCGCACTATTCAAAAAAGAAAAGTAAATGTGGAGAGAGAGAAGGCTATGGCGGACTCAACCGAACCGAATGCGCGAACGGGATGCAATGGCGTGGCTGGCGGCGCGCCGGTGGACTACGGTGGTGTCGGCCGGGCGGCGCCGAGCTAGATCCTAACATGCGCCGCTAAGCGAAAACTCAAGCGGTAGATAAGATGGGAGGCAAAGGAGGGGCACTGAAAGTTATTTATGGGGCCAACACTTGGGCATCACGGCGGCATCAAGATCGAAGAGAGCGACTTCATTTCAGCACCGGTCAAAGTGAACGGAGTCCCGCTTTACTTTACTGATGAGAGGAAGAAGGATCATCACACCCAATTTTAAGGATAAAATGGAGTGCAAAATCTTATCTGCACCCAGAGATCAGTCACACATATAAGCTGACAAATTATGAATAGTACCATCACAAATGTTTTTTACATCACGAATAAGACAGAGTTATCACATAAGTATAGCGCAAATAGTAATAAGATCTCTCACGGAAGCTCCACTTCATAGGGACGTCGACTGGTTGACCACAAGAGTAGTAGTCCTCAGGAAAATCATCATACCCAAAGTCATCTGTTACTCGTCTGGGATTTTTATCCAAATAATGAAAATAAACAAGCGTAAGTACATGTCGTACTCAACAAGTATAACACGGGGTTCATGAGGCTCAAAAGGCTTGACACAGGTTTAACAACGTTCCTCTTTTAGTTGTCACAATTTTAGCATATGAGTAGCAACAAGTTGTTTCAATTCCCCATGCAAAACACATGATCAAATGTAAACATGAGTAATGAATAGCATAAACAGATATTACTTAGTGATCATCTATTCCATAAGGGTTCCAAGGCCGCTCATGACCGTGAGCACGGCTGATATACCAGTTTTACACTCTGCAGAGGTTGTACACTTTCACTATGAGTCGTGATACCCATATGCCCGGGTTTATAACTCCCAAAACACTTCCAAGGTGAGCAGACATGGGTCACTATGAAGCCTTTGAATGGTTCGTCTAACAAGTTAGGGCCATTAGATTCACTCGGCAAATAGTTATAGGAACCCCCTGTCAAATGGCATAATTCCTTCATGGCAATACACATAAGAGTAGAGGTTGTCCTATACCCGATTCGTCAAGACATTCTTACGCCAATAAAGGTAACCACTAACAAGCTAGAAAAGGTCCTCATACTGAGCTAAAGCCAGAGCCATGTAGCCCTCACAGCTGTACTGTAAGTCCTGGATGATTACTTATAGATAAGTCCTTAGGGAGAGGAATCTGAAGCATTTAGAAAGTAGCTAAATACTCCAGCCCCCTGTTTCCATGTTGCTCAAAAGTCACATTTTAATGTTTATTGCATATACCATTAGTCAAGTTACAAGATCATGGTTTAATTGAGCACTAGCAAAGCTACCCAAATGCACAACCCATAGGTGACAAGGCAGTAGTCCAATTTTAGGAAATTCCTAACAAGATGACACATGCAACATGAATTTAATGAATTAAAGTGAATAGGAAACAAGGATGATCCCATGCTATACTTGCCTTGAGCAACGTACTCCTGCCGGTCCTGCTTGTCAAAGTCGTACCCTTGACCTCCCGAGAACTGCTCACCGTCTTTACTCGATAACCACAGCAACATACAATCATCCAAGAGCAATCATGCAAATCAAACAAGGCTATAGATTAGAACAGTACACCAATAGCAAAGAGTCAAGATGAAAAGTTTCGGAAAAGAATCTACGTCTCGCTACGAACACACAGACGCGAGTATCACGAAAATCGGATCTAAAACAGAAAAGTTATGATTTAAACAAGATTTCCTATAGGAAAATAATAGATTAAATCTAAGCTCGAATTTTAAGAGTTGGAAACCTACTTTACAGTAGCATGAACATGAAGATCACCTAATTATGAACCTAACGCAACTTGAACGGATCAAATCGGAGTTAAAACCAAGATGTTACGGCTAAAACAAGTTGAATGGCAAATTTGTAAATAGCTGAAAACGTATTTCACTAAAACCGAACCAAAATACGCTTTTAAAAAGGGAAAACGAAATCTGTAAATACGCTTTGGACTGCGGGTTAAGACGGGAATAATTGTAAGGGCGTATCTGCAAAGTTGACAGCGAAAGGGTATCTTTAGATCTGAGCCATTAGATTAGAAATCGACGGCTGAAAATTGATCTGGCGGGAAAAAGAAAAATCCAGCCGGCCAGAACAATGACGGCGGCGGTACTCCCGATGGCGGCGCCATTGCCGACTTTCTAGAGCGCTTGGTTCTCGGCCACCAGCGCACTATTCGACGAAAGAAAAGTACAGGGAGAGAGAGAGAAGGCTAAGTCGGACTCACCGGAACTGGAATGCGCGAACGGGATGCAGCGACGGCGGCTCGGCGCTCGGTGGACTGCAGTGGTCGGCGGCGGCGCTCGAGCGAGATGCGGCTGTGGCTACTTAAGCGAAAAACCGGGCGGTAGATAAGATTGGAGGCAAAGGAGGGGCGCGGGTGCTATTTATGGGGCCGAACACTTGGCGTCACGGCACCGAAGATCATAGCAACTCCGGACTTCGGCACCGGTGCAGAACGGAGTCTGGCTTTGCTACGGCGAGAAAGAAAAGTACAGGGAGAGAGAGAAGGCTATGGCGGACTCACCGGAACTGGAATGCACGAACGGGATGCAGTGACGGTGGCTCGGCGCTCGGTGGACTGCAGTGGTCGGCGGCTGCGCTCGAGCGAGATGCGGTTGTGGCTGCTTAAGTGAAAAACCGGGCGGTAGATAAGATTGGAGGTAAAGGAGGGGCGCGGGTGCTATTTATGGGGCCGAACACTTGGGCATCACGGCACCGAATATCGTAGCAGCTTCGGACTTCGGCACTGGTGCGGAACGGAGTCCGGCTTTGCTACGGTGAGAGGAAGAAGGAGCCTGACCAGCGGGCCCGGCTGGTCAGCGGCGGAGGGAGGCTTGCGCGGGCCAGCGGGAGCGGCTGGACGCGCGGCTGGGCCGGCGCCTGGCTGGGCCGAGCTACTTGAAAGGGAAAAGCTGAGTTGGGCTGGCGCTGAGCTTCGGCCCAAGCGGAGAGGAAGGGAGAGCAGCGGCCCGGGAAAAGGAAACGGGCCACGCGGGTAGGAAATGGGGCAGGCCAGATTCAGAGGAAGAATTTACTCTTTTCTTTTTCAAATTTATTTTCAAAGCAAGTTCAGAATGAAATCTCAACTGAATTAGAAATCCGAATTCAAACCAAGCAATACAAAAAAATATTATGCAACAGCATGAAAGCACACTCATTGTTGTTAACCTATATTTGATTTTATTCCTAATAAAATTATTATTTCCTAAATTCAAATGAACATCAAATGCTTAATAAATCAATTTCCCCTATTTTGAAATGTTGTAAAATTTAGGGTGTTACAATTTCCTTCATCCTCTCGTCGTAGCAAAGCCGGACTCCGTTCCACACCGGTGCGAAGTCGGGCTGCTTTCGATCTTGATGCCGTGATGCCCAAGTGTTCGGCCCCATAAATAACACCGCGCCCTCCTTTGCCTCAATCTTATCTACCTTTGGTTTTAAGCAAGCAGCATCTCGCATCTCGCGCAAAGTGCCGCGCCGACCACCAATTGCATGATCCGGCGCGCCGAGCTCAAATCTTCTTGCATCCCGTTCGTGCATTCAGTTCAGATTGAGTCTGCGTAGCCTTCTCTCTCTCCACATACTTTTCTTTCATCGAATAGTGCTTTGAAGGCGAGAACCAAGCACTCGGCCGGCAATGGCGCCGCCGTTACAGATCCGCTTGCTTCAAATCCTTTAAGCGCGATTTGGATTTTCTTTTCCCTCTAGATCAATTTTTAAGCCGTCGATTTCTAATCAATAAATCGAGATCTAAAGATACCCTTCGATGTCAGAATAATTGTATCATGATTACAATTATTCCGTCTTAAGGGTATCTTTAGATCCGAGCGTATTCTGATTAGTTTTCCCTTTTAAAAAATTGATTTTGGTTTGGAAAAGGAAAATATATTTTTTTAAAAGGAAAAATGAAATGCGTAAATATACTGAACTACTGGCTGGCGAATTGGCCGCCATAAAAAATGCTTCGAGCGCTTTGGTTCTCGAAAATCTCAGCGCACTATTCGACTAAAGAAAAGTACAGGAGAGAGAGAAGGCTAAATGCGGCGGACTCATCGAATCGGAATGCTGAACGGGATGCGGCTGACGGTGGCTCGGCGCTTCGGTGGATTACGGTGGTCGGCGGCAAGCGCCGAGGAGAGATGAAATCGTCGCTAGTTAAAAACCGGCGCCAGAGATAAGATGGGAAGCAAAGGAGGGCGGCGGGTGCTATTTATGGGGCGAACACTTGGGCATCACGGCTAAGATCAAGATCGAGCGCCCGGACTTTGCACCGGTGCGGAACGGAGTCCGGCTTTGCTACGGCAAGAGGAAGAAGGGATCTGTCACACCCAATTTTAAGGATAAAATAGAGTGCAAAATCTTATGTGCGCCTAGAGATCAGTCACATATATAAGCTGACAAATTATGAATAGTATCATCACAAATGTTTATTACATCACGAATAAGACAGAGTTATCACATAAGTATATCGGAAATAGTAATAAGATCTCTCGCGGAAGCTCCAGTTCATAGGGACGTCGACTGGTTGACCACAAGACTAGTAGTCCTCAGGAAAATCATCATACCCAAAGTCATCTGTTACCCGTCCGGGATTTTTATCCAAATAATGAAAATAAACAAGTGTAAGTACATGTCGTACTCAACAAGTATAACACGGGGTTCATGAGGCTCAAAAGGCTTGACACAGGTTTAACAACGTTCCTCTTTTAGTTGTCACAATTTTAGCTTATGAGTAGCAACAAGTTGTTTCAATTCCCCATGCAAAACACATGATCAAATGTAAACATGAGTAATGAATAGCATAAACAGATATTACTTAGTGATCATCTATTCCATAAGGGTTCCAAGGCCGCTCATGACCGTGAGCACGGCTGATATACCAGTTTTACATTCTGCAGAGGTTGTACACTTTTACTATGAGTCGTGATACCCATATGCCCGGGTTTATAACTCCTAAAACAATTCCAAGGTGAGCAGACAGGGGTCACTAAGAAGCTTTTCAAAGGTTCGTCTAACAAGTTAGGGCCATTAGATTCACTCCGGCAAACAGTTATAGGAACCCCCTGTCAAATGGCTTAATTCCTTCACGGCTATACACATAAGAGTAGAGGCTGTCCTATACCCGATTCGTCAAGCCATTCTTATGCCAATAAAGGTAACCACTAATAAGCTAGAAAAGGTCCTCATACTGAGCTAAAGCCAGAGCCATGTAGCCCTCACAGCTGTACTGTAAGTCCCGGATGATTACTTACAGATAAGTCCTTAGGGAGAGGAATCTGAAGCATTTAGAAAGTAGCTAAAAACTCTAGCCCCCTGTTTCCATGTTGCTAAAAACCGAACAAAAATACGCTTTTAAAATCAGAAAACGAAATCTGTAAATACGCTTTGGACTGCGGGTTAAGACGGGATTAATTGTAAGGGCGTATCTGCAAATTTGACAGCGAAAGGGTATCTTTAGATCGGAGCCATTGGATTAGAAATCGACGGCTGAAAATTGATCTGGCGGGAAAAAGAAAAATCCAGCCGGCCAGAACAGTGACGGCGGCGGTACTCCCGGCGGCGGCGCCATTGCCCGCTTTCTAGAGCGCTTGGTTCTCGGCCTCCAGCGCACTATTCGACGAAAGAAAAGTACAGGGAGAGAGAGAAGGCTACGGCGGACTCGCCGGGCTGGAATCTTGTGAACGGGATGCGGCGACAATGGCTCGGCGCTCGGTGGACTGGGTGGTGGTCGGCGGCGGCTCGAGCGAGATGCGAGATCGCGGTGCCGCTTAAGCGAAAAAAACGGGCGGTAGATAAGATTGAGGCAAAGGAGGGCGCTGGTGCTATTTATGGGGCCGAACACTTGGGCGCCACGGCATCAAGATCGTAGCAGCTCCGGACTTGGCACCGGTGCGGAACGGAGTCCGCTTTGCTACTGGCGAGAGGAAGAAGGAGCCTGACCAGCGGGCCCGGCTGGTCATTGGGCGGAGGAGGCTTGCGCGGGCAGAGGAGCGGCCGGACGCTGCTGGGCGGGGCTGGCACTGGCTGGGCCGAGCTACTTGCAAGGGAAAAGCTGAGTTGGGCTGGCGCTGAGCTTCGCCCAAGCGGAGAGGAAGGAGAGCAGCGGCCCGGGAAAAGGAAACAGGCCATGGGTAGGAAATGGGGCAGGCCAGAATCAGAGGAAGAATTTACTCTTTTCTTTTTCTAATTTTTTTTCAAAGCAAGTTCAAAATGAAATCTCAACTCAATTCGAAATCCGAATTTAAACCAAGCAATATAAAAAAATATTATGCAACAGCATGAATGCACACTCATTGTTGTTAACCTATATTTGATTTTATTCCTAATAAAATTATTATTTCCTAAATTCAAATGCCCATAAAATGCTTAATAAATCAATTTCCCCTATTTTAAAATGTTGTAAAATTTAGGGTGTTACATCACTGTTTGCAACCTATTTGCTAGCAGTTTTGTCAAGAGTCTGACTGAAGAGTTGAGTAGGGAAATTGGCCTATAATCTAATACAGTCCTGGCACCATCTATCTTTGGGATAAAAGTAATGAGAGAAGAATTGATGCTCCTCATACACAGACTGTTGTTGTGGAAGTCATTGCATAGTTTATAGAAAATCCTCCTTGATGGTTGCCCAATAGACTTTTAGGAACTCATTATTAAAACCATTTGGTCCTAGTGGTTTGTCATTTAGGAGGTTTTTGATGACAGGATCTATCTCACTGGTTAGGAATGGTTCCTCAAGAAGACCTAGATCTTCCCTTCTTTCTAGAATTTCAATTGGATCAAGAGCAAACCCTCTAAAATCTGTCTGCCCCAATCTCTCCTTGAAACTTTCCCAAAGTAGCAGCTCTTTGTCCTTGTGTGCAGTAAGGATGGAGCCCTCTCTTTCTTCTAGATGAGTAATAAGGTTGTCTATGTGTCTAATTGTAGCATTTGCATGGAAGAACATTGTTGTTGCAACTCCTAATTTCACCCATTGATGGCTCCTCTTTGTCTCCAATAGGCCTTTTGTTGCTCAAGCAGAGGTAGCAACTTTGCTTTCATTACAATTCTGAAGTTCCATTATGCAAGGCGAAGATCTCGGAATTCTTCCAGAAGGTTTAAAAACTGATTCAGTGATTTTGAGTCGGGAGGATATGTTGACATACCATATTGTATCACTGCAAAATTCAATTATTTTCTGTATAATAAATATGAATTGACTAGTAAAAAAATTATCAATATTTATTCATTATGTCTGAAATGTTTTTTTATAACACATAGGTGTCTATTAATTAGTTTGTACAAACCAGTCCATGCATATGCACTTGTTGAAAAATAGTATACAAACATACAGATACTCTAGTAAAAGCAGATAATGGGTCGTCACACACATCTTCATACAATACTGTGGCTTTTGGCTCCATCGAGATTCCCAAATTAAAACCGTGCTGCCCTGCAAAGGCCGCTACATCTTGACAATCAAGCTGCCAAAAACCAGCGCCGTGATAAACAGCGCAACGTGTGTGGAGGTCGAAGGTATGGCCCCCGCTGCCGCAACCGCACACGTACCTGGGCCCGTGACCGGGCTCCTTGCAGCCGTTGCACAAGAACGGCTCGCCGGCGGCCGTCATCAGCTTCAGCTTGTGCTCCGGGTGGGCCGGATGGGAGATCTCCGACGGAGGAGGATCACTGTGCACATTGCCACGTTTCTGTTTCTCAGGGCCTGTTTGCTTGGGAGCGGGAGCCTCCCAAACATTTTGCTGTCCAGGCATCAATCCTAATGTCTGGGGTGGTAGTGGCTCATCCAGCCAAGCAAAATTGTCTGGACGCCAATCAGGGAATGTTTGGTTCGCACCGTGGTAGATGCCATCCGGCGATGCAGTCGAGCAATCAAGCACTCCCACTGACTCTAGATTGCTGGCCCTGCATACAATCAGTTTGATTAAACAAGGATAACATTGGTGTTTGGTTGCCCCTCCTAAATTTTAGTCGTTGTCCCATCGGATGTTTGACACATATATAGAGTATTAAATATAGACTAATTACGAAACTAATTGCATAATTTGTGACTAATTTACGAGACAAATCTTTTAAGCCTAATTAGTCCATGATTTAACAACGTGGTGCTAAAGTAAACATGTGCTAATGACGGATTAATTAGGCTTAAAAAATTCGTCTCGTGGAGTACTGACGGATTATGTAATTTGTTTTTTTTATTAGTATCTGAACACCCCATTCAACATCCTCCCGACACACCTCCTAAATTTTAGTCCCTGGAACCAAACACCACCTAATTAACGCAACGACGCAACCTGTGCAGGCACGAGTCAAAATAAATACAGTAGCATGTCACACCATAGCTAAACCGAGAACAGAAAATAGTAGAAAAATACTCACTTCATCCGTCTTGAAATATGATATATTTTCAGTTTGGGTTTCACACGACCCTCTCGCCCCCGCGTCCCCCGAGCGGGCGGCCCGGGCGGCTCCACCAGCCCGCGCCGCCGCACCCTTGCCCCCTCTTCTCCACCTTGCCGTCGCCGGAGTGCTCCGCTGGGAGGCCTGCACGGGCAGAAGGAAAGCGGCGGCAGGGTTGCTTTCCTTCCCCTTGGCAGTTGAGCTCGCTGCACGTAGGCCGCTGGCCTTGGCGGCGCCGGCGTTGGTGGCCCAGGTTACGGCGCCCCTTGGCCTGGATTTGTGCGGATCCGGTGTGGTGGTGGCCGGATCCGGTGCCCCTGGGCTAGATCCGTGCTGGACTCGACTGGCGGCGGGCAGTGTGACAATGGCGAGGCATCTGGGCCGCGGATACGGCGTCCTGGCCGCCGGATCCAGCCTTCCCAGTGCCAGATCTGGCGCTCCTGCGGTGGCAGCGGCGTGCGGCGTCGGCGCTCGGCTAGCACCGGCTTCGGTGATGGCTGGGCTGCGTCGGTGCAGATTGGTGGCATGGTGGTGCAGCCTGGCGCCATCAGACGTCGTGGTGATGTAGACAACTGCGCTGGTTGTGTGGCGTCGGCGCCGTGGAGGCGTGGGCGGCGTCCTCCTGCTCGTTTTTTCGTGTCTGCAACCATGGCGGTGAGGCGAGCGTCGGTCGAGCAGGCCACAATAGGCTCTCCTTGTTCGGCGACAACAACAACGGCTGTGTGGCATGGCGGTGTGGGCGCCTTGGGGCCGGCAGAGGTTGCTGGAGTCCGCGCGCGGCATGGTTGATGTGGGGCCGGCTCGATATGGGTTGGGATGTTGGTGGGCTAGGTGACTGGGGCTTCTTCTGCCAGCCGTTTTCTCCCCGCCATCTGCCACCCCCTTCTTTGGGTTGTGGCTTCCATGGCGGAGCTAGCTGGATCTTCTCGCCGCTGGCCGGCTTTGTCAGTTCCCGCGGGGAGTGGACTCTTCGGTGGGCTTCGCCCGGCGCTTTTCCTGGTCGACGTCTTTAGGGGCGGTGGCCGAGTGGGGCTGCTGCTGATCCATCACTGCACCTCACCCTGGGCGCTTTTTCACCGAAAACCGAACACCGAACTGAAACCGAACCGAATAGTCGGTAGTTCGGATTTTCGGATCAGTTTCGGTTTCCAGTTCTGTGAAGTTCGGTGTTCAGCTTCGGCTTCGGTTTCTATGCCATACCGAACCGAAGTACCGAGAAACCGAGAAACTCTCGTAAGGCAGGCTAAGGCTGTGAGCGCTGAGCCGCTGAGTGCTGAGTGCTGAGCGCTAGCCCACCAGGCACCGGCCCACTGCCCACCAGCCCACCACCGCTAGTCCACCACGACACCCCTCACCTGCACCACTTCACTTCCGCGCATCGAATCGAGTCACACCGCACGTCCGCACGCAGAGCCTCGCACTCTCGCTCCTAACCCTAACCCTTCGGAGGCGCGGCTGGCGGTTGGCGGTGCACCCAGCAGGCCAGGGCGCCAGGCGGCCAGCGGCGGCGGCGCCACCGTCGACCGTCGTCAAGCTCCTCAACCACGGCCGCAAGAACAGAGCAGTACTCCAATGTAAGTCTTTAGTTCTTCTTGTTCTTGCTTAATGCCTAATAGATCCAGATGCCTGTTGGTTGCTTTGTGACAATGCGAGTTGATTAGTTAGTTAGTTTGTACCCTGACTAAGTACCTAGATGGCTGGTTTTTGTTTTGATGTCTTGTATGGGGGACACTGAAGAAACAGTGGTGCATTTGAATGTTCAAGTGAATGAGAATGAAGTTGTAAATGGGGAGAATGACAATCAGGATGAGCAGCAGCAGTTCAAGGATGGAGAGGAAGTGGGAGATGAGGAAAGCAAGAAAAGGAAGCCCATGGTTCCAAGATCAGATTTTTGGGAACACTTCAACAAGATCAAACTTGATAATGGGGAGGAGAGAGCCAAGTGCAAGTACTGCGGCAAGCAACTCTGTTGTGACACAAAGTTAAATGGTACGTCCTCCATGAAGGCTCATTTGAAAATCTGCAAGAAGAATCCTCACAAACCTGTAGTAGATAATCAAGGTACTTTACAACTACAACCTAGCCCTAGCAATAGTAGTGTTGGTACTCTATCTACTTGGAAATTTGATCCTGATGAGTTAAGGAGGAGTTTTGCTGAGATGATAATAGAAGATAAGCAACCTTTTGTGTTATCTGAACGTTCTGGCCTTAGAAAGTTTATGTCAAAAGCATGCCCACGTTTTGTTTTGCCATCTAGAAGAACAATCACTAGAGCCTGTGTGAAAGTGTTTGATGATGAGAGAGAAAAACTTAGAATTTTTTTGAAAGACAACTGTGAAAGAGTTAGCCTGACAATAGACACATGGACGGCTAAGAACAGTCATAATTACATGTGTGTTACAACATATTTTATTGCTAATCAGTGGAATTTGCACAAAAAAATTATTGGTTTTTTCTTGGTTAAGGGCCATAGGGGGGAGGACATTGGAAAATATTTAGAGAATTGCTTGGCTGACTGGGGAATTGAGAATGTTTTTACAGTAGCAGTAGATAATGCTAGTGCAAACAACACTGCAATTAAGTACATGCAGAGAGTCCTGAATGAATCAAAAGGCTGCGTTGCTGAAGGAGAGTACCTTCATATGAGGTGTTTTGCACATATTATCAACCTGATAGTAGGTGATGGGCTGAAAGAATTTGATAGATCAATCGCTCGTGTTCGGGCTACTGTTAAGTATGTTAGGAGTGGACCATCTAGGTTGGTAAAGTTCAAGAAATGTGCCGAGTTAGCAAGGTTCAAACCAAAGCATTTTTCAACCTAGACGTCTGCACTAGGAGGAACTCAACTTACCTGATGCTACAAACTGCACAAGAGTATGAAAAGGCCTTTGAAAGGTATAGTGATGAAGACCCATACTATAGTCTAGAGTTAGAGAGTGATAAAGGACCAGGAGTTCCAATCAAATCAGATTGGGAAAAGGCAAGGAAAATGGCTCAATTTCTTAAATACTTCTATGAGCTGACCCTCCGTGTCTCTGCCACAAGTCGCCCAACATCTCACACATACTTTCATGAGATTGCTGATGTTTTGGTTCTGCTGAGACAATGGTGTCACAGTGAAGATACATTATGTAAGGAAATGGGCCAGAAAATGTTAGTGAAGTATTACAAATATTGGGGAGAGAAGTATGGAGAAAGGCCGGGGGATAGAGAGAAGAGAGGAGAGAAAGACAAGGGGAATCAATTGCTTAACATTGTTATTTTTTCTGTATTGGTATTGATCCTCGGTTCAAACTTTCTAACTATGTCAAGATGGCAATTGATGAAATAGGTCAGAAACTATGGGCAACAGTCAACACTTATTTTTGTGCTTTGTTTGAGGAGTACATAGAACTGTATGCTCCATCTCCAAGTGACAAGGTGCCTGCTGAAACTCAAGAAACACTAGAATTTTGTTCTGGATTGATGAGCTCCATAATTGCACAACAGATGAGCAATAAGGGGAGTGCCAATACCACTGTGAAGTCTGAACTAGACAAGTACCTTTCAGAAGATAATGAGGAGCTTAGTAAAAGTTTTGACATTATGAAATGGTGGAAGAACAATGCTACTAGATTTCCCATAATGTCTCGTATAGCCCGTGATCTTCTGGCAATTCCTATCTCAACAGTAGCCTCTGAGCCAGCCTTCAGTTCAGGTGGAAGAACACTCGATGATTTTAGGACATCACTCACACCAACAATGGTTGAGTGGCTCGTTTGTACAAATGATTGGCTTCATGGAAACAACTACATCAGTGTTGAAGAGGACACAGAAGCATTGGCCAAGCTTGATGAAGGTAAATTTTAATGCTAAGTCTAAGTTGTTATCATTTCTATTGTTTATCTTGATAGCTTATTGCAGTAACATGACTACACTGAGTACTAACTAAAACATAATCACTTATTGTAGAAATTGGTGCCCTGGCCATTTCTAAGGATAGCACTACTGCTACTGCATCTTGATAATGGTAAGTTGGTTAGCTGGAGGCCTGGACACATCCTGGTGGCGCCATGGAGCATTGTTCTCCTGCTGTTGTTGATGCCTGCTGGCTAGAACCTGTTTTTTCTGTTGTTTATCAAAACTGATGGAGTACCGTGGTTTATTATCAAGAATGAACTGCAAATTTGTAATATTTGATTTGAGCATTGAATTGTTAAGTTTGTAATAGTCTTGAGTCTTCAAATAATATACTGTGCTGTGCAAGTTTGTACTATGCTGTGCTGTCAGTTCTAAATCCTTTCTGATGTTTTCTTGCATCGGTTTATTCGGTTTTAACCAAAAAACCCGAACCAAAATTGGTCGGTTTTTGGAATTTTAGCAAACCGATCAGGGGTCATTTTCTGGAAACCAAAATTTTGGAAAACCAAAGAAACCGAACCGAACCATCTGTTAAAACCGAATGCCTAGGCTGAACTGCACCCTACCACCCTGGTAGGGTTCGGTCTCCGGCGGCGACGGTGTTGGAGGTTCTTGAGATCGGGGCGCAAGCTTGGACGACGACGTCTGCGGATGTCGTTCCCTTCTTTGAGGCATTCTTTCCTATCTCTCCTCCTACCGTCCTGGATGTTGCAGGTGAAAACCTTCCCATGGCGGGCTATCTTGTTGGCGCTTTTAGTGTCGTTTTCTCCTTGGAAGCTTGGCTAGGCTTTCCAGTTCCGCAGTTAGTCCATGTCTTATGGACTGTTTGGTGTCACCCGGCTCTTCGTCGTGTTTTTTCTTTTGTCCTTGTCAGTTATTTAGTTGTTTTAGTTGGGTTGATTCGACCAAGTAGGAGCAAATAGTGCCATAAGTTGTGTTAGTTGTCCAGTTGGGGTGAGTGGAACACTCTCCGGAGGTCATTTGATTTAGAACATTTCTCCATCCAAGGTCATTTAAAAAATTCAAAAATTTGGAATTCAAAATCTGAGACTTAATTTATATATTTGGAACCCTAAATGATATCAAACAAAAATTCTATCAAATATAAAGTTTTAGATCTCGTCGAGCTCTATAATTTTGATATAAATTTTGTCTTCGTCCGACTTTATTTAAAAAAGATATAAATTTATTTGTGCTACAACTATTTTTAAGGACGGTTGACTTAGCCAACCGTCCTTGAAAATCGATTTTCAGAGGCAATTGATATAAAAATCACTCATTTTTAGAGGCGGTTGACATAAGCAACCATTCTTGAAAATAGCATTTTCAGAAGCAATTCTCTTAACGGAATCACCCCTAAAAATAAATACATTTTTAGAGGCAGATTTCTTAATGAAACCGCCTCTAAAAATTAATTTCTAGCAACGGTTATATAGCTACAGTACCTTCCACGAAGGTTAGTGATGGTGTGCTAAGACAACCGCTTCTGATAGAAAAGTGAGGCACCTCTAAAATCATTTATGTAATAGTGTCCTCAGTTGTATGATTTTTGGGCCCAGTTTCCTTTCAAAAAATTAGGCGGGCACTTGCCTTTTTTTTCTTTTTTCGTCTAATAGAAATCGCGGCAAAGCTTTTGCCGTCCTTTCTAAATATATATATATTTTTCAGTTTGTCCCAAATTAACATTTAAGTTCAATCAAGTTTACATAAAAGAGTAGTACAATCTATGACATCAGAGAGATAAATTATAAAGATACATTTCATAATGTATCTAATTAAGCTCATTTAGTATTAGTAAATATTATTTCAAAAATTAGTAAACTTAGGGTGTTTGGAGATAACTAAAATTAGTAAACTTAGGGTGTTTGGAGATAACTAAAAATCCATAATGTTCTAGCACTGAGAGAGTAGCTCAAGGATTATCGGTTAGCCTTCTTGTTCAAAGACCGACGATCTCTGAATGGAGGATGTGATAAAATCAATATTAAGTGGCATAGGAGTATTTTGTCATTTTTATATTTTCAAAATATATATTTGAAAAAATTTGGCATTTTTTACGGTGTTTCCAAAAAAATGTCAATACTATAAGACATGCTTACAAAGTCTAGTGACATATGATGTACCAAAAGTTTTGAATTTACTATGAACATAGGTAATTTTTCCAAAGAATGTTATACTCCCTCCATTTTGCTAAAAGAAGTCATTTTGGGCAAGGTTTGGGTCAAACATTGCAAATATAAAAAAGTTTTAAGTTGTTGAGTTTGGAAAAAATGTGAAAACCATATGAGTAGATTTGTCTTGAAAAGTCCTTTCATAAAAATATACATATATCACTTTCCAATAAATATTTTTATATAAGTAAGAAGTCAAAGTTATGTTTTCAAGACCGTGTCGCTATCCAAAACGACTTCTTTTTACAACATAAAGGGAGTATTGTACGATTGATAGTTTACACACAACAAATTAATAAATGGTACCTTTTCCTTTTCCGTTTCTTTTTCTTTCTTATGGGCAATAATGACACCTTTTCCAACGGCAGCTGTGAGTCAAGTTTAAAATTTCCCATCTCGTCCAAATCGCTCACAATATCCTTTATTATAGGCCTTTTATGTCTATCATTCTCCATGCACCTTCGTGCAATTACGATGCATCTTTTCACTTGATAGCAGTCTACTTCAAGTGATGCGTACATGGGTATCTCTTGTAGACATTTTTTCCAGTTTTCATGAACCTTCGAAGTCAAAACATAGTACAGTTAACATCAATGAAAATTGGGATCGTACCTAGCAACAAAAAATAGTCTGCCCTATTGCAAATATGGGTTCATATTTAACAATAAAAATCATAGGAAATTGGCACAATCAGGTGGTCTGAAGATGAGCCTCTTGCACTACAAAACTTGAGTTTTTTTTATCAACTCTAACTAATTAAACAATATAATCACACAACGTGTAGATTGAAGAGTCTGCAGACTGCACTATAATTTACCCCTTCATTCCAAAGAGTAATGTATTCTAGTTTATCCTAAGCCAAAACTTTCTTTAATTTTGAACAAGTTTATTTAAAAAAAATACACTAGTATTAACGATTTTAAATTAGTTTAACGAGTTCGCTATTAAATATATATCGGTGCAACATTTATTTGGTGTTCTATATGTTAATATATTATTCTATAAATATGAACTTGATGAAAGTTAGAGAAGTTTTACTTGGAAAAAACTAAGAGATTTATATTTAGAATGTAGAGAGTACAAAAACTTATGCATTAACCGAAGGTTCACAAAAGCAACAGGACTAATGCGATTTTGGGCATTGCTACTGATGAAGGGAGAACCGGAGAAACGATATGTTCAGCACCCTTATGATTGGAGGGCGTTGCCATAGATTTTGCTTTTGTTTTTGCTTCCAAAGGAGAATAATTAATAATAGACTTGGCTTCCTGTAATTTTTTACCTCTTTCATGTAATGTTTGGTTTCCGTATGTAGCAGCTGGATAGCCGAAAACTTTGTAATAAAAGTCAGGCTGTGTGCTTAAGCAAAGGAAAGAAACTAATCTGTTTTCTAAAAAAAAATGTATACAACATACGAAAAACTAACACATGGTAAATCTAAGAGTATTTTGTTAGTATGTCAGATGGTGTGATGCGAACTTGGCACAATGAGAAGCTCCTGATGGAACTCTAGTACGTATTAATAGAAAAACGTTAAATAACATATTCTTACATGTTCAACAAATTCTTGGGCACCCATGTCGGCAACATCTGAGTAGCCTGTAATTCCAGTGATAATTTTTGTAATTATAACACCTAAACTGTATATATCATACTCCTTCGAGATTACTTGATAATTAATGAACTCCGGCGGTAGGTATCCACTGCAGCACAACATTAATAACAAAGGTAAGGTGATATTAAGGTCAGTCTCAATCAAGATTTCACGAGAGTTTCATAGACATTAAATAAGCTGATGTGGTATAATATTAATGAAGACAGATGTGATAAAAATTTCATGGGATGAAATAAGTTTCATGGGGGGATGAAATGAGCTTTATGGAGATGAAACTTGTCTAAGGAATATATACAATTCAGCTGATTAAAAGCTCTGTCCACTTGAGCATTACTCTTACATTGTTCCTAGAGGAGTCAACGTCTTTTTGGTATTCTCTTCACCAATGAGCCTAGATAAACCAAAATCTGATATTTTTGGCATCATCTCTTCGTTTAGCAGTATATTATCTGCTTTTAGATCAAAATGGAAAATGGGAAACTCCAATCCCTCTTGAAGATATTCTAAACCCCGACAGATTCCCTTAATTATTTTTTAGCGTATAGGCCAATTCTTGCCAAGATTTTCACCTGCAAGATAAAAAACATACGTTCTCATCGAATAATTTTATATTCACATTTTTTGCAGGTAAAATATTCATGCAATACGGTAATGACCAACCAGTAAGGAGCTTGCCAAGGCTTCCTTTGGGCATATATTCGAGGCAGAGTGCCCTGTGTATGCTTTGACAAACTATTAGTTTTCCATTGTACTCTACAAGTTTTTCTTTAGCTTCATTGAAGAACCCTACTAGTCGGACAATATTGGGATGCTTGAGGCGCTTAAGGATGTCAAATTCGTTTTCGAACTGCTGGTCATTGGTATTACCCATGAAACGGAGCATCTTCACAGCAACCTCTTCTCCATCTTCCAGCACTCCCTATTCATTATTAGCTTTTATAGTTACTCATACAAAGGTTACTATTATTTTTATGCTCGTATGGATTGGACTTGAAACAAACAAAATAAGTACTCTCACCATTCTAAATTATAAGATGTTTTGACTTTTCTAGATACATACTCCCTCCGGTTTCCTAAAGAATGTCGTTTTGAAGTTGTGTCAAACATTTTAAACTTTGACTACAAATAAATTCTTTTGGCTTGAGTTTGAAAACATGAAAGCCTTGGGGTCGAGCGAGACGGAGCGCGAACCCAAGGGTCGGGCGAGGCGAAGCCCACTGCCTTGGGGTCGGGTGAGACAGAGCACGAACTCGAGGCGTCGGGCGAGACGGAGCCCGTGGCGCAGCCTTGGGGTTCGGCGAGACGGAGCGCGAACCCGAGGCATTGGGCGAGACGGAGTGCGAACCCGAGGCGTCGGGCGAGGCGGAGCCCGTGGCCTTGGGGTCGGGTGAGACGGAGTGCGAACCCGAGGCGTCGGGCGAGAAATAGACTGCGGCGCAACCTTGGGGTCAGGCGAGACGGAGCCCGTGGCCTTGGGGTCGAGCGAGACTGAGCGCGAACCCAAGGGTCGAGGTGATCGCCCGTGTCCATTCCTACCACAACCTATGCGGTCGGTCGGGTTCTTAAGTAGGGACCTGATAGCTCGAGCCCCTGAGCCACTAAGGGTCAGTCAGGGTCAGTCGCATGATTTCCTGCGTCACCCCATCCGAGGTTTCCATAACCGAAGGGGTTAAGCTGACGCCACTTGCCTCGATGGCTCGAATGGCGAGCTTCGTTGAGCTTGTTAATGGGTATGTTCGAGTGGAATCCGGATCCGTCGTTCGTGACGGGGTCGGCATAGCCCTCATGTGGCACTCCACTTCTGCTTAACCCACCTCCTGGCACTGCCCGAGCCGTTTTGGAGATCGACTCAGGTGGCCTGCTGGCCTTCCCTCGACGGAGATTCTGTAGGCATGGCTCGAGGTCAGGATCAAATGAGAAGGTCGAGATGACCCTGTCTGCTTCTGAGCAGATCAGGCGAGGGCCGCCGGGGCTCATGTGCAAGGCGGAGATTTTCTCCCCTGGCTCTGTTTAATGCAAGGCGGCCTCGAGCCCTTTGTGGACCGGCCTTCGAACCCCGATCGGTCGTCGCTCATATCGAATGAGACGACTACCGCTTCGTGACGCGACGCGAAGCGAAGCGTTGTGATGCAACAATTGCATATACAATGCTTGGATGTATGGGATGAATGTATGAATGAATATATGACTGAATGTATGAATGCACGCATGAGAATGGATGAATGAATGCTCATGTACTGGGAAGGTAGAACGGGGGTTGGTAAAGTTACCTTGATGGCTCGAGTGACAGGTCTTGGGAGCTCCTATCGGATATGTCCTAGTGGGATCCTTGTCCATCGTTCATGACAGGGTCGGCATAACCCGCATGAGGCATCCCACTGCTCCTTACCTGTCTCTCGGTAGCCGCCGGAGCCATGCGATCGACTTGGGTGACCCGTTAGTCTCTCCTCGATGGAGATTCCGTCAGTGGGCCCCTCCAGACCCTGCCTGGGAAGGTGGAGGGTCATTTGCGTGTGGTTGCGCCTTGTTCCCTGTGCCCAGGTTGCGGTAGTGGTGGGCCCTGCCTAGGCCATGTCCCGTTAGCCAAGTGACGTTTCTTCGGGCAGGCCGCGTCCCATCAGCCAGGGCCATGTTTTGCCGCACGCCTTTTCGCCTTAAATAGGAGGAAGGGAGAGGGTTTTTCTCCCATTCTTTCGCCTTTCTTCAACCGCTGTCACTTCTCCTTCCTACTTTTTGCCAAGCATGTTCGTGTGCCGCGGTGGTTTCTAGGAGAGGAGGGTAAAGTGAGGGAGAGAAAAAAAACTCATAAATTCATTGGTAAATCCGAGGTGCGATGTCGAACTGGAGGCCTTCCAACGTGGATGAGGAGGTGCTAGCCGCCTTCACCGAGAAGGGGCTGCTCCCATCGAAGGAGGTGGCGTATTGGAGGGCTCCTACGCCGGGGGAGGTTGTTCCACAACCTTGGCCCGATGAGGTCATCTCCTTCCTTGTCTTCCACGAGCACAGGCTCGGGTATCCCGTGCACTGGTTCTTGTGCAGGCTCCTCAACGAGTGGGGCCTAGAGTTTAAGCACCTCAACCCAACTGGGGTACTGCACATCGTTGGCTTCCTCACCGTCTACGAGGCCTTCCTCGGGATGGAGCCGCACGTGGACCTCTTCCGGTGGATTTTTAGTGGGCGAGCCCTGTCCGAGGGGAAGCCGCCCAGGATCACACCGATTGGGGGGTTTGCCCTACAGAAGAGGCCAAAGTCATTGGTCCCCTATCCCACGTACTCCCCCTATCTCGCCCAGCGTAGGAGCACACGGTTCGCCCGCCTGGTCAGAGTTGGAGGGGTCCAGAGGAACCGCTGCCAGGCTAGAGGTAGAGCAGCCACCGGTGAGCCATAGAGTCCTAGCGGTGGACATCCCCTTTGATGGTGAGGAAGACATCAGGGTGGAGCCACCAGCCATCCCACCGTCCTGGGAGTTGGTGATGATCCGGTCATCGCATGATACTACAATGGTTGGATCTTCCAGCGGGTCGGGGGTGACCCGCGAGCTGGTGTGGCCTTGCCCCGGTGAGCCAGGAAAGGCCCAATTCATCCTTCGTGACGAGGAGGAGGTGAAGCTCTGGCACCTGCTCGGGGAGAGAGGATTGTCGATGGAGTCCGATCTCGCCCTTACCAAGGTGAGGCTTAAGAAGGCCTTGGTGAGGGTTGAGCTCGTCCATTAGGCCTTGACTGTCGATCTGCCATGCATTGCAGAGGTAAATTTTCTACATTCCTGGTGTTGTCTTTGATTCCTTGGCTTTTAAATGGTTGTCTCAGCACGCCTGCTTCTTGTCTTGCAGGACTTGGAGATGATGTCGATCCGTAAGTCCTGATTTCTTTGGGAGGAGCATGGTCGGATGGAGCAAGAAGAGGTGGCATCGCAGTGGGTCGATGAGCTCAGGAACCAGCTAGAGTTCGCCCATCGTGAGTCCCAAGACCGGGCGGCCGAGGTGACGGGAGCACAGGTGGCAAAACTGCGTGTGGTCGAGCGAGCGACTGCTGTCGAGCGAGAACTCGATACGGTGAAGGCCCACTTGGTGAAGACTAAGGCGGAGCTCCAGAAGTCCTTGGATGCTCTAGAGGCAGAGCGGAGGGCCCGGTCGGACGCCGAGCAAGAAGTGGTTGCGCTCCAGGGGCAGATGCTCGGGGCAGATTAGTCGAACGCTCGACTGCTCGAGAGGGTTACCTAGCAAGAGGAAGGGCTCTCCATTCTCGAAGGAGCCCACCTCGGTATGTACCTATTCTGCCCTCGGTTGATGCCTTGAATTTTTCTTTCCTTTGCTCCTAAATTTGTTGTCCGTTTCTAGAACTGGGTGGAAAGATCAGCTTTCTAGAACAAGAGCTGGAGATGGTCAAAGCGGTGGTCGGTCGGAGCACCGAGGCGCTAGCCTAGTCCCTTGAGGAGCAACGTGTTCTCGAGGGAGAGCTCGACCAGCTTCGCAATATTACGTAGGTGGTCATCTCTGAGGTGTTCAGGTCAGGACCGAGCACCAGTATGCCTGCCATCCAGCTGCCGGAGGTCCTGAATGAAGTTCGAGCGCTCATCTCCGATGGCATGTTCTATGGGACATCGGGGGTGCTGACCTCGGTGGTGACCCACTACCCCGATCTGGACTTCACGACCATCTGTAGGGGATACGCCGATGGGTAGAGCGCAGACGAAATTCATGCACTGGGGGAGAGTTTGGTGCCACATGCACAGATGGTCACTGAGCAGGTCACCGTGTAGTGGGTGATGGAGGCTCGCCGTTCGACCGTGGCCACAGACATACGCCGGGAAGATGTCGTCCAGCCTACGGAGGCAGCGGAGGCTAGGTCGGAGGCGAGCATCGTCCCGCCCCCAACCGAGCCGAATGTCGTCCCGCCACAGCCGATGCCGCCGGGGGGGGCATAATAGAGTTAGAGTAGAAATAGTCATATGACGGCATCTTCCTAGATATATGGAAAGCATAAAGGAATTATTCGATCCTATCACCTAGATATGACAGCACCGAATATCTACGTGATAGTTTTATACATCTGCTGATAAGCCCATCGCACATGGGCCTCATTCCTTGTCGTCTTTGGCCTGATAGACGGGTATGGGTCAGCATAGCGGTGAGGTATCTTGGTCCCATATATCCGATAATTGATAATTCATGGATGAAGTTGAGCCCAGAATGCAAACTTTGAGGACTGAATGATCACTTACTAAAACAGCCATTTTAGAAGTTAAGGGACGAAACTCAACGTCAAACAATAGTTGATGGACCAAAATGACTATTTTTGCAAATTTTAAATAGTTGGGTGACACCAAATGCATTCGCTTACTATATTTGGAACTGCTCATATTTGAATTTGCTAACTCATAAAGGAGGCGAGGAGCATATAGATAGATGGTACAGAAGAAATATAGTACCCCTCCATCGAATGTGACTCTTCCTTAATTATGAGTAAATATTATGCTTGCTATATTTTGAGTCTAATTAAGAAAATTAATGATATGCAGATATATGATTACTGCTGTGTGACAATTAATTCACCTACATTATAATTTGAGACAAAATTTGGAGACTTTGAAGTTTGAGTTACTGGTTTTCTTTCTTTGAGGGGTGTAAGGAAAATGGACCATTGGCCCATTTATGTTGGATTTTGGTGTTTGATGATTAACAAGCCAAAATTGGACTAATATGTTTGCGAGTGTTAGTTTTGTAGTCCAATAGGTTGCAAACGTGACTTGGATGAAGGCGACATGATGATCCGATGATGAACACCTCAAAGCACAATAGAAGACCCAAGAAACCAAGCAAAGTCAAAGCACGAAGATAGGAACCAAGCTGGATGGAAGATCGCGAAGAAATAAGCTCGGCAGAGGTGACCGGAAGCGGCCCTTATAAGGATCGGACGCGTCCGATCTGTTGCTCGGCAATAGTAGGCGTCAGCAGCAGCGACCGGATGCTGAGCAAGGCAGTGACCAGATGCACGGACTTCATCATCGTTGCGGCAACAACTCAGTAAGGACCGGATGCAACAGCTGTGGACGACCGAACGCGCCAAGCAGTGGTGTCCGATGGAGTCCAGAGAGGTTCCAGAATGGCGAAACGTCGACTGGACGCATCAGATGGTAAGCGTCCAGACTCGCCAGAGAGTCTGATCAACAGTGAGTGCCAACGGTCGGCTTCAACGGTCAGGACGACCGGACGCGTCCGATTAGGATGACCTGCGCGTCCGGTCAATGGCAGAAAGCTGGGTTTCGTCTTCAACGACTATTTTCTTCATGGGACTTATAAATAGACCCCCAACCGGCCATTTGAGAGTGGAGAGTTGAGGAAACATACCAAGGGTGTTGATACATCATTTTAGTGATCTCCACTTGCATAGTGCTTAGTGATTCATTAGGTGATTAGCGTAGATGCTTTGTGAAGTGCTTAGGTTGATTAGACCATCGCTTATGCGCTTGCTCTAGGTTTAGGTCTAGTGTTTAGTGAGGTTTAGACACCTCTTATCACTCGGTGCTTGCGTGCACCATTGTTGTACACATGGAGGGGCTTGTAGTCTTGCGAGACCACACCAACTGCGTTTGTGGTGTGGTCGCCACCGTATACCGAAGGGAACAAGGCCCGCGGCGGTTCAGCCGGAAGCTTGATAGTGAAGACGGCGGGGAGCGATCTTGGAGAGGCTTGCCGGAAGGCACACCGGAGACTCACTTGCGCGTGGAAAAGGCCCGGGGCTATCCACGGAGTTACCTGACCGGGATCTTGGCCCCTGCGAGGGGCTCCAACGAGGACTATGGGGAAGTTTGAGCGATTCTCGATACCTCAGTAAAAATACCGGAGTCGACGATGGGAGTTTGCATCTCTACCTTATCTTTACCTTCCGCATTTACATTGCTACCTTGGTTGACTGTTTTACTTTCCTAGTTTATTTGATAGGCTAGTTGATAGGATTGGAACCTAGGTTGCATAACTCATTTGTGGTAGAGATAGCAACACACCTAGTAAAACCGTAGTTGCACATCTAGATAGATTACTTTTTCGCATAGGTTTTGACTAGGTAGAATTAGAGACCATAGTTAGAAGTAAAATTTTAAGTTAACTAATTCAACCCCCTTAGACATCACGATTTCTTAAAGGGGAAATATCATAGACCTGCAAAAACTTGGGTTAGCTCAAACTAGAAATATAATCCAGTAGTGACGAAAAAGGCCTGTCAGGGAGTAAAAAAACAGAAGAGCAACAAGTCAAGTCAACCCAAAATGGCAATTAGGCCCCTCCATGGCCACGCCTCAGCAGTTGGTGGAAGGAAAAAGTTCATATTACCTCTCTTAACTTTTACGAAAGTCTGTTTTTCCTCTCTGAACTCTAAAACCGGGTAAACCACCTCCCTGAAATTTTAAAACAGTTTGTTTTACCTCCCTGGCCGGTTATAAACGGTTTTCAAAGGCAGTTTTGTCTTTTTTTCTTTTTTATTTATTTTAGCTGAATCTTTAAAAAAATCATAGTAAATCACAGAAAAATCATAAAATGATAAATTCAATCTTGGGTTGGACTCCACATGAGTAGATCTGCATTGTGAACATATAATATCATATGCTTGGTGGAGGTAATATTGACTTTTTTCTTGGTGGAACTTGAAAGTGGATGAAATGCTGTGGACCCTTCCATGGGCCCATTGCAATGGTGAGGCGGGCCAACTATTGTTCGGCTTTGGCGTGTTTTTGCTCCAATGGTGCACCATATGACGCATGATGAGCCGAGAGAATTGGTTGACTCGGCCGGCCCTGGTCGTCGGCGGCTCGTCGGTCGTCGCCTATTAACCTCCGGCTGGTGACAACTGCCGCCAGCCTGGGGCCGGAAACCATCTCTTCCGACGGGGTCGGAGCACGCCCTGCTGATAAAGCGTGGTGAGGGCGCCTCCTCCTCCCCCGTGTCTTGGTCTTGGCCGTCGCCGTCATCGTCCCGCCGGCGGAGCAGTGCAGGCGGCTGTTGTTGGGCCACATAATCGATCCCATCAGCCATGGGCGACTCTGTTCCTGGAGGTGTGTGCCACAAAGTTCACAGTCTCGCTCCATCCCTCTCTTTCTCTCGCTAATCATCTTTGGTTTGCCGTGCTACGAACATATACTACATAGGATACTTCATCGGCCGGCCGGCGAGCAAGGCGGACGACCAGCCGCAGGCG
Source organism: Miscanthus lutarioriparius (assembly GCA_904845875.1). Lineage (NCBI taxonomy): Eukaryota > Viridiplantae > Streptophyta > Magnoliopsida > Poales > Poaceae > Miscanthus > Miscanthus lutarioriparius. The sequence continues at coordinate 83,586,457 of CAJGYO010000010.1, forward strand.
GCTGCCGCTGAACCCAAGCTTGCCAACACCCAGATCCCCGGAGGTACTACGCCACATGCATGCTCCACTGACGACCCACAGCAACGCACGCAGCCACGCACCACACCATTATCGAGTTTGTTGAATATGTATAGTAACTTTGCCTTTTGAAACGAATAAAGATTACTTCGTCGGGACACCGGAGAACCTTAGGCCGCAGGTGGCGACGGCGGCGACCGAACCAGCACGGCCGGCCGGTGACCTCAAGCGATCAAGAAGCTTCATGGAATGGTATATACTCCTGCTGCTGAACCCACGCACCTCGTCAATTTGCTTAATTCTTCGCTTAGCGTTCGTGGCTAATCGTATTTCTTGCGGCAGGTTCCCTTGTCTCCGCGGAGGACAAGTTGCAAACTAGGGGATCGATCGGCAAGCCCAGCGGCGGCGTGATCGATCGCAAGATTCAGCACAGCAATTTGGGCAGGGGCGGGCGACAACGAACCCTCGACCTTACCAGAATTGCAGGTTCTGTGTCTATGCAACATGTTCTGTTTCACGAGTGTCCCGGAATTTGATACGCCGTGTTCATTTCACTCCAATGTGCAAATTTAAGAAAGATTGGTACCCAATCCGTATATATTGTCTAGTTTTGCTATGTTCAACCGTTCCGGTTTCTGGTTGTAAATTTTAATGACAATGAGGTTGTGACGTAGATCGGATTTTTTTTTACCTCTTGTCTTCACTGTGTGCTGCCCTATCGCGTAGTTGAAAATAAACAAACTCAACTTTGAAAGTTCTTTCTTGTAAATTCACTGTATATACAGGTATTGCTCATTGGTACGAATGAGCTAGATGAGCCACAGGCCGACAGCCGGTTAGAGGGCCCAGCATACCATAGTGGCCATAGCTGATGAGCTTCCCAACAAACGTTCCACACCCGGGTGGACAAGTGCTGGTTAAAAAAAGTTACTGTATCTGGACATTGGGTCCCACACCCTGTTAGGGCGCGTTTAGATACAAAAAATTTTTTGGGTTTTGGCTACTGTAGCACTTTCGTTTGTATTGGGCAATTAGTATCTAATTATGTACTAATTAGGTTCGAAAGTTTCGTCTCGCGATTTCTCACCCAACTGTGCAATTAGTTTTTTTTCGTCTACATTTAGTACTCCATGCATGTACCGCAAGATTCGATGTGATGGATACTGCGTAAAAAATTTTGGGAACTAAACAGGCCCTTAGTTCGCCTATTTTCCATGTCATTGGGTCTCGCACCCTGTTAGGACAAGCGCACGGCCCAATGAAGCTCGCCTTTGTCACCTGCTAACTATCACGGTTGCATAATGCATTTTTTTTAATTACACAAGTACAGACGCAGACGCTCAACACGCACGTATACTCACCCCTATGAACACACGTGCGCAAACCCTACCCCTATAAGCACATCCGAAAGACTGTACCGACACATCTCAAGATTGACGAAGACACCACAGGCGCCTCGCTGTCGACGGGAATGTCACCTACCACTGAAAGTACAACACCGTTAAATCCTGAAATAAATCTAGGACAATGCGAGCACCCGTGCCAAGTCGAGGACTTGAACTCGGATGGGCAGGCTCCACCGATCCTAACCAACTGAGCTAGGCTCAGTTCGCATTGGATAATGCATTTTGAAACTGTACTAGTCAAAAGTTATTTTGGACACCATTTGTTGAGATTTTTGAATCATTTATTAAGATTTTGATTACTTACCCTTCTAATTTTCTTAGTCAAGGATAGTTCAAAGTATCTTATTGTTGAAACATGCTTTGTATTGTCTTGCTGTTGTCCTGCCACTAACAGCTGAAATATGCCTTCAGTTATTGTTTTCTTAGTCAAGGATAGTTCAAAGTATCTTATTTTATTGTTTTCAGCAATGGTTATTACATGGTTGCCAACCAATAAGAATAATAGAATGGAAAGCATTGCCCACGGCAACCAAACAGATGCCGTAATCGATTGTTGTGCAACAGTTACGGGTGGGAATAGTTTCCATTAGTGTTCCCTTTCCCTTTGCTCAACCAAACAACACCAAAGGTGCATAGACCGGTATCTAATTACGTCGTACTTGATTGCGGCCTGGCCTTAACCAAATGCATGTAACACTTTCAATTCCGCTCCGTGAACAGATAATGTTACATTTTTCGAATCAAACAACATCGTATATGCTTGTTCGAGTCAACTAGGACGCAGGATGTAAATTGTTGTCCCAAGTGAATTGAGATGAGTAGGAACTAAAATTGGCACATGAATTAGCCGCCTCGCGGATCGGCCGTTCTTCGGCTGAAAAATGAGCGTAGCGTGGATATCGGAAGAACCCAAGCCAAATCTTGGCTTGCACTGCTTGCAACCAAATCACATCCTCGCCGACGGGAAACGGCTAAAATTAGGCCCTGTTTCCTCTAGCAACAATGCAAACATGCTCTTACATTCTCTCAGTTTGTGACATAAAGACGAGGGTAAAAACCACCTTTTACTCCGATCTCCAGTTGCGAAGGGGTATTGGAACCAGAATTGATGTTGCTTTTATGTATTATTATTATTATTATTATTATTGATATGATCATTATGTATTACTAGTTTGTTAGGGCAGGCAGTTTTTTATGCTAGCATTTTCGGTTTCTATGTCAAATGGAAGCTTGTTTTAAATAACAAGGATTTGATCTACTATATATGTTTACGAAGCCTATAGATATAGATAAGAAATAAATCATCTATAGTTCAAGAGCTTTGGCACCCTGAAGTTTGTGTTTTCTTTAGGGTACATGTACATCTTATCAAATTTAACATCGCCAGCACTAGCGACTTGACGTCCGGACGGACCCCTGCGTCCGCCCACGCCTGATGCACGCACAGGCGGGGTCCGCTCGTGCCACTCTCCCACGCTTCCTTTCTTCCCGCGCCCCTCCACACCTACTGCGCCTGCAGCTGCAGCAGTAGCTCACATTGCAACATGCATAACACCCCGATCTACTTTTAAAACATCCAAAAGAAACAATTACAATATACATACAAAACAGCTGAAACATTCAAAACATACGCCTGAAACACACGCAAAAACACATGAAAACACTTGAAAAACAATTGCAAACATATGTAGCATCCAGACAAAACACTTGCAACATATGTGTAAAACACATGCAACATCCAGATAAACACACTTGCAACATACGTCTGAAAAAAACAGATGAAACATTGAGAACAGACACTTGCAACATACGTGTACAATTATTGTAACATATGCAACATCCCGATCTACTTTTGCCACATTCGCATGAAACACTTGAAATATACCTATAAAACATCTGAAATACTTGAAACATGCGCTTGTAACATGGGGGAGTGGGGGGCGGGCGATTCCAGTCGTCGGGGTCGGAGCCGGCGCCACGCGAGCACCACCACAACCACCATCGCTAGTATCACCGGGCTGGGCAGGCGATGCGCGCGAGGGCACGGGAGCGAGCAGTGCAGGATGGGCGAGAGCGACGGGTGGGAGTGAGCGGCGTGGGATGGGCGTGTGGCAGCAGCGAGGCGGAATGGGCGCGCGGCGTCCGGGCAGGAAGTCCGCCGCGTTGGAGAAGGCCAGCGGCGGGCGGGCGGTGCGGTGGATGCGCCCACGGCAGTCGCATGCGTGCGACAGTAGGGAAAGAAAATGCCGCCGTGTTTTTTATTTTTTAGGCAAGCCCGAGTCGTTTGGACGGAACTCGCCTAGACGGACGTCCACGTGCCAGCATCATCATTTTAATGTATGTAACCCGTTGAGCATGGCTACTTTGATTCCTCTCATACACCTATCACCTTTGCAATGGTGGAGTGCGGCATGAGTGTACCATCAATCAGGGCACACCTGATGATTGCATATTCAATCATGGAGTTGCTGACTTGGCCGGTGCTGGCCCTTGTTGTTTTTAATACGTACTAATCACGTTGTTATCGAACCACTGATAGCCTGGGGGACTGACTGAGCTGCTGGAGGCCGCCTGCTAGTGCTAATGATAAGAACGTGGTCACACACACACAGTGGGCTTGCTGTGTCCCGGCCCCTACGTCTCGGTCTTGGTCGTCGTCTTCTATCGCCTCAGCCTTGCCGGCAGAGGAGCGGCGCAGGCACCTAACCGGCCACAGATCCACCAGCCATGGGCGACGCGCAGGCTCCCGGAGGTACGTACGTGTCATCTCTCCTCACCGCGTCTCTCTCTCCCTCTCTGCGCGCTGGAACAGTAGGTCAACGTCTTGAATCCGACATGGACGACGGCGGGCACATCTCAAGATTCTCCCGCTCCTCCGTGTCAGATCAGATCTGCTGATCTGGCCTGCCTGCGATTCCTTGCGCTAAGCAGCTCTGTCTTCTGCTACGCACAGGCTACTTCGTCGGCCGTCCAGCCAACTACGAGGACAAGCAACAAGATGCTGCCGATGTACAGAACAAAGGGAGCGCTCCTGATGGTAGGTGACGCTAACTTCACCGGCGATCCACGCCGATTCAGTTTGTTTTTGCTTTTCTATCGCTGTTGAGTTTGTGTTTTCCCCGGTTTTTGCTGCAATTCGTAATAATCCTCCCTTGATGAAACTATTTCGCTGGGCCTCCAGAGAACCTTGAGCTGAAGCAAGGCCAAGCGCCGGCGCCCGGTGGCCAGAAGAAAACCGGCTTCCTCGGCAACCTGTACTACTCCTGAACTCCCCCTTTATTGTTACTGCACATGAGCAAACTAGCTTCTTGGTAAAACTTTGGCTGGTTGGTTAATCTGCTATTCCTCTGCTTTCTTCTTCCACTCCAGGTTTTCATGCTTCTCCGGCGGCCGAGTGGAGAGCTAGCTGATCGGCATGGCCGGCCGTGCACAGCATTCACACTCTCCAAGATTCGAGTACCCTTTGTAATGCGTATGGAGTCAAGTCAGGGAGACGCGGCGATCTGACTGTACCTCAAGGGCAACCTCTGCTGCTATCCGGAAAGCTGCTCTGTTCTCGTTTCCTACGATACCACTTGTTCATTATACTACCAGAAGTGCGATTAAATGTAACTATTCATTCTATATATGTTTCCAAGTGCCCATTTTGTTTTGAATGAACATTATATTCCTCTGCTGTCAGTTTCTCATCAAGGTAGTAGGTGTTCTCCTACTGGAATCTCAGTTTCTGCTTTAACAGGCCCCTGTGCTTGAATTGCAGCTCTTTTTCCATTGGGAAGGTGTTTCTGCCCCTGCCTTAGTATTTGGTACCACTTCTTCACTATTGTTCCATTCTAACCTATATTTGTACATTTTACTCGATTTATTATAATGATATTCATGTCCATGTGGACTAGGAATCGACCAGTCATTTTGGCACCCAAGGTATACTCTTTCTCAGAACATGGATATGCTACCCAAAATTGCACAATGGTATATCTAGGAACCCCATATACTGCAATATTTACTTGTAAACCCAGGAAGTTACAAATGACCCAGCAGGTGGGAGTTATATCTGATTTCGATGGTACAGCTACAGTATTTTTGAATGCTGACAAGTGACTATTGCCTGTAGGATGTAGGAATATTTATCCTGCCAGAAGTATTTCTCTGTCCCTAAATATCTGTCGTTTGTGTTTCCCGATAAACAACTTTCACTAAATATATATTAAAAATATTAATATTTATAGTACATAATTAGTATCATTGGAAAGATCTTTGAATCTAGTTTTTTAATAAATTTATTTAGAGATACAAATGTTGCACGTATTTTCTATAAATCGAGTCAAACTTGTGGCACGTACACCAATGGTGACAGATATAAAGGGACGGAGGGAGTATGTACTTTGGAACTGGTGCTTTCAATTCTCTGTAGACTGTCCCCAACCTTTGGATTTAGGCATGTTTGAAAAACGTGACCCAGTGAACCACGTACTATGTAAATTTGAAATAACGTGCCTTCCAGCAGGTGGAAGAATCATCAGCTAAGAAAGTACAGCATGCAAAATTATGTATGGCAGAGATTAAGCCAAATTGCAACTTACTAAAATCAAATGTGACTCGTTAACTTCGGTTTGGAATGCCAATTTTAATCATGTATAGCCAATAAACCATCTTCTGGTAGACTGGTACATGTGACATTTCACATTTTGCAGCTGCATACCCTGTTCGTTTCGCTGAAATTTAGCTTATGCTGATGCTTATACTAATTTGTTGTGAGAGAAACATTGTTCGTTCGCTGAAAAGTGCTACTGAAGTAGTGCTGGCAACTGGCATGGGATGGCTATGGTGGGTGCAGGACTGCTGGCGATGGGCGAATATGCCTTGTTTTTTACATATGCATTGGATTGGCATGCATGTTTTCTTTTCCCATGTCACTTGGCCTAAAATTCAACCAAATTAACTACGGTTAGTGATTAATCAAATTAACTATGGTTAGTGATTAATCAAATTAGCTAATCTCCCGGAGATCAACCAAATTAAGTATTTGCCGATGCATGTTTAGGGTTTAGTAGTTCCAATTTCAAAGCAAGAAAAGTGAAAAAAAAATGGACCAATGCAGCGACCAAGAGCCACCCACTGGACAACCGGTTGCATTCCTACTTGAGCTCCAAGTTGGATGATTAATTATTTTCTCAACCAAGTTTGTGTTATCCATAATTGTATTGTAAGGCACCCCTCTCTACCCATCCTCTCTTTGTCACCAATTTCTCTCTCACAAAATTGTACCGGGAGCATCTCCCTAGACCATCGCTTTGTGGCGGATTCTGCTGGCTGGCAGCCAGCTTTAGCTAGCTGCTGCCTTGGCTGCCTCTCCCTGGCATCTCTTCAAGAAGAATGAGACACCCTGGAGCGGCTTCCATATATTGTAGGGAGAAGTTGTTTTTCTCTCCGTGCACTCAAAATAAATTAGGAGCCAGCAGTTGAATCATTATTTTTTATTTCACTAACTGTGGCTTCTTCACACAATGTAGCAAGAATTTCTTTTAACACCGTATATAATTAGAGAACATAGATTGAATCTTTGGATAGATATGATTTCTTTTTTGAAGAGAAAACAGGAGAGGTTGCGCTCTACTAGACTTTACTAAAAAAAACTAAAGAGAGTGCAAAGTGGTTTCTGGTAGATACGGTTGTGGGACGAAATCCAATATTTTGGACAAAAAAAATATATATATATATGGGCGACGCCACAGCGCCACACACACCACACAGAAATGCCGACAAGCTCAGTGGAGTCAGCCTTTAGTTTCTTGTTACGCCCAGCAGTTTCACACTAGTGTGATGAGAGCTCGACGAAGCAACCGTGTGGACCCCTGGTGGCGACGTAGACCTGGTCAAAATTGGTCGATAACAACAACCTACAGGCATTCGAGCTGAACCATTGCCATCCTGGGCGAAGGCATCTCCAAGACTCCAGCAACATTCTTCTTCTCCCTGCACTTCTCTAACTTCTGTCTCCGATCGTCCTCGTCCGGCTAATATCCTCTCGGCCCCGTGGCGCTGCTCGTCGCCATCGGCAAAGAGCGGTGGTGGCACCTGTGGCTAGCTAATCTCCTGGAGATCCACCATGAGCAACGGTTAGTGATCTCTGTCTATCTACGATCGATCAGTCTCTCTGTCTAGTGTGACCTGGTAATGGTAAACTCGATCAACTCATCTTATTGTGGAGAAATGAGATATAGTCCCGGTTGGAAACCAGCTCTACTCCCGGTTTTCCAACCGGGACTAGCAATCCGGGACTAAAGGTTGGGATCTTTAGTCCCGGGCATATATATAACCGGGACTAAAGGTCCATCCCCAGGAGAAAAAATAAACAAAATACTAGGGAGACCTCTCTTGCGGTATATGAGATTCAACTCTCGGACCTCTCCTCTCAAGATAAACTCCTTGCCAACTCAGTTGTACACCACATGTGACAGAGTCCTGGACACTCTCCTTTTGAATTGACCCATGGGATACCTTTAGTCCCGGATGAAAGACCTTTAATCCGGGTTGGTGATACCAACCGGGACTAAAAGGTCACCCTTTAGTCCCGATTGATATTACCAACCGGGACTAAAGGTCCCGGGTTGGTAACACTAACCGAGACTAAAAGGTTGACCTTTAGTTTTGGTTTTAGGCTCCAACCGAGACTAAAGGTGGCATGCTGCGAAAGCTTGACAGGACAGGAGCCTTTAGTCCCGGTTGGTAGCTTCAACCGGGACTGCGAAAGCCTGACAGGACAGGAGCCTTTAGTCCCGGTTGGTAGCTTCAACCGGGACTAATTCTCCCTCTACTCCCGGACGCAAAAAATATTGAGACTAAAGCCTAAAATCGAAGTAGATGAAAGGCCATTTCTCTGCTAGTTAGTCATCGTATATTTGATCTGCCAACCTCTTTCACAGAGTAATGATTGGCGCTTGTTGTTTGCTAATTTTGTTGCATCCTGATGAATTGTATGTGCCTTCTCGACTTGTATCCTGGGACTGAGCCATTCAGCCATACATTTGTTTCCTTCTCTGCCCACTCTCTTCAGGCGACTACTACGTTGGTCCCCCAGAGACGTACACAGCGCCGGAACCGGCGGCGCCGGCAACGAAACAAGCACCGCAGGTCACCGGCGCTGCGCAAGCTCCTGGTCCGTACATGCTTGTTTGCTCAGTTGTTACTAGCTAAATTCATCATTTGAGATCGATTCGCTCTATAGCTCTCTTGCTCAGTTTAAAACTCCAAACTAAACAGCGTCCTGTACGTGTTTGCAGCAACGCACAATTATTTCGTGGGCCCCCCAGTGAACCCTGACAAGACGCAGCAACCAAAAGAGCTAGCTGCATCTCCGACTCGGCAGCCTCCTCCCAAGAACAGATCAAGCTTCCTGGCCAGATGGTAATTAATTTTTTTGTTCTTTTTCTACTACTAGTACAGCTATTGAATTGATTAGTGATGGGATAATATAATCTCTTTCTTCTCCGTCTCGGGCTGCAGGTTCCCGTGCATCTGTGGTAGTCGAGCTTCCGAGCAATAGGATCCAGAGCTGTTGTCGGAGCGGCGGAGCCTAGTCAACGGGTGAGAGGATTCAAGTAAACTGCAGGACGGGGATGATGAGCTTCATTCTATACCTGGATTGCATTATTGTCCTATAATGAAAAAGCTGATACTTTTTCCCTCTACAATTGATATACTTGATGCAGAGTTTTTGAAGATTATTCAATGAAACTACAATTCCATTACGCTGCTTCCTCTTTTCTTACAAGCGCCATCGACTTTTCTAGAATAATGCTTTAGTTATCGATATAATGCTTTTTGTGAGTTAAATGTGGATTTTCCTTAATCATGTCAGTTAGTCATAGAGAGACGAACCCGCACGGGCGGATTTAGTAATTGTAGTTTAGGGGTTTCTTCCATTAAAAACAACGGTCGAGTGGTCTGTTTGAATAGACTAGCAGGATTAGTTGTTAGTTCCAACTAGTTGTTACTCGTCTAAAAGGTAATCAACTAGTAGTTGTTAGTCTTATACGTGTTTGTATCCTTAGGCAACCGGAGGTACGTACGTGTCATCTATCCTCACAACATCTGTCTCCCTCTCTCTCTCTCTCTGCCCTAGAAGCCCAGAACAGTAGGTCAACGCCTTGAATCCGACATGGACGACGGCGGAACATCTCAAGATTTTCCCGCTCATCCGTGTCCTCAGATCTGCTGATCTAGCCTGCCCGGCCGCGATTCTTTGCGCTAAGCAGCTCTGGCTTCTGCTACGCACAGGCTACTTCGTCGGCCGTCCGGCCAACTACGAGGACAAACAGCAAGATGCCGCCGATGCACAGAACAAAGAGAGCGCTCCTGCTGGTAGCTGACGCCTACGCGAACTTCACCGGCGATCCAAGCCGGTTCAGTTTGTTTCTGCTTTTCTACTTTTCCATCGCTGTTGAGTTTGTGTTTTCCCCCGGTTTTGGGTCCAATTCGTAAATGTAATCCTCTCTTGATAAAACTATCTCGCTGGGCCTCCAGAGAACCATGTGCAGCAAGGCCAAGCGCCGGCGCCTGGTGGCCAGAAGAAAACCGGCTTCCTCGGCAACCTGTACTACTCCTGAACTCATCCTTTATTGTTAGCAAACTACTCCGTAGTTTCTTGGTAACTTCAGGTGATTGGTTAATCTGCTGTTACTCTGTTTTCTTCCACATCAGGTTTTCATGCTTCTCCGGCGGCCGAGCGGAGAGCTAGCTAGCCGGCCATGGCCAGCCGTGCTCAGCATTCACACTATCCAAGATTCGAGTACCCTTTGTAATGCGTATGGAGTCAGGGAGATGGGCGGCGATCTGACCGTACCGCAAGGGCAACCTCTGCTATCCAGAAAGCTGTCCTGTTCTCTTTTCCTACGATACCACTTGTTCATTATACATTTACTAGTGCATCGACCCGTGCTCTCGCACGGGAAACGGGATAGATTCTTAGAACAGATAAGCATTAATTCTTGTTTAATATACCTCAAGCTAATAAAAATTATTAATATTAAATTGCATGTTTTCTCACTTTGTTAATATTCTAACACAATAGATACTATACAATCTTTATCCAATTGTGATAAATGTATCAATTACTAAACATTAGCTTCAACTCTGGTGGCTGTTGCTGTAACACGTATCTTCTGATGTCATGGATCTAAAATAAATTACTAATATTAAATTGCACATTTTTCACTTTGTTCATTTTTCCAACACAACAGACTCAACAGCTACAATGTTGTCTCTATCTAGTTATGATCAATGTATAAATTACTAATCTATATGTTTTTTTTCATTTTTGTCCATAGTTTTTCCCTTTGCATGGCATCGTTGTGATTCTATGTAACTTCAATATTCATTTAGTTGAAACATTATCTTAAAAAAGAAAACATTAAATTATGATGGCTCTTATTGCATCCCATATCTTTTGATGCCATAAATATAGAATTTTGAATTTCAAATTTAATCTTATTAATTTCTACATTTTTTATTCTCAAACTAAGTTAAAACACTATTGTATCTTTATTAACTCTCCTGTTATAATTTTTAAAATGCGAATATTAGTTTGTAAAGTGCACTCTTAAGCACTACAATGACATAAACAGTCATTTAAAACGTGCACGACATCACTCAAACTTGATGGTAGAGCTCGAAGTGAGATCTAGAAAGGTGCTAACCTAGAGAGAATATTAATATTTTAGTTATATAATGATTGTTTACTCTAAAGTAATCCCAAGGACCAGGAAGATATATATAGACACACATGGTCCGCGCTACCCCCACTTCTCAAGATGCATTTAAATTTATTTATCAAGAAATTATATGTGCAGTAATGGTTGTACTATCAATATAGTTAACATTTTAGTTAAAATGTACTTTCGTTCCAAGTTATAAGCTGTCTAACTTTTCTAGGTAATAGCTTTTTTTTATATCTATAGATATAGACTATGTCTTGATACATAACTTTACTATGCATCTAGAAAAGTGAGAGTTACTTACAATTTGGAACAAAGGAGTAACATATCTAAAGTGAAAATTTATATAAATTATATGTCAATGTTAGTAATATAGTTTTAAGCAATGTGTAATGTGTAATATCATTAGTATGAGTTGTTAAGAAAATATTTTCATGGTTGCTAGAATAAAATATATATATTTATCACCCAAGAAAGCATATGTACTTGATATGTATGATGACATAATATGTATATTTACTTTAATAAAGTTCTAATATGTTAATATTAATAGGATAGGACAACGTAGAAACATATATGTGTTTTATGGTAATTTAAATTTTTGTTGTAATAGAAGATGATAACTTAGATGTAGATTTGAGGGGCTCTTTTAAGCTTTTAAATAATGACAAAAATGGTACTCTAGATGTAGATTTAAGTGGCTATGATAGATTATCTCTCATAATAGCTGGTGGGTGATTACAATTATATTTAGGTTCACTTTAGATCATGTTTTTAGTAGTGGGTAATATCAATACAGATTCATTGGCTTTTTTAACTGTTTTACACAATCACAGAGGTCGGTCGTTATTATAAAATAGGATAGATCCTAATGGCTATTATTATGAATGCTATTAGGGTCTGGCCTGATGTAACACCCTAAAATTTTCTCCTTTTGGAAATGTAGTTAAATTGATTTAATTTCGTATTTTTGTGCTCATGAAACATAGGAAAATAATAATTTTCATTATTTTAAAATTTATCATAGGGCTTATCAACATGGTTGTGCATACATGCCGGTGCATTTGATTTATTGTAATGGGTGGTTGAGTCCAAAATTCGAAATGAATTTCAAATGCTTTTGAAATTAGCTTTGAAGTAAAAGAAAAGAAAGTTAGGAAATAAAAGCATTTAAAAAGTTATAAAAATTTATTTTTGAAAACTACCAAAATTTCTCATTTTTATTGAAAAGTGTATTTTGAACTATTTGAATTTGATTTGGCTTGGTTTGGATTTGGTTTTGAAAACAAAATAGGGAAAAAACGATTTGGAAAATGGAAAATCTTTTCTCTTCAATCTAGCACGAAGGCCTGCTTTTCTTTTCCCTTCCGCGGCCTAGCTCTGTCTCCCGCAGCCCAGCCGCGCGCACATGCCTAGCTTCTCCTTCCGCTCTTCCGCGCAGACCCCCTGTTTCACCTCCTCCGTTTTTTCCCGCGTGGGCCGAGTCGGCCCAAACGCTTTCCCCCGTGCAGCTCAGCAGGTCGGCCCGCCTCCGTTTCGCTCGACCAGCAAGCAGGCCGCGCAGCGCAGTTCCTCTCCGTCTTGCTGACCGCCCCGGCCCGCCCGTCAGGCGTATCCTCTACCTCCGTCTCGTGTTCGGCATGGACATCATCACCGCCGAGTCTGCCTTCGCTACTCCCTTGCGGTGGCGTGCTCCCCGCGTCGCCTCGCCTTATAAAGTCCACGCCCGAGCCAGCGCGGCTTCCAATCTCTAGCCCTAGAGAAAGTCTCCATCTCGCCTAAAAGCTCGCAGCTGCCTAGCCCTAACGCCGCCGCCGCGCCGTCGGGTTCGTCGTTGCTGCGCGCCGTCGCTGGTTCCCCGCTCGCGTTGTTGGTCTCGGTGAGTCCACCTGGAGCTTCTCTTTCTCCCCGTGTCCTTGTATCTCTCGGTAGTGGACCGTGGGCTCCTCCCCAAGAACGCCGCCGAGCCCTTCCATGGCGCCGCCGCGGACAGCTCGCCGCCGTGTCACGTCGGGCCACCCCGATGCCCTCATCGGATTCTCCATATCATCCTGTTGCTCCCTGTCCTCTTCCCATGTCTCATGGGGCTCGTATTTGCCCAAACCGAGCTCGCCGCGAAGCTTCTCGTCGCCATCAATGGTGGGCCGCCGCGCCGTCCCTGTTTCCGGCCGGCGCAGTCGTCTTCTTCCCCGCCGATCCAATCGTGGCCGCCAGTTTCTAATCGGACGGTCCCAGATGAAAGATACCCCTTCGCTGTTCTTTTTGCTAAAGAGCCCCTCTCTTTTTGGCAAATTAACCCACGGTCCAAAACGTTTTTCCCGATTCCGTTTTCTTCTTTGGAAAGTGTAGTTTCGTCGGTTTAGATCCAAAGTACGCTTTCACTTATTTACAGATTTGCCACTGATTTTGTTTTAGCCATAACTTCTCCGTTTTAACTCCGATTTGATCCGTTCAAATTACGTTAGGTTCGTAACTTCATAACCTACATGTTCATACTACTGTTAGATATGTTTTCAACTTTTAAAATTAGTGATTATATTTAATCTATTATTTTATTAAAGGAAATCTTGTTTAAATCATATCTCCTGCGTTTTAACTCCGTTTTAGCCCATTCAAGTTGCGTTAGATTCATAGCAACGAGATCTACGCGTTAGTAACAATATTTATCATTTTACTAATACTAGAATTTCATGGTTTGAATCATATCTGAATAACAATTATGCAACTCGATTTTATAAATAAAATATGATTTGTTTCACTTTAGTTTTATAATTCGAATCTAAATTTGACTTAAATTATAATCCCTATGAAATGTCTTATATATGTTTTTATATAATTAAAACCACATGAAGCTAATAGTTTTATGAGTAGATCTTTCGGTAGATGTATCTTTTCAACCGTAGCTCCGATTAGCGTGCCTCTCGCGTCTATGTGTTCGTAGCGAGACGTAGATTCATTTTACAAACTTTTTATCTTGGTTTTATGTTTGGTGTACTGTTCTAATTTAGGTCTATTGTTTGCTTAGTGTATGATTGTATGGATGTTTGTGTGGTGCTTTATGATTACGTCCAGTCGGTGAGATATACGTGGTGATGAAGAAGAAGAAGAAGAAGAAGAAGAACGTTGAAGATTAAAGCTTACCGAAGGATCGGTGTTTAAGGCAAGTATAGCATGGGATCATCCTTGTTGTCCTATACACCTTTAATCACTTAATTCATATTGCATGTGTCTATCTTGACTGCCACTAAGGATTTCCTAGTATTTTGTACTTGTACCTTAACTCCTTTGGGATATGCATTGGGTAGCATTGCTAGTGCTCAACTACAATCATGATCTTGTAAATTGACTAATGATATATGCAATAAACGTTAAAAGATGTTTTTTAGCAACATGGAACAAGGGGGCTAGAGCATTGGGCTATTTTATGGTGCTCTAGATTCCTCTCCCTAAGGACTTATCTGTAAGTGATCATCCGGGACTTACAGTACAGCTGTGAGGGCTATATGGCTCTGGCTTTAGCTCAGTATGAGGACCTTTTCTAGCTTGTTAGAGGTTACCTTTATGGCACAAGAGGGGTTCTGGTTTGTATGATCTTGGCCTGCCAAGAGAGTGCACTTTGGTTTCTTTGTATATTGTTAGTCACTCCTTGGAGGGGGGTTCATGTTTATTGATGGGGAAACCTTAGCGGCCCTAACTTGTTAGACGAACCTTTGAAATGCTTCATAGTGAACCCTGCCGACCTTCCTTGGTAGTGGGTCAAGAGGCTCACGACCTCGGGCGAAAAGGGTAAATCATGACTCACAGTGAAAGTGTACAACCTCTGCAGAGTGTAAAACTGGTATATCAGCCGTGCTCACGGTCACGAGCGGCCTTGGAATCCTTACGGAATAGATGATCACTAATGGTTAATGATGATGAACACGGATGATACTGATGATGAATATGCTCATTAATGATTACTGTTTATGCTATTCATTATTCATGTTTACCTGATCACGTGTTTATGGGCTTGAGATAAACTTGTTGCTACTCCTATGCTAAAATCATGACTCATTAAAAGCTAATCGCAGTTAAACCAGTGTCAACCTTTTGAGCCTCATGAACCCCATGTTATATTTATTGAGTACGACATGTACTAATGCTTGCTTTACCTTTCAATTATTTGGAAAAATCTCGGATGGGTACCAGATTGCTAGAGTTTGGAGGAATTATGCTTGTAATCAACCAGTCAGTTGTCCCTGCGGATTTAGAGTCTTCGCCTGAAGATCGGAGTTGTCTTTCCGCTGTCTATACTCTGAGGTTATATTCTTTATACTAATACATTTTGTATTTAAGCATTGTCTTTTGATATTACCCTTATTTGTAGCTATATGTGAGATTTGACTTCCTAGGCTCACATATGGTGTGTATCTAGTTTTATTCTTAAAACCGGGTGCTACACCTGATGACCTTATATTTTTGTTTTTCAGAAGAATTTTACTATATGTATTTAGTTTGTAACACCCAAAATTTGCCTCTTGAAAATAGGTTTAAAATGATTTATTTCCGAATTTTGTGGTCATAAAATATAGAAAAAATAAAATTTTTTAATAAATTAAAATTCATCATAAGGTAGCAACATGTTTGAGCATACATGCCCATGCATTTGATTTATTTGGTTTGAGTGGTTTTGATTGAAAATTTAAAATGGTTGAAATTGCTTTTGCAAATGAAATTAAAAATGGCTTAGAAATAAAAAGAAAAGAAAATTTGAAAATAAAAGGATTTAAAAAGTTGTAAAAATTTATTTTTGGAAACCTACCAAAATTTCTCACTTTTATTTGAATTGAAAAGTATATTCAAAACTCTATTTGAATTTGATTTGGTTCAAAATTGAATTTGGTTTTGAAAACAAAATAGCAAAGAAATTCTTCTCCCCTCACTCTCTCTCGGCCAGGCTCAGCTTCTTCCCTCCCGCTTGGCCCAGCCGGCCTGCCTTTTCTCCCGTGGCCCATTTTCTTTTCTTCCCCGTCTTTTCTCATTTTTCCTCGGCCCAGCTCCCTTCTTTTCCCCCCTTCTCCACGCTAGCCGTAGGCCTAGCACCGAGGCAGGCCCAGCACCAAGCCGCGCCATGGCCCAGTCTTCTCTTCTCCTCCCGCTCTTTCACACAGGCCCACTGCTTCTCCTCCTCCATTTTTCTCGCGTGGGCTGAGTCGGCCTAAATGTTTTTCCCCCGCGCAGCCCGGCAGGCCAGCTGGAAGGCACTAGCCGCGTGTCCCCTTCCTCTCTCTTGCGCTGATAGATGGGGCCTCCTTGTCAGGTCAGTCTCCTACCTCGTCACCACGCTGGACTCCGCCGCTGCCATTGGAGGCCGTGTCCATGTCGTTTTCGATGACTCCTTCGCCTTGCGCCCTACGCTGCCCGGCCCCATATAAGCCGAGCCCGCACCGCGCCATGCCACCTACCCCACGCCCTATCTCACACCGCCTCGCCTCGAGCTAGCTCTACACCATCCGCCGTCGCCCCGCCAAGTCGCACGTTGCCGTCCTCTCCATGCCGCCATGGATCCGCTCCCGTTCGCGTGAAGCAGCTAGGTGAGCTCGCCTCAACCTCCTCTTTCACCCCATGACTTTTTCGTTGAAAACCATGGCCCGTAGGCTCCTCCCCAAGAATGCCGTTGTGCCGGCCATGGCGCCACCGCCATTAAACCTCGCCGCTGGCCTTGCCAGTCCTCTCCCGTCAGCCGATTCAATTCCGTCCATCCGATTCTAGATCAAGAGCCAGGATTAGATCGTACCCCTTCGCTGGTGTTTTTGCAAAAAACCCCTTATAATTACTTGAGTCTTAACCCGCAGTCCATAGCGACTTTCTAGATTGCGTTTTCTTCTTTGGAAAGCGTAGTTTGATCGGTTTAGATCCAAAATACGTTTTCACCTATTTACAGTTTTGCCACTAATTTTGTTTTAGCCATAAAATCTCCGTTTTAACTCCGATTTGACCCGTTCAAATTGCGTTAGGTTCATAATTAAGTAATCTACATGTTTATACTATTGTTAAGTATGTTTTAAGCTTTTAAAATTCGAGGTTAGATTTAATCTATTATTTTATTAAAGGAAATCTTGTTTAAATCACATCTTCTACGTTTTAACTCTGTTTTAGCCCATTCAAGTTGCGTTGGATTCATAGCAACATAAACTATGCATTAGTAACGATGTTTACCATGTCACTATTTCTAGAATTTCATGGTTTACACTCTAATTTGAATAATAATTATGCAACTGGATTTTATAAATAAAATATGATTTGTTTTTGCTTTAGTTTTATAATCTAAATCTAAATTTGGACTTAAAACTATTTAGATAATTCTCTGGAGAATCCTATATATGTTTTATAATTAAAATAAATAAAGCTTATAGCTTTCTTTTTAATCTATCGGTAGATGTATGTTTTTCGCCGAAGCTCCGATTAGCGTGCTTTTCGCATCTGTGTGTTCGTAGTGAGACGTAGATTCGTTTTACAAACTTTTCATCTTAATTTTATGTTTATTGTACTGTTCTAATTTAGATCTATTGTTTACTTCATGTATGATTGCATGGATGCTTGTATGGTGCTCTATGATCATGTCTAGTCGGTGAGCTATACGTGGTGAATCAAGAAGCAGATCTTTGAAGGTTTGGACTAGAAGAAGGATCTAAGTTTAAGGCAAGTATAGCATGTGATCTTTCTTGTTGTCCTATATATCTTTAATCATTTAATTCGTACTGCATGTGTCTACCTTGGCAAATATAGTAATTTTTCTAGCTATTTGATATCCTGGATTCCTTGATTCCTATGAGTTATTGCATTAGCTAGTATGATGCTAGTGCTGAACCAAAGCCATGATCTTGTAACTTGACTAATGGTATATGCAATGAACATTAAAAGATGCTTTTTAGAAACATAGAACAAGGGGGCTAGAGCATTGGGCTATTTTTATGGTGCTCTAGATTTCTCTCCCTAAGGATTTATCTGTAAGCGAATATTCAGGACTTATAGTACAGCTATGTGGGCTACATGGCTCTGGCTTTGTAGCACCCAGTTTTAAAGACAAAACCAGATACACACTATATGTGAGCCTAGGATGTCAAATCTCACATCTAGCCACAAATAAGAGTAATATCAAGAGACAATACTTATTACATAACGTATTAGTAAAAGGAATATAACCTCAGAGTATAGACAGCGGAAAGTCAACTTTGATCTTCAGGCGAAGACTCCAAATCCATAGGGACGACTGACTGGTTGACCACAAGCCTAACTCCTCTAGACTAGCAATCTGGTACCCATCCAGGATTTTTATCCAAAATATAGAAAAGTGAAGCAAGCGTAAGTACATGTCGTACTTAACAATTATATCATGGGGTTCATGAGGCTCAAAAGGCTGACACTGGTTTACTGCGATTAGCTTTAATAGGTCATCTTTTTAAGCAATTGAGTAGCAAAGAATTTATCATTCCCATAAACACATGATCAAATAAACATGATTAATGAATAGCATAAACAATTGATTATTAGCATCATCATTAGCCATTAATGATCATCTATTCCATAAGGGTCCAAGACCGCTCGTGACCGTGAGCACGACTGTTATAACAGTTTTACACTCTGCAGAGGTTGTACACTTTCACAGTTTTACACTCTGCAGAGGTTGTACACTTTCACTATGAGTCATGATTTACCCTTTCGCTCGAGGAAGCTAATCTTTTGACCCACTTCCAAGGAAGGTCGGTAGGGTTCACTATGAAGCCTTTCAAAGGTTCGTCTAACAAGTTAGGGCCGCTAGGCGTATGTGGCCCTTCTCTAGGAGTGGTACGCGTGGGCACGCAGCACGGTACACACATCCTAGCAGGAAAGGAAACATACCCTCTTGCTCCATAAAGGTAACCACTAACAAGCTAGAAAATGTCCGTATACTGAGCTAAAGCCAGAGCCATATAGCCCTCACAGCTGTACTGTAAGTCCCGGATGATCGCTTACAGATAAGTCCTTAGGGAGAGGAATCTGAAGCATTTAAAAAGTAGCTAAACACTCCAGCCCCCTATTTCCATGTTGCTAAAAAGTCATGTTTTAATGTTTATTGCATATACCATGAGTCAAGTTACAAGATCATGGTTTTGATTAAGCACTAGCAAAAACTACCCAATGCAATAACCCAGTGGTATCAAGGTACAAGATATCAAATATCTAGGATATCCTTATTGGCAACAAGGTAGACACATGCAATATGAATTAAGTGATTAAAGGTGAATAGGTAACAAGGATGGTCCCATGTTATACTTGCCTTACACACCGATCCTTCGGTAAGCTTTAATCTTCAACGTCCTTCTTCTTCTTCTGGATCACCACGTATATCTCACCGACTGGATGTAATCGTAGAACACCACACAAACATCCATACACATACATGCATAGCATACAATTGCATCTATATCAGAATAGTACACCAATCATAGAAAAATAAGTAAAAGAGCTTGAAATATGATTCTACGCATCGCTACGAACACATAGTCGCGAGAGGCACGCTAATCGAAGCTACGATTAAAAAGATACAACTACCGAGAGATTTGCTTTATACGTGGAAAACAAAACTATAGGCTTCATTTATTTTATCCATATAAGATATTTTAAATAATATAGATTGAATTAAGTTAATTTTAGATTTGAATTATAAACTAAAGTAAAACAAATCATATTTTATTTATAAAATCCAGTTGCATAATTATTAATCAAGATATGATTTAAACCATGATTTTTTAGAAATAGTAATATAGTAAACATTGTTACTAAAGCGTAGATCTCGTCGCTATGAATCTAACGCAACTTGAACGGACTATTTTAGAGTTAAAATGAATAAGTTATGATTTAAACAAGTTTTACTTTAGTTAAATAATAAATTAATTCTACCCATGAATTTGAAATATTGGAAACATGCCTAACAGTTGTATAAACATGTATAAAACGTAAATACGATCCTAACGCAATTCGAACGGGTCAAATCGGACTTAAAACGCAAAAGTTACGCAAGAATAAGGTGTAATGGCATTCCTGTAAATAAGCTGAACTTATTTTTGAATTAAAACAATTAAAATATGAATATACACGGTTATAGGACTGCTGGTACTAATTCTGGAAAATACCGGGACCTAAACGAATATAAGCAGGGCTGATTTGTATTTATTTTGAACTAATATGGACTGCGGGTTAATTTCTAAAAACTACAAGTACCTAAGCGCAAAAAGGGCATGCAGCTGACTGCGGTTTGACCGCGCTGCTGACCGGGTGACACGTGGTAGCTGCTGGTTGGCGCGGTGCACCATGTGGCATGGGCCAGCACTGACCGACGCTGTGGACCGAGTCCACGGCTTGCGATGGACCGGTTACACCCCCACACGGTATGATCTAATCCCAGCCGTGCAAAAAAGATCCGACTGCGCCGTGTGATCAGGTGATTCCCCCGCCGTTGCTTTGCGCCTCCGGCGAGCCCTCCATTGCCGGCGGCGAGCCGAGCTCGGCGGCGGACGTCGGTATGATGTTCTGGACTGTCCCGAGACAGACTAACCACACGAACGTGATCTACGGGTACTTGCGAACTTACTAGGGTACCGAACAGGGGCGAGGATCACATCGGGGTGGCGTTCCGTGGCAGCGCCATTGTTGGCGGCTCGGAAGCTCGCCGTTTCGACATTCTAAGGCTCTAAACTCGACAAGAAAGGGGAAGAGGGGGTTCAGGAGCTCACCGCGATTCGTATGGATGTGGTTGCGGCGTCCAGAAGGCCTCCAAAGGGATGGTTCGATGGCGGCTGACGGATGGGACCCACGGGGCAGTGAGGGAGAAGGGGGCGGCATGCGGGCATGGGCGTTGAAGGCCGAGCGGATGGGCACATGCGGGTGCGGGCGTAGGCGCGCGGGGCAGACCGAGTAGAGCGGGCCGCCTAGCTGGGCCGCGGGCGCGTGCGGTGCGCGTGCGGGAGAAAGCAGGAAGGAGAAAGGGGCGCGCGGAGCGGGCCAGGCGACGAGCTGGGTCGAGGCTAGGAAGGAGGGAAGGAAAAGAGGAAGGGACTAGGCCGGTTCTAGGGGCTGGGCTGAAAAGGAAGAAAGCAAATTTTCAAAATGAATTTCTTTTCCAATTCTAGTTTTCAAATCCAAGCCCAATTCAAATCGAATTCAAGTATAGTTTTAAATATACTTTCCTATTCAAATAAAAATGGACAGTGTTGTTAGGCTTTCCAAGATAAACTTTACAACTTTAAAAACACTTTTATTTTTCTAATTTTCTTTTCTTTCTTTTCTTTTATTTCAAAGCTATTTTCAGACCCTTTTCAAAAACATTCCAAATTACTTTGGAGTTTGGATCAACACCATTCATCACAATAAATAAAATGCAACAACATGTATGCTCACACATGTTACTACCTTATGATGAATTTTAAATTAATGAAAATTTTTATTTTCCTATATTTCATGTGCATAAAAATTCATAAATAAATCATTTTAGTTCTATTTCAAAAGAGGCAAATTTTAGGGTGTTACAGGCTTTAACTCAGTATGAGGACCTTTTCTAGCTTGTTAGTGGTTACCTTTATTTGTGTAAGAATGGCTTGACGAATCGGGTATAGTGCGGCCTCTGTCTCCTTGTGTATAGGCTGCACGTCATTGTGCCATCGGGAAGGGGGGCTCTGTCGATGTTTGACCACCGATAGCCTGCCACGGGGTCCCCCGGGGCAGTATGTTCGGGCTTCAGCGTATGCAGAACTCGACAGTAAACGCAAAAGACAGTCGATTTATCCTGGTTCGGACCCTCGATCTCTGATCGAGTAATAGCCCTACGTCCAGTCAGCGTTAGCCTTTGCGTTGGTTTGATTGTAAAGTGTTGTGTTGTGCAATTGTTCTCTGAACCCCCGATCCAAGGAGCCCTGCCCTCCTTTATATAGTGAGGAGGCCAGAGTCCTAGTTGGTTTACAATGAGAGTCTCTAGTAGGATTACGGAGGAATACTACTACTAAGATTATATGGGAAGAATCCTAGTTAGACTAGTTCTCCCTTTCGTGCGGGGTATCCCGTGGGTCCCGCACCAACAAGCCCCCGAGCACTTCATGGTTGAGTTCTGGAAGCCTCATCTTGTTCCCTCAGGTCTTATTGAGCAGGAACACGCGTCGTCCGAGTGCTTTCTTGAGCGAAACCATGTAGCGCTTCGTGAGATCTTCGAGTGGTGTGTACCTTTTTGGAGAAAAAAGTACTCCCATTTGGATGTAGCCCCCGAGCCTCTTGCTGTTTGGCACAAGGAGCTTGAGGGTCTTTTCTTGAAATCGTCTGGATTAGCGTGTATCCGGGTTCTTTGTTGAGAAGAGCTTGGATATAGCTATTTTTGGGTTCTTTTCGTCGTATGGCCTTGAAGTCGTCTGTC
This sequence comes from Miscanthus lutarioriparius, assembly GCA_904845875.1. Taxonomy (NCBI): domain Eukaryota; kingdom Viridiplantae; phylum Streptophyta; class Magnoliopsida; order Poales; family Poaceae; genus Miscanthus; species Miscanthus lutarioriparius. The sequence goes on from CAJGYO010000010.1 coordinate 83,609,019, forward strand.
TTGAAGAAGTCTTCTGAGTGATGTGCACTTTTTTGAATAAAAAGTGCACTCACTAAGTGTAGCCCCCGAGCCTCTTGCTATTTGGAACAAAAAGTTAGAGGGTCTTGAATCTTTATGCTGTTTGAAAATTTCTGTTTGAGTGTATCCCCTGAGCCTCTTGCTATTTGGAACAAAAAGTTGGAGGGTCTTGAATTTGAGTTGTTCAACGAATTGAAAACTTCCCATGTTGCAGCCCCCGAGCATTGTTCAAAAAGAGCTCGGATAGAGGATCTTGGCATATTCTCTGGTGGTCTGCTGTTGTCAGATGTAGAGTCTACTGCTTTCAGATGTAGAGTCTGCTGCTTTTAGATGTAGAGTCCACTGTTGTCAGGTGTAGTTGTATGGTGGTGGTTGAGTGTAAATGCTTTTTGTTCACGGGTTGTATTGTGTTGGTATATTCTCCCGAATATGCTTGTTGTTGAGTACTGTTCCTTCACGCCTGAGCTCCCCTTCTTTATTGAGTTCTGTCTTTTCACTGTGTCCTTTGCTAGGCTTGTTCCGTTGGTGCTCTTGGTCCATATGCACCGCCCCTTCGGTCTATAAATAGCCCCCTGGAGTGCTGTTTTGATTCATTGAGCATTCTGTTGCTTGTTCTGAAGTCTCCGTAGTCATGAATATGGTAGTTTGTGAAGTAGAGCAGCCTCCGGGCGCATTTTGTAGTTCTCGTATATCTTGTCGTAGCTGGAGGAAGTTTTGTGATAGGGATTAGAGGTAGACTAATCCCACAGCAGCAATGTACTAGGAAGTACGTGGCAGTAGTTGGAGGAAGTTTTGTGATGCGGACTTCGTTCCTTCATCTGGCAGTTCTGGGTTGATCCTCGCCGCTTGTCTTGAGACTGTCCGGTGTAGATCAACACCATATCCAGCATCACATCGGACTTGGGTAGACAGATGCCTGCCGGCCTTCTCTGCTCCATGTTGTCCTACCGTTCTGCTGATTTCCGCCTTGAGTGCACTGCGTCCGTCCTTTGAAGAAAATAGTGTAGCCGAGTACGGTTTGTTCTACCGAGTAGCGATTTGGAGCGCGTAGTCATTCCAGAGCCTAGTTGTTTCCGGGTTCCTTTTTGCTACTTGCCTATCGTAGTTCCGAGTCCGTTGGGTCTTGTAAGATGTGTAATCTTGTATCTTTTGAAGTCATTTGTAATAGAGAGATTCTTGTCTTCTGTGTTGTCATTCTTTATTCTGCTGATGTCTTGGTTGTCTATGAGATTCCCGAGTTTTTTATGTTAGAACCGGGTTGTTATGTTCCTTGTGAGGTAACCTTCCGTTGCTTCATGGTTGATGAGTTCTTTTTGCAGCCTTGTGGTAACTCTGCCGTTTTGCTGGATGGATAAGTCCGAAATCTGCCCGTTGAACTGTACCGTTGTGTGGATTTGTGCCTTCCGTCATTTTAGCTATGTCAGTAAATGGTCCGTTGCATTCTCACACCGTGTTTTAACGGGCCTGGTGGGCCATGTTTTTACCAGTGTAAAGTCTATTTAAAGGCCCTTGTCCTCCTTTTCTTTGGTACCCTGCCTTTGCCTTGAAAACCCTAGCCCTTGCACCTCCGCCGTCGCCATTGCCACCGCCATCTTAGCGCCACCGTCCCAGCCTTCTCTTCCCCTAGTGCTTTTTTGCCTTCGTTACTATATGGGTAGGAAGAAGGCCGCGAGCAAGTCCCAGGCAACTTTCATGGACGAGGAATCATCACTTTCCGTGATCAAGATCCAGGAGTTCGTGGCCATGAGGCTGCCCAGAAAGCTTGGCTGACTCCAACAACAACTGAAGACCAGCTTCGCAAACTTGCCGGTGATAGTCTGATCTAGAGCAAGGGCATTGCTGAATGGAGAGTTCCAGGCGAGCATCGGGTCCCTACTCTAGGTCCTGGTGAGATTATCCTTTTCGTCTCCTTTATCCGTGCCGGACTTTGCCTTCCTGCTTCCGCCTTCCTTCATCAATTTCTTGGTTATTTTGGGGTTAGTCTGAACCATCTAACTCCCAATGCCGTCCTCCATCTTTCTATTTTCATACATCTCTGTGAAGCTTTCCGTGGAATTCCTCCTCTTTCTCTTTTTCGTCACTTCTTTCATTTGAAGCCTCAACCCTGCCGTGAAGACACCAATGTTCTTGGCGGCTGTGGGATTCAGTTTCGCCAGGGTCTTAAAAGCAAGTTCTTTGACTATGACCTGGTTGATTCTGTGAGGGATTGGTATGCTGATTGGTTCTATGCTGCCAATTTGATTCCTTCTCTTGCCGTACATTCTGGATCTGGTCCCTCGGGTAACGACCAGTGGGAAAAGAACTCCCTGACGCCAGACGAGCTCCAGGTGATCTAGCCGTTCCTTGAGCGGATAAGCACTCTAAAGCAGCAGAGCTTGACCGGTTTCGGAAGCATCTCTAGTTTTCTTCGTCGTCGTGTTTAGCCTCTGAAGGAGTGAGAGAACTTTGGCTTCGAGTACTCTGGGGCTGAGGATCCTTCACGCATGGTCCCTGCCCTTGAGTTGACCAACGAAGAGGTACTCGAGCGCCTTCAGAAGATGCTGAAGGGAGCAAGCATCGTCCCGCTTACTGTCTCCGAGTACTATGCAAAGAACCCGCCTCTAGCTGTAAGTTGTTTTCTCTTTGTGCGGGTACTTTTTGTGTTTATTTTTGCTGTATCTACTTTCGCTTAATCTCCCTTGTCTTATTCTTTTCACAGGCATTGGGGCGTAACTTTGTTGACCCGATTCCCCTTGATGTCCTCCCTGCCGTGGTGAATATTGGGGAGAACCTTGCTAGGGCTTCTGTAACCAGTAAGTTCCCAATCACCACAATGTTTCCTGGAGTTTCTTCCAGGGTTGTTGATGTATATAAAGAATATGTTCCTCATCTAGTCCCTCAAAGTCATCGTAGTGTTTTGAAGAGGGGGCGAGCGGATGGTTCTTCATCTAGTTTACCTACTTCCAAGAAATCTCGCCAGCCAAGTACTCGTCTAGGTACTCTAGTTGTAGCTAGCATGCTCTTAGGTGAGCATATCAATACTCTCTGCCCCTTTGTCTTCTTGTTTTTATCTTGAACCGAGTACTTTTGTTCTTTTTTCAGCTGGTGCCATGGTGGCCTTGGTCGAGACTGAGGAAGAAGAGGACGATGACGCACCCCTTGTTCATATTTTCCTGCTGTTGAATCCCTCCTCTTTGTTTTGACTTTGGTCTTGATCTTTTTGTAGTAATCGGTCGTCGGGTATGGGTTCTTCTGAGGCTCCTGCACCGGGTTCTTTTGTAGTTCCGGTGCTGAGTTCTTCCGTAGCTCTGGTCCCGAGTTCTTCCGGGACTCCGGTACCGGCTACGCCGCTCCTGCCACTGATTGGCGGGGACGTTTTTGCTGCTGTGGTTCCCCCTGCGAGGTCTTCTTTTTGTTTTACGAAGAAGAAGATAGCTGGGTGAGTGGATTCTGGTTTCGTCTCTTTGCTTCTGTTCTCCTTTTCTCTTGTTCTCATTGGCGAGTTTCTTTATCAACTTTTAGGCCTTCTTCTTCTCTCGTCCCTCTGTTGACTTCTTGCTAGCCCTCTGGTGTGCCACCGAGTACTGAGCCTCGGGACTCGGAGCGCGTGGTCGGTGAAGTGGTTGTGGGGGGGACAAGGCTTTCTATTGATGCTGCTGCTGCTGACTTGGTTTCCCTAGAGGTGACCGTGGCCATGGCGGTGGATTCATCTAGGGAGGTAGCCGGGACTTCCCATGATGTGTCCCTGATCTTGCCTTCTCCGCATCGGTCGTCTTCTCCCTCCGCTCCTCTTTCCACTGAAGATGTGGTTCATCAATTTGATGCCACTCATCGGTTGTCAGAGTTGATCGCTTCTTGGGGAGAATTTGCGGCCTTTGCAACTTCTTTTGGAGAAAAACTCCAAGTAAGTTTTCTGAAGTTCTTTCTTTGGATGTTCGTCTTTCTCCTGTTCTTATGCCTTTTTTCTCTCTTTCTTTTTGTTCAGTCCTTCTCTCGGGACCATACCGGCTTCTTTTTCTTGTCGGAAACCGAGAAGAAGTTGTCTTCTGAGTTGAGCACCCTGAAGACAGAGCTGGATCTCTGCCGGGCCGAGATGGAGGCTGAGCGTCAAATGCATCAGAAGGAGGAACAAGCTCTTCGTGCCCGGGTTGTTGTGGCCGAGAAGCAGAGGGATGCTGCTATCCAGGAGGCTTTAAAGAATTCGGAGGCCATGAAGAACTTGGAGGCTGTGAAGAAAGAGTGCAATGGTATTGCGTGTTCTTTTTGTTTCCTTCTGTATTCAAACTTTCCTTTCTGCTGACTTGTTGTTTGGTGCCTTGTTCAGCTCTTCGAGTTGAAAAGCAGAAGCTCTCGGAGGGCATTGATGAAATGAAGACTCTTGTTTGTTCTAGTCACAACAAGGCTGAGGAGGTAATTACTCATGCTGAGGAAGAACTTGCGCTTGCTAAGTTGATTAGGCGTGGAGCTGATAGAGATCTTGTGCAGGCCCAAAAACTATTGAAGACTTGTCAGCAAGAAGTTGGTAACTGGCCATCAAAACTGGAAAGCTTTGTGGAAATCCTTTCGTTCAGTAGCCGATGTTCTTCGAACTCCAGCGGATGATGGGCAATCTTGGGCTCAGTTAATTCCTCAAATTCCGACTCATTTTCATGAGTTCGTGAAGAGGTGCGCCCAACTGTGTACCAAGAATGTCCTGGCCTAGGTCCGGGTTCTTGCTCCAGAGGCGCCTTTGTCCAAGATAGTAGAGGAAGCCGATAGTCAAGAATACATTGATGCCATTGAGAGGATGGAGCCTGAGGTCGAAGACTTAGCTAGTAGAATTGTAGATAATCTTAATATTGTTATCTCTTCTCCTGATGCTGACGTTAGATGTATTTGACCTTTATGCCCACGCCTTGTAATATGACATTATACTTCTTTTTGAATGAGGATTTTTTGTTGATGTCTTCTTTGCCTGGATGCCTTGTTTATTCTTTGGATGATTTGTCCAAGTGATCAGAGTTACTTGACTTGCTGAGTACTTTGTCTTGCTTTCGTCTTTGCCATGTAAACAACTCTACGTGTTATCTTGACAAACTTTCTTGATTTGTCGAGTACTTTTCTGTTCTTCTTCTGTGCCATGTAAACAACTCATTATATGTAGGTCTTTGTGTCGACAACCTTTCTTGATCTGTCGAGTGCTTGTCTGGCTTTCGTTTGCACCATGTAAACAACTTGATATAGAACATTGTCTTGACAAACTCTGGGCTCTTGTTAGTACTGAAAAGACTTAGGACCGGAGATCTCAAGCGTCTTCAGCTCCTCCTTTTTAGCTTTATCGCTTAACTCGAACTGTGTTCAGCATCTGTAAGTACATCTATCTGAGTGCTGCCCCGAGCCTCTTGCTTCTTGGCACAAGGAGCTGGAGGGTCTTGTCTTAAAATTGCTATGATTTGTGCTTCAGGCTTAGTTTCAGTCGCTTTGCTTTTTGTTTCGGGTGTTAGCTTGTTAGCTACCCTCATCTCCATGGCTCAAGCATCTTTTCATTTATTTTGCTCTCGGTAGGGATGCTCAAGCGTATTTTCACCATTTGCTTTTTGGTTGGTGTTAGCTTGTTAGCTACCCTCATCGGTGGGCTCAAGCATCTTCTCAAATTTATTTTGCTCTCGGCCGGGATGCTCAAAGGTATTTTCAAAGCTATTTTGCTTTTTGGTTCGGGTGTTAGCTTGTTAGCTACCCTCATCAAGTGGGCTCAAGCATCTTTTAGCTATTTGCTCTCTTTGGGATGCTCAGGCGTATTTTCAGTCATTTTGCTTTTTGGTTCGGGTGTTAGCTTGTTAGCTACCCTCATCGGCGGGCTCAAGCATCCTTTCAGTTATTTTGCTCTCGACCGGGATGCTCAGGCGTCTTTTCAGCCATTTTGCTTTTTGTTCGGGTGTTAGCTTATTAGCTACCCTCATCAGCGGGCTCAAGCATGTTTTCAGCTATTTTGCTCTCGACCGGTATGCTCAGGCGTCTTTTCAGCCATTTTGCTTTTTATTTGGTTGTTAGAAACAACTCGGGGAGAGCCATAATGAGACATATGTTTGTCGAGTAAAGAACCATCTTTATTGATCATGAATATTGATAGGTCACAATGGTACATATGTTGTCGGTGAGCGCCATCTTTGTTGATCATGAACGTTGATCTCTTGTGTCTTGTATACATATTTTCCCTTGAGTTGTTTTCATGCGTAGAATCTTCGTAGTTGACTGATGTGCCATGTATTGTTGACTTCTTTTCCGTCTTCAGTTATGAGCTTGTATGTGCCCGGTCCGATGACTTTTGTGACGATAAAAAGACCTTCCCATAGACTGAGTAGTTTGTGTCGTCCGTCTATTTTTTGTATTCTTCTTAGTACTAGGTCTCCGACTTGTAATGATCGAGACTGGGTATTCTTGTTGTAGTGGCGTCTTAGTCCTTAGAGGTATCTTGCTGATTGAAGGGCAGCATTTACTCTTACTTCTTCTGTACTATCGATTTCTAATCTTCGAGTGTGTTCTGCTTCTCCTTCGTCGTATTGCTCTATCCTTAGTGATGTCCAGATCAAGTCTGCGGGTAGTACGGCTTCTGATCCGTACACTAGGAAGAAAGGTGAGTATCCGGTGGCTCTGCTTATTTGAGTCCGTAGCCCCCATACAACCTTGGGTAATTCTTCAATCCATTTTGATCCATAGTCTGCTAGTTCTTCATACAATCTTGGTTTTAATCCAGCTAGTATGAGTCCATATGCCCTTTCGACCTGTCCATTGTCCTCTGGATGTGCGACTGATGCGTAATCTATTCTGAAACCGTAGTCCTGTGCCCAACTTTGGAATTCTGTGGCCGTGAAGGGAGAACCCAAATCCGTGATGATTCGATTGGGCATGCCGAAGCGGTGCATAATGTCTTGGATGAACTCGACTGCTTTGGTTGCGCTGTATTTTGCTAGTGGTTTGAATTCAATCCATTTGGTGAACTTGTCGATTGCCACGAAGATGTACTCGAAGCCGCCTTTTGCTTTCTTTAGAGGTCCTACTTGATCCAGCCCCTAGCAGGAGAAGGGCCAGGCAGGTGGTATGCAGATGAGGTTGTGGACTGGCACATGAGCCTGTCTTGCGAACATCTAACAACTTTTGCATCTTCTGACGAGTTCTTCTGCGTCTTTCAAAGCGGTTGGCCAGTAGAAACTGGTGCGGAATGCTTTGCTGACTAGTGTTCTTGAAGCGGCATGATTTCCACAGCAACCTGAGTGTATTTCATCTAGGATTTGTTTGCCTTCTCCAAATGAGACGCATTTTAGGAGTACTCCTGATGATGCGGCTCTTCTGTAGAGCTTGTCTCCTACTAGGACATAATTCTTGCTTCTACGAACAACTCGGGTAGCTTCCTATTTTTCCGCTGGCAACTTATTCTCTTTGATGTAATCAATAAAAACCTGGGTCCATGAAGTGGTGATTACCAAGATCTGGGTGCCTTTGGCTGAGATTTGAGGGGTTATCTCACCGGGTTGTTTTATAGAGGGAGCTGATAATTCCTCTATGAATACACCGGGTGGGACCTTCACCCTGTCTGATTCGAGCTTGGCAAGGACGTCTGCCGCAATATTAGAATCACGCAAGACGTGTAGAATTTCTAATCCTTGAAAATGTTTTTCGAGCTTTCGTATTTTAGTACAGTAAGCGCCCATGTTTTCTTTGGTGCAGTCCCAATCTTTGTTGACTTGATTGATTACCACTGCTGAATTGCCGTAAACGAGTAAACGCTTGATTCCGAGGGTAATTGCCACTCGTAGTCCGTGGATGAGGGCTTCGTATTCTGCTTCATTATTTGTAGCTTGCCATAATATCTGAAGGACATACTTGAGTTGTTTTCCGTCTGGAGAAATTAGGAGGACGCCTGCACCGACTCTGCCTAGCTTTAGTGATCCGTCAAAGTACATCTTCCAATGATCAAGGATGGTGCTTGACATGGGTTGTTGAATTTCTGTCCATTCAGCAACAAAATCAGCCAAGGCTTGAGATTTAATTGCCTTCCGTGGGGTGAAATCGATATTTAGAGCACCAAGTTCGACTGCCCACTTAGATATGCGCCCCGTTGCATCTCTGTTGTGTAGGATGTCTCCGAGTGGCAAATCTGTCACCACAGTAATCTTGTGGCTTTCAAAATAGTGGCGAAGCTTGCGTGAAGTGATAAGTAGGGCGTAGAGTAGTTTTTGCGCGTGCGGGTACCGGATTTTTTATTCTGATAGTACTTCGTTGATGTAGTATACCGAGCGTTGTACTTTATACACGCGCCCTTCTTCCACTCTTTCTACTACTATCGCCGTGCTGACTACAGTAGAAGTTGCCGCAATGTACAGCATCATGTCTTCGTCTTTCTTTGGAGGTGTGAGAACTGGTGAGGAGGTGAGGTATGCCTTAAGTTTCTTGAAAGCTTCATTGGCTTCTTCCGTCCACTCGAACTTGTCTGTCTTCTTTACTAGTTTTAAAGAAAGGTAACCCTTTTTCGCCGAGTCTTGAAATGAAATGGTTGAGTGCCGCTATGCAGCCTGTTAGTTTTTGTACATCTTTGACGCTCTTGAGCGGGCCCTTCCGTCGTGCGTCTTTAGGACTGTTGATCGGAGGAAGTCTCAAAGTTGTTCTTGTTTTTTATTGGGATGCGAAGTCGCCCTGAGTTCTTCTAGTGCTTCTCGGATCTTATCGTAGGGTGTATTCGCTGCTCGTCCTTCTTCGACCTCTCGCTCTGATTTTTTTGTTGTACTCGGCTAGATCTGACTCATATTTGATCCAAGTGTCCTTTCGCTGCTTAGCACGGCGTTGACGTCCTTGTTTCAATTTGTTCTTTCTTTCTCTCGCTTGCTTTTGACTCTCAGTCTCACCATCGTGCCCCTGGATAAATGGTGATATGTTGGATTCGGATTCGTCTGAATACCTAACGTCGGGTACTTCTGGGGGGATCAATGGTGATCGAGGACGGCGAATCATGAGTACTTCTCTAGCGTGAGTTGTTCTGTCATCGTCGTTGATTTCTGTACTGCCAGAGCTGTTGATAACTTCAGTAGAGGTTTCAAGGTCACAGATCGAGTCTCCTTCTTGGTAGGGTAGAGTTACTGTTGTCGTATCGTCGACTAGTTGGGTGCCGTCATCCTCAGGAAAGGAACCTGGCCAGTGGACGATGCAGTCTTGAGACGTTATAGTTAAAACGAGACCTTCCTGGGCTCCCTTCAGCGGCATTCTAAGCATGGGATATGTGGATCCTTCGGGCCATGTCTGATAAGATGTTGCCATGTTGTGGAGTCCGAACGGAAGAGGACCCAACTTCTTTGAAGTACTCCGAGTGTACTCCGAGTAGTATTCTTGATAGGTTGACGTCATGTTTCGGAGCTTTGTCAAAAAAGAACTCAGTTTTCCTAAAGAACTCGGATAAGACTTCGTCTCGGAAGTGGAACTTGAGTTTGAATCGGATGCGTGAAGCCGCGGAATCCGAGTTGGATTGTACATTATGAGCTGCGCGAATCTTCCGGCAAGCTGATCTGTCATTGTCGCCGAAATGGAAAAGTCCTGATGATGATCTGAATCTTCGAGGAGATGGCCTTGGAGCTTGCCATCGTCGCCTGCCTCGTAGATCCATGAACCGAAGATGAAGGTTGATCCCGTCGAGAAGATCATGTTGTCGAGGTTCATCGAGCTCTCGGATGCAAAGTCACCAAAAGCCCCTACCTAGCGCGCCAGCTGTCGATGTTTGACCACCAATAGCCTGCCACGGGGGTCCCCGGGGCAGTATGTTTGGGCTTCAGCGTATACAGAACTCGATGGTAAACGAAAGAGACAGTCGATTTATCCTGGTTCGGACACTCGATCTCTGATCGAGTAATAGCCCTACGTCCAGTCGGCGTTAGCCTTTGCATTGGTTTGATTGTAAAGTGTTTTATTGTGCAATTGTTCTCTGAACCCCCTCCTTTATATAGTGAGGAGGCCAGAGTCCTAGTCGGTTTACAATAAGAGTTTCTAGTAGGATTATGGAGTAATACTACTACTAAGATTACATGGGAAGAATCCTAGTTAGATTAGTTCTCCCTTCTATGCGGGGTATCCCATGGGTCCTGCACCGATAGGCTCTACATCTATTTGTCTAGTGAATCTAATGACCCTAACTTATTAGACGAACCTTTGAAAGGCTTCATAGTGAACCCTGCTGACCTTCCTTGGAAGTGGGTGAACAGATTAGCTACCTCGGGCGAAAGGGTAAATCATGACTCACAGTAAAAGTGTACAACCTCTGCAGAGTGTAAGACTGGTATATCAGCCGTGCTCACGGTCACGAGTGGCTTTGGAACCCTTACGGAATAGATGATGAACACTGATGATACTGATGATAAAGATGCTCATTAATGATTACTATTTATGCTATTCATTATTTATGTTTACCTGATCATGTGTTTACATGGGCTTGTGATAAACTTGTTTCTACTCCTATGCTAAAATTGTGACAATTAAAAGCTAATCGCAGTTAAACAAGTGTCAGCCTTTTGAGCCTTATGAACCCAATGTTATATTTGTTGAGTACGACATGTACTTGCGCTTGCTTTACTTTTTAAACCTTTGAAAAATCCCGGATGGGTACCAGATTGCTAGAGTTTGAAGGAATTAGGCTTGTGATCAACCAGTCAGTTGTCCCTGTGGAATTGGAGTCTTCACCCGAAGATTGGAGTTGTCTTTCCGCTGTTTGCTATCTAAGGTTATATTCTTTATACTAAGTACGTTATATATTGAGCATTGTCTATTGATATTACCCTTATTTATAGTTATATGTGAGATTTGACTTCCTGGGCTCACATATGGTGTGTATCTGGTTTTGTTCTTAAAACCGGATGCTACATAGTTGAAATCTAATCTTAAGTTATTTAAGTTCTTGTTGCATCTGTTTCTGTAACATCGCAAATCAATATTTTAGCTTTCAACTTTTAATGCAGTTGTTGCAAATTTTTAACCACATGTTAAGTTAAACATCTACTGCTTATTGTATATTTTGTTCAAAATTTTCTTTAATTTATTTTAAGATAAGGTGTGACGCCCTATGCTACCTCCTTAGTTATTACAATCGTCTGTATAGTAGCTTTGGCTTGCATTGTGACACTTAAGATGTAGAATTTGTTATATCAAAGTTATATATGTATAGTAGTATGTTTTATAAATAGAGTGCCTGAAATTAAATTATGAATATTGATTTGACATAATGTTTAGGTCAAGATTTTTAAACATATTGAAAATAACAACCTATGAATTTTATTATCGTATATTTAAAATGATTTAACAGTATACTTGCTATGTGGTTTTGTTAAGGGACTGTTATCCACGTTTGGTAACCTATTAAAATAGGTATTTATCCTAAACACGTATACATGTTTACTTGCTCTACATGACATACAACATAGTGAGCATTGAAGTGTGTAATTTTGAAATATATATAGCGTATTTTTATGGATATTGGACTATTTTAATATATTGTATTAGTATTTGCGTATGGATATAAGAGAGATTTTTATTTTGAATAAATGCTGAGGTTGATAACTTTGATACAACCTAAAGGTCTAATTTTATATTATATTTATAATGACATATGTGGGTATTTTGAATGCACAAGGGTTTGTTGCTTCTTTTTTTCATAATGACACATGTGGGTAATTTATAAAATATATTAGAAGGTTATTTTGAATTACCTTTGGTAATGGGTATGGTGTACTTTATTTTAAATTTAAGGGGGTTATTTGAATTACTCACTGCATTCCATAGATACATAGTTTTGACACAAACTTAAATGTATTATAAAATATTTTGAATTTTCTATACATAGTTTTTGCTATGCACTTAGATATACATTATGTTTAGCTACATGCTAAAAGTAATGTATCTACAAAAGCCAAAATGTCTTATAATTTAGAATGGATGGAGTATGTTTTAGTTGATGAATGATGAAAACAATTGGACAGAAGCTGAATAGATGCATTCCTGGCTCCGCAAGGCCGATAAAATTGTCTCTCGTTTTTTAGACCATCGGATCTCTTTAGGATAAATACATTAGTATTGTCTAATAGTAGGTTTCATATAGTACCACTAATCTTAGGAGAACTACTAAATTTTTAATTTGTGCATAAACAAAAGATCCATTATGGGTTGTATGACAACTCATACAATGATGCAATAGAGGTCCCATAGTACTCAATTTTAGCTTATATAAAATTGTTGTCTTGTAAAAGAACCTTTATCTCACCTCCATCTTTTTCATCTACATCATTGTATTTGCATACGTACATATCTTATTTGTTGAGGTTGATGGACTCTATCTCATGTTTTATGAATTAATAGATTAATCTTCTATTTGATTTTTTTGATTTTTTTATTAATAGATTATATCTAACCGTGGATGCGACGGGCCCTGCTGACCTGATATTTTATTAATATCTGACCGATGATTATTTAATTATGAATGTCATTGGTATACTGAACATATATTATTTTTTAATCAACTATGAACTTTAGTACACGTTTTTTTCAAGATAAGAGAAAATTTTCACCGTACGTCGAAGCTGTGTGAACGTCAGTTCAAGATTTTTCCTGTACGGTATTTTCTTGAAGAAATTTTGTCCCGTACATCTAAGTTGTGTGAACGTTACAATAGATTTTTCCGTTACGTTTTTTGGTTAAAGAATTTTTTTCCCACACGTCAAAGTTTGTTTTACTATCAAGGAGATTTTTGGCTGTTTTTTCTACAATTAGTTGCGGAGGCGGATACTTTAAAAAAAAAAAACAAAATATATCTAATGGTTAAGGATAGTTGGAGTCTTTTGATTAATGGCTAGATATTTTTGATTAAAGTGAGAATTTCTAGTATTTATCTTTTTTTCTAGCACTTCTGGTGAGGATTAACGTGTAGGCTCTATTGGGGCCTCTAATTAGTAATAGCAAGAAACTACCAGAAGTGCGATTAAATGTAACTATTCATTCCACATATGTTTCCTTTTTTTGGGGGTCACTCCTAGCCTCTCGCCCCCGCTGAAGAGCACGGGGGGAGGGGCCGAGGGTTTCGCACAGGGATGTGAAGGGGTTGTCTCATAGAGATGAGGGAAGGTAATGGAATGCGAGGCAATGGAGAAATACGGTTTAAATGTCATTTAATTTGTCTAGAAAAGATCATCCTGTTTCTTACATGAGCACCCTGGGTATTTATAGATCACACCCACGGGCACCGTGGAATTACATTAGGGTTGGACCCTAGACGGAAAATGCAGTACATTAGCCAACGGTACGGCGGTAATCTTGCTCGCTCGGCCAACCACTCTTGGGCCCATCCATCCCGATAGGGCCGTCTCCTCCATCGAGGTGGTCCCTTCCTGTGGCGGGCGTCGAACCTTCGCGCGTTCCTGGCGGAGGTCCGCTTGTCCTTGTTGTCTGGCTCCTCTTCTCCCGTCCTCTCAAGGCTTAGTTGACCTTCGGGTCCCATGCTTGGTCATGCAGATGGGACACAGATGAGCAGAGACACCCTCGCCGCGGGGGTTAGTGCCCGCGACGAGGCAAGTTAGATAGGCCAGCGTCGGGTCGAGGGCTAGGTGGAGCGGTGCCGGGGTACCTCCCCCAATAGTAGCCCCTCGAGGGTCAGGCCCAGCGTGATGGGTCAGAGCAACGTCAAGACTTGGGGAGGGGGCATGCGAAGGTACCAAGCTTGCGGCCCCGGTCCAGCGACGCCCCTATCGTGCTCGACCAGAGCTGGGCCTTTGTTTGCTTTTTGTGCCTATGGGCCTATTGTGTAGTTGGATTGTACGTGGGATTACTAGAGTCTTTTTTGCCTTATTTCTCAGGGAATGCGGCCTTGTCTTGTTCCTGATTTTTCGGGATGCACGCCATCTGCTTTCATTTGGTGCGGGTGCTTTGTGCCTATAAATAGCTGCGGTAGGTTTAGGGTTTTTCATTGTTGAGCCTTTGGTTTGCTGCTCGCTTGCTGCTGCTGAGACTGCTGAGCGAGGGTTGGACTGTTGCAAGGGTTACTTTTATTCAAGGGTTGCTTTTTGCATGAGGGTTTGTGTTTTGCTGGCTTCCTCTACCTCGTCTAGTTCATTAAGGTGTTTGCTGGTCGGTTGGGCTTGGCGTCCTTTTCTGTTTTGTTTACACTTCATGAGTCTAATCGCTTCTACGTTTTGTAGATCAATGGCTCGCATGAAGAAGCCGACAAAGCTTGTCAATGGATTCGATGTTGCTGACTCAGGCTTAGATGTCGTATTGAGCTTTGAGTTTGGTCTTTCGAGGGTCACATCGAGTGATTTGGATGACTTTGTGAAGGCTGCTTGGTTGGCTCGTGACTCTACAAAGCCGTCTAAGGGCGAGACTGTTCCTAATCCTCATGATGGCTTGGTTGTCATTTACAAGGAGTTCTTTAAGGCTAGGCTGAGGTTTCCACCGCATCCACTTGCTATTGGCGTTTTGAAGAGGTTCAATCTCAAGTTTCATCATTTGAACCCTTCTAGTTTTGTGAAGCTAAGCATCTATGTTTGGGGATGCAAGTCACAAGGTGTTGAGCCGGATCTCGAGTGTTTCATTCGACTTCACTGAGTTCATCCCCAGCCTCGGAAGTCAAATGTGCAGGGTAAGACTGTTTTGGGGCAGTTTGGAGTTTATACCTTCATTTATCGGTCTTTGTGGGAAGTTGTCAAAGCTTGATAGTACGACCTCTAAGGGTGTCATGACCGATGCCTATGCCGCCGTTGTGGATGCACTCAGGATTTTGTCACTCCATCAATGTGCGCGCGATTTGGTCGAAGAGTTTGTCTACGTGAAAGGTTATGCCTTTGAGGGCTAATCAGGCTTGGTTTGTGGTTAAGGATGATGAGCGGTATCGGGGGTGAAGATTGAAGGGGCTCGTCGTTAATGTTAAGCAGGCTTGGTCGAAGGTTTTCCAGAAGAGCGGTAGCTCCGTGGCTAGTGTTAAGGCTATGTATAAGAAGGTTGCCGAGGCTATTGGGACCCAAGAGAACAAGGCGATAAAGATTGCCTTGGCTGATCGCCATCGTGTTAATGGGTGCTTTGACTTGCTTGGGTTGACTTACCCAAATTTGTTGTCTGTGGAATTGAAAGATCCCGAGGGTGGCAAGAAGAGAAAGAGGGCTGAGGCGGGTGACAAGCTCACAAGTACGTCTAAGCAAGGTGGATGTGGTCATAGGCGCGCGGGGGGATCTATGGTTGATCGTGTTGCCATGGCGAAGGTTGCTACTTCATCGGCTTCCTCACCTTTGGCGGCGGTGAAGCCGAGGTCTACGATTTCACTGGAGCCACGGTCGAGCGTGGTTGGGGGGCCTCTACCTAGCCACAAAATGCCAAGTATTTCTCGCCTGCCTATTTTGCAAGTAATCTCAGATGACGATGATGATGAGAAAGAGGTGAGCCAGGGCTCGAAGGAGGTCAAGGTTGATGGGTCTAGTTCCTCTAGCAGCAACAATGGGTCTAGCGTGAGCGGTGATGATGATGTTGAAGATGATGATGAGCATGACGAATCTGGTAACCCTAGGCCTATTGGGTCTAAGGAGCTTGGGTTTCCAGGTGGCGAAGCTAAGGAGGAGAGGGAGATTGAGTCTCACACGACCAGATCTAGGTCGATGCCCCATCGCCGCCGCATGCATATCATGCCAGAGGGACGCGAGGTTGCTACAGATAAATATGAGCCTGGATCTGGTTTAGGAAAGCACGCTCTTAGTGAGGCTAGCCGCAGTGGCTTGAGGCATTTCGCTGTCTCCTACAACGCTGATGAGCTGGAGATTGATCTGTTCACCAGCCCAGACCTCTATGATTGTCATCTTGTTGGGACTGAAGAGGTGCGTCGATTCATGGCAGGAATGTATCGTCGGATTTGCATACCGGAGGCGGAAATTTTGTTGTCCCATGAGACGGTGGATCATTTGACTGAGGACATCGAGGTGGCTGGTGTTAGGGCCATTATGCTTGCTCGAGCTACGTGTTAGTGCCATGGTCATGTTGAGACTGAACTGAAGGAGCAGGTAACGTCATTTGAGAAGGAGAAGGTTGATCTGAAGGCTAAAAACAGGGAGTTGTTTGGGCAAGTTGAGTCACTTGAGGCCTCGGTTGCGAAGAATAAAGCTTTGGTTGAAGATGTGGAGGCATGTTTGAGTCATAATCTTGACCTTTGTGTGGAGTTGAAAAGAAAGGATGAGGATCTAAAGAAGGCTGAGGATTCTTGCCAAAGGGTTGAGGAGGCTCTCAATGAGGCTAAGGAGTTAGCAGAGGAGAATGCCAAAAAGTTGGAGGACTCGCGTGCCGCCTTGCTTGCCTGTATGCAAGAGGCTAAGGTTGCCATTGACACTTCCTTTGTTAAGGGTGGCACCGAGCTGGGTGGTGTGTTGCCCGAAGCAGATCCTGCTGTGTTTTCAGCATGGCTTCAGGTGGAGGTTGGCCAGTTTTCGCAACTATTGAATAGTGTTGCTGATTTTGGAGCGTATGGGGCCGCCCTTGTCATCGCGTGGTCTTTTTAGGCCGCTGCGTGTGATCATTTGAAGAGGCATGGGTGCGTTAACCATAACTTTCCCAGCCTTGAGGATGTGCGAGGTGCTGCCAAGGACCGGTTTTGCAAGAATGTTGTGGCACGCTTCTTGATGAAGTTTTGGATAGAAGGCGAGGGTCGGGCTCTAGCCTTTAATGAGGCGGCAACTGGTACTCACGAGGTACGTTGGTGCTCTAGTCTTATTGTTTTTTCTTCCTTTTCTCTTTGTTGGTTTTTTGTCCTGTTGCTTATGATTTTGTTTACTTTGATAGCTGACATAGCCTTGGGATGCTTCGACCTCCGTTGCTGGGACTGGCGAGGTGGGCACCTCTTCGACAAGCGCAAGGGTCACGGTTGTAGGGTCGAGATGGCGACTAGAGGGGGGGGGTGAATAGTCATTTCTAAAACTTAATCACGTCGGCTAACCAAAACAAGTGCGGAATTAAAACTATCGGTCTAGCCAAGTCTACACCTCTCTATCTATGTTCTCTAGCACCTTGCAAAGATCCTAATTAAGCAACAAAGGTGTCGGGCTAGCTAGAGCTCATCTAACCAATTCTAGGAGCAAGGTCACACAAACCTATGCCACTAGTATTTCAAGCAATGAGGGAGCTCCTACACATGCTAATAAGCAAAAGCACAAAGCCAACTAAGCTCACTAGCAATGCTCAATAACAAGGCAACCAATGCCAAATTAGAGAGCGTAAATACTTAGCTATACAAACTAAGCAAAGTGACTAACAAGGTTACACAAACCAAATTAGCCACGCAAGGGAGCTACTTCTATGCTACACAAGCAAGAAGGTTACTAGTGAGCTACACAAGCTAACTAATTACAAGAGCAACTACGCAAGCACAATGTATACAAAAGTAATCACAAGCTTGTGTAAGGGGATTGCAAACCAATGGGAAGAACAAGGTTGACACGGTGATTTTCTCCCTAGGTTCACGTGCTTGCCAACACGCTACGTCCCTGTTGTGTTGACCACTCACTTGGAGGTTCGGCGGCTAATTGGCATCACCCGCCAAGCCCGCACGTCGGGCACCACAAGAACCTACCCTGAAAGTGAGGGTAGCTCAATGACACGCTCAACTAGAGTTGCTCTTCGCGGCTCCCGCGGGGCGAGCTCAATGCCCCTCACAAAGCTCTTCTCCGGAGCAGCGCACAAGCTTCTTGCGGGCTTCGACGGAGACCACCACCAAGCCGTCTAGGAGGTGACAACCTCCAAGAGTAACAAGCACCACTAGCTTGCAACTCGATCACCTAGTGCCACTAGATGCAACCTCATGATGCAATCGCACTAGAATCGCTCTCTCACACAATCAAATGATCACTATCAAGTATATGTGAGATGGAGGGCTGCCAAGCACTCTCAAGCTTGGACACAAAGTCCCCCAAGGTGCTCAACACCAGCCATGGCTGAGACCACCTTCTATTTATAGCCCCATGGGCTAAACTAGCCGTTACCCCTTCACTGGGCAAAACTCAGGACGATCGGATGCTCCCGGTCAGATCGACCAGACGCTGGACCCCAGTGTCCGGTCGTGCAATGCACGCCACGTGTCCCTTGCTTCAAACGCTGATCACCCGATCTCAATGGTCAAGTTGCGACCGGACACAGCACAGTGTATGACCGGACGCTGCTGCGCCAGAGTCCGGTCGTTTCCGGAGAGCTCCCCGAGCCTCTGTTTTGAGACTAGACGCGTCCAGTCCACCATGACCGGACGTAGACTAGCGTCCGATCAGTTCTATGCACACGCGTCAAACTCTAGCGCCGCCTACATCACCATATGTCATCATTGATCAGATGTAGACCCTGAGCGTTCGGTCACTCTTCGCGCCAGCGTCCGATCACGAGACCGAGACCGCGCACTCACTGCTGCTACTGACAGGACATAGAACCCAGCATCCGGTCACTACGTGACCAGCGTCCGGTGCACACTGTGAAACCCTGTCTTTTCTATATAGGGCGTCGGTGGCACCGTTGGACTGTCCACACTCTACAGGCGGACACTCCGCCAGTGGAGTTTCGAACCCTTCTCGCCTCCATTTCATCACCAAGTTGATCCACATCAACTCCAACTTCATCACCTTTGTAAATGTGCCAACACCACCAAGTGTACACTACCATGTGTATGTGTGTTAGCATTTTCACAATCATTTTCCAAAGGATTAGCCACTTAACTTGCCACGCCACTCAATCCTAGCGACGATGCAAAGTTAGATCACTCGAGTGGCACTAGATGACCGATATGCAAACAAGTTTGCCCCTCTTGATAGTACGGCCATCTATCCTAAACCTAGTCATCAACTTCTCTACACACCTATGACCGGTGAAATGAAATGCCCTAGGTTATACCTTTGCCTTGCGCATCCCATTCCATCTCCTCCAATGTTGATGCAACACATGCACCAACACGATCAACAATGATATGATCCACTTCATATCATCACGTGATCATATTGGTTCATCGATCTTGACTTCACTTGCTTTTCACCATTGCCTTCGTCCATCGGCGCCAAGTCTTGCTCAAGCTTCACCGCCATGCGGTCCATCGCTCCAAAGCCTCTGACTTGCCCTTCACGCTTGCAACTAGTCCATCAAGCCAAGTCTTGTCTTGATCTTCTCCATCTTGATCACATGACTCAATGTCATGTCTCATGTGCAATAAGCTCCTTCATCATCACATGTGTGAGCTTGGCAACATCTCCAAGCCATTTCCACCTCCATGGCATATGTTACTCACACATATGTACCTATGGACTAATCACCTGTGTATCTCACATAAACATAATTAGTCCACCTAGGTTGTCACTCAATTATCAAAATCATACAAGGACCTTTCAATGGTGTTTGCTGTTGGCGAGGCATCCACCAGCGAGGCCACTGTTGGGGTGGGTCGTGAAGGTGTCGAAGTGGGCCTTAGGACCGAGGAGGGATGAGTCGATGGTGCGCTAGTTACGGATGCCATGGATGTTGATGCTACAGGGTAGGTTTGACGCGCGCGTGCGTCGTAGTTAGGGTGATCATGCTTTGGGAAATAGTCGGTGTACCTCCTGCGGGGGTCTATTTTGTTGGATGTTTAACTATTACCTTCATTGCACAGGTTCCTACGGGACCTATGGTTGAAGTGTTGGATGTCTTGCCCCTGATGATGAATCGTTAGGATACATTGATCGCTTTTGGTGGGTGAAGCTTGGTTTGTATGATAAGAAGAATCTAGAGGCCCTTCGTTTTTGGTGGAATGCTGATTTGATGGATCGACAGGCTGAGCAGATGTGGTTTGGTTCGGGGTCTATTTCAGGGTTGATTGATGATATTTGCAATCAAGATGCAGTGGATTATATTTACGGTCGAGGGGATTTTGTTGTTGATGACGAGGGTAACTTAAGGGTTCCAAAGCTAGAACCCTTGGAGCTCGATGACAGAGATCACCGGCGGATGTATCGGGCAAGGGTTCTGGAGGGTGACTTGCCTTTGGTTCCCGCAGCACCTGTTCTTTGGGGGCCGATTGTGGAGAGTCGAGGTTTGGAGGAAGGCGGAGGTTTAGAGGTTGCTGTGGATGATGTACCCAAATTTGTGGAGGATGTTACGGGTGAGCTGGTAGAAAGTGTGCTTGAAGATGTAGTTATGGAGATGGCTATGGGGGTTGTGTGCGAGGTATGCTTTGAGGAGGACACTCCCAATGTCTAGGAGTTCCGCCGCCGAGGGTTAGCTTGACGTTCATTTTTTGGAGTACAATTTCGCTGTGTTAATTGTAATTGTTATGTTTTGTTGGAAACCCATTGAGGTTTTCTGTTGTTGTAATCATTACTTGATATTGTATGTGCTCTATTAGTAAACCAGGGCATGGTGCGATTTTTGTCAACCTTCATTTTGTGTTTTGGCATGCGATGATTTTTTATGTTACTTTAGGTGAGGCTCGCTTTTTTTGTTTTGAAACTTGGCGCACATCGACACCCTGTTTTCCTCTAGGCGAGGCTTGTCGTTTTTGTTTTGAAGCTTAGCGCGCAGCGACGCCCCCTTTACTTTAGGCGAGGCTCGTCGTTTTTGTTTTGAAGCTTAGCAGCGACGCCCCCCTTTACTTTAGGCGAGGCTCGCCGTTTTTGTTTTGAAACTTGGCGCGCAGTGATGTCCCCCTTTACTTAGGTGAGGCTCGCCGTCTTTGTTTTGAAACTTGGCGCACAGCGATGCCCCCCTTTACTCTAGGCGAGGCTCGTTGTTTTTGTTTTGAAACATTAGCGTGCAGCGACACCCCCCTTTACTCTAAGCGAGGCTCGCTATTTTTGTTTTGAAATTGTTTGTTGGATATTTAATGCTTGAATGATGAAGAAATCGAATGGAAAAGCTAAAATTTGACTTTGATTCGTTTAACGGAGGTTACAAAACATCGCTATTGCTAAATACATTGAGGATTTGATGGAGTGGGCTTCTTCTAGTGTGGTCCTTGTGGAAGATGATGCGGTATATTGGGTTCTGCTCGCTGATTGATGATGAACCTTGATGAGCCCTCGGATGCTTCTTTTTGCCTTGGCGATGGAGGTCCCTGTCGATGCTGTGTTGGTCGGCCTCAGGGGCCACAAGTTTCCTTCTTGTGGAGCTTGGATCCCGTGAGGCTCCACGCCGCTCTGAGCGCGAGTTTCTCTTCATTGGCGTGTGGCTGATTGCCCACTTGCAGTAGGGAGAGATTGAAACCCCTCCTCTTGAGTTTTTGGTGGGCGGTGCCGAAGCCCTTTGTTGACACTGCCTTCGCTGAACCTTCGCCCGAGGGTTGCTAGATATATGCGAACCTCGCGGATCACGTAGATGGGCGAAGGTGTTGGCTGGCACGCACCAATTCCTAGTAGGAGGTGTTGGCGATCCCTTTGCTCTGGGGCTCGAGATTGGCGGCGAGGGAGCACTCGGGGGGATGTTACGTTTTTTCTTGCGGTATCCCCCCGAGTGCTCTAGATTTTGGGACTGCTTTAGCTAGGCTCACGGATGAGATTGTTCTAGCTGTCCCTAACATTATGTTTGTTCTTGTGGTACCCTCGTTTGACTGGTCGAGGGTAGGGTCGGGTGGTTTTTTAGGCGGGGCTTTTCTCTAGCGAGGTTTTGGGGGTTTGCGAGGCATTTTTTACTGTGGGGGGTTTAAGAATTGTGTCTTTGGTTGTGGTTCCTGGTCGACCCATTGAGTGGTGTGGGGGTGGTATTTATAGGGCGAATCAGCTATTGGCTTTAGGCTGGCGACTTGTTTTAGTGTTGGGTGGGTGGATGGTTCCTTGATGGAGCATTTAATTTCTGTCGATTCGATTCTCGATGTTTTAATCAGAGCGGTGGTTATTGGGAGATTTGTTGTTTTGTTGATGAAGTTGGTGCGTTGAATGAATGCGTCTCTTGATGTAACAAGTCTTCTTTTTGAATTTGATGTACGACTCGTAATTTTTGTGGGTCCCT
Organism: Miscanthus lutarioriparius; assembly: GCA_904845875.1. NCBI lineage: Eukaryota > Viridiplantae > Streptophyta > Magnoliopsida > Poales > Poaceae > Miscanthus > Miscanthus lutarioriparius. Next base: position 83,630,997 of record CAJGYO010000010.1, read on the forward strand.
CTTGTTTTTGTGCCGTTGAATTTTGAGTTGGCATTATATGAATGCCCTTTGCGTTAGGTTTTGTTTCGAGGTTCGGTTGGGCTTGGTTTGCTACCCTCTGGTGTGGTTTGCGAGGGTGCTCGCATGTTTTTACCTCTGTGTCCATCCTTTGTCTTAAGGAGGGGTAGGGCTTGCTTTGTGAGCCCCTGGCGCTTTGCGAGGGTGCTCATTTGTTTTGACCTCTGCATCCATCCTTTGTCTTAAGGATGGGTGGGGTTTGCTTTGTGAGCCCCTGGCGTTTTGCGAGGGTGCTCATTTGTTTTGACCTCCACGTCCATCCTTTGGCTTAAGGATGGGTGTGGTTTGCTTTGTGAGCCCCTAGCGTTTTGCGAGGGTGCTCACTTGTTTTGACCTCCGCATTCACCCTTTAGCTTAAGGATGGGTAGGGTTTGCTTTGTGAGCCCCTGGAGTTTTGCGAGGGTGCTCACTTGTTTTGACCTCCACGTTCACCCTTTGGCTTAAGGATGGGTGGGGTTTGATTTGTGAGCCCCTGGCGCGTTGCGAGGGTGTTCACTTGTTTTGACCTCCACGTCCATCCTTTGTCTTAAGGATGGAGCGGAGGTGGGTTTGGTTGTAGCGGAGGTGGTAAATCGTACTGCTCGGGTAGGTAATTTGGGTCAGCTTCAACGGAGGCTAGGTACTCATCCATCTGCCTGAGTTGTTCCCTAGCTTCGCCTGCCTTCTGCCTTATCACTTGTAAGTGCGCCTGCCTCTGGTGGGCTTCGACTCGATGCCTTTTCTCTTAGAGCTCTTCAAGCATCTGGTTTAGATCCTCGAGGCTTCTCGTCTCTATGTCTTCGTCATCGTCTTACGGCACGTAGCCTGTCTCTTCCGCCCTGGTTGGGCTGGGTTGGGGGTTGGCTTCGGTTCCAGCCGTCAGGGGCTCATTTTAGCTGTGTTGGACCCCGGTCGGCTGAGCGGTGGGTTGTGGTGCTTGGGCTCCGCTGGCTCCACCGGCAGAGGTTCCTGCCACTATATCTGACCCTCGTGGCGAGGGTGGATCTCTCTGGATGTTTCTTCTTGTTGTCGACATTGTTTTTGAAAAGTGGTATGGTGGGGTCCCCACGGACAGTGCCAACTGTGGGGTCACTCCTAGCCTCTCGCCCCCGCTGAAGAGCACGACGGAAGAGGCCGAAGGTTTCCCACAGGGATGTGAAGGGGTTGTCTCGTAGAGATGAGCGAAGGTAACGGAATGCGAGGCAATGAGGAAATGCGGATTAAATGTCCATTAATTTGTCCGAAAAAAATCATCCTGTTTCTTACACGAGCACCCTGGGTATTTATAGATCACACCCACGGGCATAGTGGAATTACATTAGGGTTGGACCCTAGACGGAAAATGTAGTACATTAGCCAAGGGTACGGCGGTAATCTTGCTTGCTCGGCCAACCACTCCCGAGCCCATCTGTCCCGACAGGGCCGTCTCCTCCGTCGGGGTGGTCCCCTCCCGTGGCAGGCGTCGAACCTTCGCGCGTTCCTGGCGGAGGTCCGCCCATCCTTGCTGTCTGGCTCCTCTTCTCCCGTGCTCTCACGGCTTAGTCGACCTTCGGGTCCCATGCCTGGTCATACAGATGGGACACAGATGAACAGAGACACCGTCGCCATGGGGGTTAGTGCCCGCGACGAGACAAGTTAGATAGGCCAGTGCCGGGTCGAGGGCTAGGGGGGGAGCGGTGCCGGGGGTACCTCCCCCCAACATTTTTTGTTTTGAATCAGCAACATATTCCTTTGCTGTTAGTTTGTCAACAATCCACTCAGTTTGTGTTTGAATTGCAGTTGGTTTTTTCATTGGGGAGGTGTTTTTGCTCCTTTCCATCGGTACCACTTCACTCTTGTTCATTCCTCTCACAAGTTTGAATCTGATGAAATTGCCCATTCTATCACATATTTGTACAGTTTACTAGATTCCATATATCGATATTCAAGGTCCTGTACTGCTAGCCAAAATTGCACAATCTAATATTTGTACTTCTTCTTTCTAGAACCCCATATACCGTAATGTTTACTTGTATACCCGAGAAGTGTAATTGAGCCAGCAGATGCAAGTTATATTTGAATTCAATGTACAGCTACAATTCTCTTGACTGTTGACAAATGACTATTGGCAGTAGGAAGTGGTAATATTTACCGTAACTGGAAGTACTTTGGAACTCTGCAGTGTTTTTAATTTTCAGCAGATTGTTCCAAACCATTGTATATTTAGGCATGTTTGGCTGGAAGCTATATTTAATATGGTAAGGACTGTGATCCATATATAGGCTTTTAAACAATAGTATAGCAAATATGTTTGTGAGTTACAACGGAACATATAGCTTGTTACGCAGCGGTGACGCTGGATGCAGCCAACACACTGGTAGCAGCTATATCGCCCGAGGCCGCACACGATCTATGCGAGGACTCCACCCGGCTGTCGTCTCCACCAATGCAGCACTAACTCGACGGTCACAAGAGGATCCCTGGAGTCATCATCTGCGAGCTCAACTAGCACAACTTAACCACAGGATTAAGTCATAGAGACACAAGCCACAAAACATCCGCGAACTCAACTAGCACAGCTTAACCGTAGGATTAAGTCATAGACACACGCCACGAAACCACCAAGAACCATCAAACAAAGGAATTGCACTTCACAACACTTTAAGAAATTTATAATTAAGGTTAGAAGAATTTCCTCCACAAGTTGCAGATTTATATCTAGCTCATCCAACTAGCTAGAGTACATAACCTGAATGCTAATGTTTGCTCGCGTGACGCTCGCTCCATTATATTAGAGTTAATCTCAACCTTAGGGATGTCCCTCCTGCACTCTCCTAAGATATTAACTTCACTCAAGCTTGGCTTCAGTGATCACCAAGTATTTAGCACCTTAAAACAGCTTAACAGCAGTACTGCTAGTAAGATTGTACTTAGAGGACTTATTCCAACATAAACATTTGATGGATGCATAATAGAAATTTGTAGTTTTGTAGAAAACATGGCATAAGTTAAAACATGATGTGATATGCTCATGTTGCTATTAAGTGGAAGCAATTTAGTAGTCACGTAGACATATGAATAGCTCAAGAGTATGAGTTCGTGAAATTGCTCTCACTACTCTAAAACTAGAAGTAAGAACAACCAATGTCATCTTAGGATGTGATGCCTTCCATGTGGGTACAATTGTCTAGCTCAAGTATGAGTTTATGCAATTGCTCTCTCACTACTCTGTAGAGGTATACAGCTGTACCCACATGAGAGTCTAGAATTAACCTCCATATTTGTGCCCGGATAAGGGTTGCCTCAAGGTCCCAACATTTCCCTAGTGTGGCCAAATAACCAATGAACGGTACTCAGACTCACTATGACAGAGAAATGGTCCTTAGTTTCTCCACGAGCTATGCCACTTGAGATCCAACACTTCCAGTGACCTTACCTCTCTATGAGCCAAAACTCATAGCAGTTTGGGTTGGCCTTAATTAGTGTCCCCCTTTTCAAGTTTTAAATGATTAAGGAAACCCGATGTAGCTTCCAACATGCGCGAATATGCATGAGTTCCCACTCAAATTCGACTTCTACAAATTCTGTCATCTAAGCATGATTATTCGTCCTGAACCCAAGTAGTGATAGTAAGGCTACAATTATAATGTGAGAGTTGAACTAACTACAGTGAGGTCAAGATAGTTGTTTACTCATCCTTAGCATGAAATGCAACTAACCATGTGAACATGTACGCATGAGTATCCAAAATAGAGTTCAAATAGTAGTAGTGCAAGCCTGTCATGATGTCCGGGTGATCTCAGGGGATCATGACTGTTAGTAGACATTCCTCACTTTTTATAGTACCTGCAAGAGAAGTCGGAGAGATAGTGTCGAGAGAAACACTGAAGGATGGATGACTTTAGAGAGATTGGAAGCGCTAAGCCTTATGAGCTAGAGAGAAAAGCATGTTAGGTGAATTTAGGTTCAACTAGTGTTGTCATAGGGTAGAGGTAGGTCTGTTAGGATGGTTATAGGTTAAGCGCTGACAACACAAAAATATTCATTGAGCTGACGGATGGTCCTCGAGTGCGTCACCAAGAGCAGGGAGTTTAGGGTTGGGTTATGGTTGTTCGCTTGGATGGTCCAACATGATCTCCAGATGGTCCATGGGTTCGAATGACTGTCCCAGGTAACGTGGAAACGGTTCTAGGGAACGGTGCAGTTTGCATCACCTTTGTGGGAATCCACGGACTGTCTGTGAGGTCCTGAGGACAAAAGTACCTATGTGTCATAGTCCGTGAAGATTGGGACGGTCTAACTCTGTCAGACAGTCCGGTGGTCTGTGCCAGACGGTCTGCCGGAACGTCGACAAAACCAATGTGAAGGGGTGTTCTTGAGGGGTTTTGGTTTGGGAGTTGTGTAGAGTGCAACTAAGAGTGTTAGGGAACTCATAGGGGTGCTCAAGTGACATATATACTAGGGTTGTGTGGTGTGGAATTTGGTCAACAATTGGAGAAGGTTATAGCTAGGCTTGGAATTCCTAAACTATGATTTGTGGGACATGAAATCGAGAGAGGGAGAGGAGATTGATAAACTTACTCTTGATGAGTTGGTGACCTTGGGTCACCAAGTTCAAGCTCGTAGTCTTGAGGTCTTTGCATCCATGAAAAGTGGAGGTCTCTTGCTTGGAGATGAAATTGGGGAGAGAGAAGTCCTTGCATAAATCATACACAGAGATTAGAGGACGTTGAGGATGAAATCCACGAGATGAGTAGGGCTTACCCTTGAGATGGAATTGGTTGGAGCAATCTTCATCTTCTCCAATCAGGAAGGAGGAAATCAAGAATTAGGAAGTGGGATTTTTCATGAGAGTGAAATTGAGAGAGATTCCTTGAGCTTACACATGTGGGAGAGTTTAGAACCGGCGATGATGAACAATCTCTAGTAGTGGAGGGTGTGGACTTAAGTTTTTCAAGCTTTTTAGTTCTAGAGAAGTGAAAGAGGTTAGCACAAAGTATGTCATGGCCAAACTGTGCAATATGATTACAACACTACGCTCAAACTCTGAAGTGGTAAATGGGGACACGTTGGCAGAGAACTATATCTCTCGTCAAAACACGATCGAACGCTGCAAATTATTTTTTGGCTCTCGTGATGCTCTCTCTACGTGTGCGGAGCCCAGTTCCTTTGAAGATTTTAATTTGAAGTTTGTATGATAAAATAAAGTGGAAACCATACTAAAAATTTAGAAGAAAAAAATAGTAAGAAAATTATTACAAGTGGCCTGCAGCTGCAAAATTTCAATTTTTTTTCCATTTACCGAGAGTCAAGAAGATTTTTAGAATAGTTCTAAGAACTCCCAATAGTTTAGTATCTGAACTCTCTAATAATACGCACTGGGTAAATCTCTCTTCGCATGTTTTCTGCTCTCTGTATCCTTACTTGGTGCCGATTTATTTCCACCCTTAACGTGGATTTCTTTGTTGCAGGTGGTTATTTTGGTTGTTTTCTGCTGTCTAACTGTGGTTGGCTGTGGCTGGCTAGGAGGCAGCGGAGGCCAGCTGGGACACAACCACAGTTGGCAGCCGACTGGTGGTGGTGTGCACACAGGTCAGGTAGGAGCTAGCAAAATCATGTTGTGGAGCGTTTTATCATTTTGTCTACATGGTATAGTCAATTATTTGAAATTAGGTTTTGGAGATGCTCTGATCATGGCTTCCTATCACTATAGTTCAAATATCGAGAGTGATGTTATCTATGAATCGGTGGTGTTTGGTTCAGTAGATGGTAACGCAAAGGAAATGAAATCAGATATCACTGTAATGGGAGTGGTTCAATCTTTATCTGAAAATGGAAATAGGATATGACAATACTGATTACAGATGGTACAAAGCAAACAGGTGTAACGGCAATACATAAAGGGTTGCGTTACATTTGAGGCAACCAAATGGCTCACGTAGCTTTGCACTCTGGAGCTTGGTGCCATTAGGATTGTAACACGGTCAGTGGCAGCCATTGGTGTTCATAGCTTGTTCCACCAGACGTATTCATACAACTATACAAGTTGAATAACAGAACTAAATTGGATGCAGAATAAAACGAAGGTAACTTTAATCGACCAACACTTCATCAATTAAACCAGCACAATCCAAAATGAATCCTAGAGAGCACACAGTGTTGTACCCTTACTCACAGAAGCATTATAGCACAAAATTCATGATTCGACGCACACAACTCGTTAGACCATAGAAAGCATATAAAGATCCAATGGATCAATAAGCATCATCCGCCTTGATCTCCATCAGCAGCCAATGTTTCCTCAATTTCAGTGGTAGTCTTAAAAGAGATCTAACCCGGCAGACATTGTCACTGCTAAGAATGTCATACGCCTTTAGCATATCATCACGCCTTTACCGCCGGTAGACCAAACAGTAGTTTAGGGGCAGCGGCCATAACGCGTTTCCCAGTCAGCTCAGCTTTTCATGCGACGGAGAAAATGCAACCCTAATACCACGGCCGCATATATAGTTCACCCGTCGATGCTATAAGTTTCATCTACCGATTTGATAACTTAGGAGGTCTCGCTTTCGATCCAACCGATGGTGGAAGTATCGCACCGTTGCTTCTGTGTCTTCTATGGTAGTGAAAGTGGCGACAGTGGTAGCTCAATCTGTAGTAGCGTATCTTCTTTTAGCTACCCCATGCTACATTCCAAACCGAATCAAAGTGATTAGATCGTCACCACTAAGTACTTAGCTTGTCACACCCATACATGAATGTGGTTTGTACGTATATGGGTTACTCCGACTCACTATGACAGAGAAACGGTCCTTAGCTTCTCCATGAGCTATGCCACGCTTGAGATCCAACACTCACAATGACCTTACGTCTCATTGAGCCAAAACTCACAACAGTTTGGGGTTGGCCTTAGTCTCCCCATTTGCAAGTTTTAAATGATTAAGGAAAAACCCGATGTATCTTCCTACATGCGCTGATATGAGTTCCCATTCAGGTTCAACTTCTACCAGTTCTGTGCCATCTAAGCATGATTATTCGTCCTACACCCAAGTAGTGCTCTAGTAAGGCTACAACTATATTGTGAGAGTTGAACTAACTTTAGTGAGGTCAAGATAGTTGTTTACTCATCCTTAGTATGAAATGCAACTAGCAATGTGAACATGTACACATGAGTATCCAAAATATAGTTCAAATAGTTGTAGTGCATGCCTGTCATGATGTCTGGGTGATCTCGGGGGATCATGACTGTTAGTAGACATTCCTCACTTTTAATTTTATAGTATCTGCAAGAGAAGTGGGAGAGATAGAGTTGAGAGAAACTCTGAAGAATTGATGACTTTAGAGAGATTGGAAGCGCTAAGCCTTATGAGCTAGAGAGAGAAGCATGTTAAGTGAATTCAGGTTCAACTAGTGTTGTCATAGGGTAGAGGTAGGTCGGTTAGGATGGTTAAGGGTCTAGGTTAAGCGTTGATAACACAAAAATATTCAGTGAGCTGCCATATGGTCCGGCTGCACAAGCGGATGGCCCGCGAGTGCATCACGTACTGAGAGCAGGGAGTTTAGGGTTGGGTTATGGATGTTCACTTGGACGGTCCAATAGGATCTACCGCATGTTCCATGGGTTCTAATGACGGTCCCAGGTAACTTGGAAATGGTTCGAGGGGATGGTGCAGTTTGTATCACCTCCGTGCGAATCCATGGACGGTCCACGAGGTCCTGAGGAGAAAAAGTGCCTATGTGTCATAGTCCGTGAAGATTGGAATGGTCTGGCTCTATTGGGCAGTCAGGTGGTGCATGCCACCAGATGGTCTACCAGAACGTCAACAAAACCATTGTGAAGAGGTGTTCTTGAGGGGGTTTGGTTTGGGAGTTGTGCAGAATGCAACTAAGAGTGTTAGGGAACTCATAGGGGTGCTCAAGTGACATAGTAGGGTTGTGTGGTTGGGAGTTTGGTTAACATTTGGACAAGGTTAGATCTAGTCTTGGAATTCCTAAACTATGATTTCTGAGAGATGAAATCTAGAGAGGGAGAGGAGATTGATAAACTTAGTCTTGTTGAGTTGGTGACCTTGGGTCACTACGCTCAAGCTCGTAGCCTTGAGGTCCACATCCATGAAAATCGTTGGGGAGGAGCTAGCAAAATCATGTTGTGGAGCGTTTTATCATTTTGTCTATGTGGTATAGTCAATTATTTGGAATTATGTTTTGGAGATGCTCTAATCATGGTTTCCTATCACTACCAGTTGAAATATCTATGAAGATGTCATCAGGGTTCAAAATTTCAGCGAAATTTCACCAAAAATTCACGAATTTTGGTAATTTCGGTGGTGGGCGAAAGACAAATCTAAAATTTTGTAATACACTAACACATGGTGTTGGTGTTTCGTAAACCGGACTAGTAAACTTATTCGATTGCCGCGCTGCTCTAGGAAGACGATGGTAGTATCCAAAAGACACGAGGATTTATATTGATTCAGGTCGAAGCCCTACGTCTAGTCTCAGAGATGACCGAGTGCGTGTTCCTCGCTTGAATGCTCTGAAGTTCTTACAATGGGGGGTGCAAGAATGGTGGAAGAGGAAGAAGAGCTAGAGCTGGGAGACGGGCAGCTCGAAGGAAAGCTTCAGGTGCCCTGCTACGATGGAGAATGAATGAATCAGTAGGGCACTCCGAATGTCTGAGATGGGTGACCTAGCTGCCCTTATATAGAGTTCAGGGCAAGGGCGCATACAACGGAGGAGGTTCTCCCGACAGAAGGGTCGTGAGCCTAAGGGAGGTCATAGCTAACTTGGCTTGCAAGATACGCCATCTTGAGATGCACGTCTGGGCATGGCTGTCGTTTTGGTCTTGTGGGCACGTCATGGCATGGTGTAGCGTGGTGCTGCTGTACCAGCCCTAGTGGCACTGTAGGCACGGGGGTGATGCGCCAGCTGTCCTACGCGACGTGCTCTCCGCCGTGGTCGTCATCATCGTCTCACAGTTTCCTGGGGCGTCGTACAAGAGTTGGTGGCCATCCCCAGGTGGTCGATCGTCTGGTTGTCTTGAGGAGCTGAGGGGCCACGATCCCTATCGTTGGGGTCATGGTTCCCGCCAGCCTGGATGGCTTCTAAGCCTAGGCTCTCGTCATGGATCCCATCCTATGTTGGGTAGGATCGTACATTCGTCTTGTCGGACCGTATCTGGCCGGCGATCATCGTACCTATCATCACCGCCTAGGGCGGTATTGTCCTGTCCGAGCTGCGTAGCGCATGGGTGGCATCTGACCGGACCGGGGTTAGTGTGACGTGCTTGTTCCTGCCAGAACAAGCACGCGTGGCGGTGCTCGACTGCTCTCCGTTCCTCCCAAGGGTCATGACGATGGAGAGGTCATGCGCCCTTCGAGCGCCGTGTGGCTAAGGCATGAGGATGGGGTTGGGGCTGACCTCGACCTTAGCGTTCGACCTGGCTTGCTTGGCTTAGCTGGGTTTCGGTAGCTTGGGCCTTCGCTAGCTGGTATATTTCGGGCCGCGCAGCCTACTAACTAATCGGTGCCTTAAGACACCTCGGGATTATGACCCCGACACATGGGCTATCACTACTACAGGATGGACTTGTTGTCCCGGGCTGTAACGGCCTTTAGTCCCGGTTACCGTGCCGGGACAACGATCCGGGGACTAAAGGTGGAACCTTCAGTCCCGGGTCATCGAGTCGGGACTAAAGAGGGACCTTTAGTCCTGGTTGGTGTTACCAACCGGGACTAAAGGCCCTCCAGCCGAGCAAACGTGGCCGCACCCTTTAGTCCCGGTTGGTAACCCCAACCGGGACTAAAGGTTCCTTTTCTTTTTCTTTTTTTTGTTTAATTTGTTTTTAGTTCAGTTACACATATTTGTTTAATATATAATATGTTTTTATGTACGTATTCTACGCTGCTAATATAAATACACGCACGTATATAATTACATCTAATTCTCATCTCGAGTATTATTATATTCGAATAAAGTATGAAACTATATATATTATAGATATATATGTATATATACAACACTTTCATAATCTTGTTCTCGAAAATAACGATATCAATAAACATTTAATTTACATCATTAGTTCCTTAGGATCAAAGTAGAACTCGCCGTTGGGATTTAACACTTTTTCTAGAAGAAATTCTGCTATTGACTCTTCAACTGCTTTCAGATGGTCTTTTTGCATGACTCTTTGTTTCAACCATTCAGTCTTGCGTTTGAAATAAAAGTAAAAGTATTAATACATATATATATATATATTCATTTAAAAATAAATAAAAATTTTATATATACGTACTCTGAGGACATCTTCAGGAGTTCTTCTTATGTGTGCAGTGATAAATTCACAAACGTAGTATCCACACAAGTTATTACCTGGTTGCTGCCGCAAACACCACTGTACGAGAAGAAGATTATTCTCATCATCTCACACGTAAATTGAAGTACGATATAGTAATTAAACACGTGGGGAAGTATATATAGTACAACTTACTGGTATTTCAACTACATTAAGTGGTGCCTTGCAATCCTTGCGGTGTTGCCGAATAAACTCTTTCCAAACCCTGTGCGATCAATAATGTACGATCGTTAATAAATTATGGCAAAGTCTATTCAATAATAGTTGTGCGCGAGAGATCGAAATTACCCCTGGATAATGTCTATCATATCTTGGTATAGTGCCCGCTCTTTTCTCAATGAGTCCAAGATTACTAACCGACTTGAGTTTAACTCAATGACAATGGGTATCCAGTGAAACATGCATTGGTTTATACACACACGTACATGCATATAAGTTGTATTGATATTACATAAAATGTGTACACTACATTATTATTAACACTTACTCAAAGTTGTATGGGAAAAGTATTGTTGTCTTGTCGTGCTGCTTCACGAAGAACCTCATGATATTCGTCTGTGCTTCAGATACCCAGTGCTCCTTGACAATAATATCGGTTTTGAATATGATATAAGGATCAATGAAACCAACACTGGTGTCTTGTATTCTTTGGAGCTCTGACATCTGGAATCTGTATATAAACATAAGTTACAAGTGAGGATAATTATATACACGTACGCATGGAAGTGAGTTTATTAAATAAAAGTAAGAATCACTTACAAACAAAAGGAGCTAATGATTGATTTGTCCAGAGCGTCCAAGTGGTATAGTTGATGCAATTCTTCGAAACTAATATGTAAGATGTCATCGCCACAGAAGTAATGATGGTCTCTGAATCTGAAAAAGATCCACTGCTCACCCCTGCCACATGCCTGCATGTACCACTTGTTGAGCAAGTACATTTGCGTACCCAATTCATTCAGAGGCACAGGGTTGTACAGACTTTTGCCAAATTTATAAGTCTTCCAGGTATCAACTTCCAGGTTCTGGATTGGAGCTTTGCCCGTCAATTGATCCAAGGTTAAACCAGTTAGTTCAAAAAAAGCATTAAGGTCTTGAACCAACACTTCTCCAGAGTTGTCTGGTCGATAGACTTCTATGTTGGAACCATATTCATTAGTAACAACAAGATTTTGCATTGGTTGCTTTTGTTGTCCGAGCTGTGGGACATCCTTCCCTGATGCCCTTTTCCTTTTCTTATGTGCATCATGTGACTTCACGAGGGAGCGGTCATAGTCTGATAGTGGCGGAGGCTTACGAACTTCAAGCATCTTTTTCTTGTGAGCTTCGACCTTCTGCCTCAGCTGATCTCGTGGTATGTAAAAGTACGGCTTCTCCTTAAGCTTTGCTTGTCTCTGCTTTTGGATATCTATAAAAAAATCTTTCACTTTTTTGTCTTCTTATGTTGCTATTTGCTCATCAGTCTTTTCAGGAAGTATTTCTTGAGAAATAACTCTTTTTTCGAGGTCTTCTTTGCCGTCGGGGCCTTAGACGTCTTTGTAGTGCGTCACTGTGGAGGGGGTGGGGGTGGTGTTGGAGACTAGCGTGGAGGCGATGAGGCCGGTGTTGGAGTCCGGCGTGGAGGCGTTGGAGATCGTTGTGGAGGCGGTGGGGCCGGTGTAGGAGTTAGAGATCATTGTGGAGGCGATGGGACCGGTGTAGTTGGAGATCGCCATGGGGATGAAGTCGTCTCGCCCCCCACGACGCTGTGATGAGATGGGGAATGAATGATTGGGCTAGGCTGGGGGAGACCCTGCTACAAAAACAAGTTGTGGGTCAATTATTTTTGAAGCCAATATAAAATTAATGGAAAATAATATTTCATTCACTTTCATTCGTACCTAGGGTGAGGTAGGGGAAGCGGTGGCGCCCCAGGAATGATGATGAAGCGTTTGCGCCATTGAATAAATGTCTTCTCTATTTCTCCTAGTGTCTTCTCCCCATCACCGCCATCAATGTCAAGAGGAACATTGCTGTAACCTTTGATCGCTCTATCGACCGAGACGCTAGCATATCCAGGTTGAATAACTGATCCATGGATTCTTGGTGTCTTCATTCGGTCTATTGAAGATACAACCCCGACAACCACCATGATTGATGCATTATTACCATCTGGAATGTGCAGCTCACATGTTGTTAGAGGCTCGGTAATGTCATCAATAAAGAAGTGCAACCCAGCGTCACCTTGAATAACTGGTAGCTCCGTGGAAGCACAATTGCTTTTCATCTGACCAACGGGGCTAATGGTGACTCCCGACGTTGATTGTGATTGCATTTGACTCATTGCTAGCTGCACTTGCCTCTTGATCTCCTCCTGCATTCTTGCCTCAAGAGATTTTTCTCGTTCACGTGATTCAAGCAATGCTTGTCGTGACTCATTAACAAATTGCTCCAATACACGGATTCGGTCTGCCTCCTCATCCTTCTATCTCTGGCGGCTTCTGTAGGTATCCTTGTCTGCTGGGAATGCTTGTAGCCACGGAACCGCCCCATAGCCTCTTGTTCGACCACCGTGTTCGGGATTCTCTAGGGCATATATCAATTCATCCTTTTCTCTGTTGGGCTTGAAAACACCACTATCAGCTTCTTCCCTAGCACGAGCTAGTCTCTGTGTTGCTCTCTCAATTTTTTGGCCAAAAACTAGCTTGCTAGTGTCTGGGTCTAGGCTTCCCCCATGAGCGTAGAACCAATTCTTCGCGCATTTAGGCCAGTTCTTCTCTATTGTTTCAGGTATGATTCCCTTGGCAGTAATCTCTGCTTCTAGGTTCTGCCACATGGGAATAGCACTCCTATAACCACCTGATCCCATGCGATGATGGTATTCCTCATCACACGTTCCTCACTCTCTTGAGATGTCTAGTATTGTACGAAGTCATCCCAATGGGACTCCAACTTGACAAACGCCTTAGCATTGAAATCTGGCGTTTCATTCTTCAAGATAAACTTTTTATACAATGTCTTCTTCCAACTCTGGAACAATGTTGCCATCTTCTTCATTGTCCAATCCCTCACTAGCTCCTTCAAAGCATCATCTGCTTGTAATGTGAAATGCTGAGTGATATCTCTCCAAGCTAGGTTCTTGTCACGATCAGATACAAAACTAACATTAGGAGCGGATATCTTCTACTTCCATTCACGAGCACTAACTGGGATCCTATCCCTTACAATGAACCCACATTGATTGACATATGTCTGAGCATGTGGTTCCAATGGTTTGCCCGTGTCGGTGTCGAATTCTGATATAATGAAATGGCCCTCTAATGGCTTTTTTGGCCCTCGGACTTTCCTACTCTAGTCGGTGGTTGATGTAGATCCAGAGACCGGCTACATGAGTAGAAACACAATGATTAACAACAAATATACGTGCGCATGCATCTATAAGAGATGATAGATAATCGAATATACCTCGCCAGTATTTTCTTGCGTGACAATTTGTTGATCTTCAACCACCGGGATATTCAGGATATCCTCATAATCAGCAAAGTACTGACTCATGTCATCTACATCCGTATTGGTGCCGGCGTTGATAATATCCGCCATTATGTCATCATTCAAGTTATCATCCGGAGCAGCCATTTGTATCTTCAAGACATAGATAGAATTACTATGGCCACTGTTCGCCTAAATGGTCGTTTAGCCCGTTTAAACACCGTGTAAACGCTATATGGTCGTGCGTCGTTTCTGTTTAATCACCCGTTTACCCTGTTTAATTGGCCATTTAGCCCGTTTAATGGGACGTTTTGCCCGAATAATGGCTAAACGGTAGGTGACCGACTGTTTACCGTTTAGCGTTTAGGAAAACACTGCTATGGCACATAACATAAGTACATGTGATAACACATATAGAATTACTAAATCCAATTAAATATAATAACACATAATATTTCATAAGGATAAACAATAATAAGGTATAGGCTTTGGAATCGAATAAAAAACACTTTCGATCCAAAAACATGGAAATAAGTACATGTATATATACACATAGAATGATACAATTTTATCTCTCTCTCAACACATAGAAATAAGTGCATATGTATATATCTCTAGATATGCATGTGATAACACATAGAATGTCTCTCTAGATACAATTTTCTCTCTCTCAACACATGGAAATAATTAAGTACATGTATATATACACATACAAATAATTAAGTACATATATATGTATACATATAGAATCTCTCTCTAGATACATGTGATATAGATAGAATTACTAATAAAATATCCAAGTGATATATAGATAGAATTACTAAAATAAAATATGCATGTGATATAGAGATAGAATTACTAATAAAATATGCATGTGTCAATTACTAAAACAAAATTAAATCTAACATATATATAGAGAGATAGAATATAATTACTAAATCCAATTAAATAAAATAACACACATATATCTAGATAGAATTAATTACTAAATCTAATTAAACCTAACATATATACATAGATAGAATTACTAAATCAAAATTAAATCTAACACATATATAGAGAGATAGAATAATAATTACTAAATATATCAAAAACTATAATAAAAAACTATCTAAATAAAGTACTAATTAAATTTTAATACATTTAAATCTAATTAACATATATCAAAAACTATCTAAAAAACTAACTAAAAAACTATCTAAAAAACTATCTAAAAAAATATGGCTGAGCTATAGCTAGCAGGCTAGGGGCGGATGGCGGGCGTGCTGGCCAGCCACGAGGCCGAGATGAGCCACGCGAGGACGACGTACGGCGGAGACGAGCTCAGCAACCCGTCAGGCGGGAGGGCTCGACGACAGGCCGAGGCGAGCGAGTGAGCAGACGATGGCGGCCTGGTGGCAGAGCTCGGTGACCGGCAAGTAGAGAGGCGAGATAGATCGACGTTGTAGATCGAAGAGTAGAAGATGAACAGAGGAACCGTTCGATATATATAGGCCGGGACCCTTTAGTCCCGGCTGGTAACACCAACCGGGACTAAAGATCCTTTAGTCCACCGGTGTCTTCGAACCGGGACTAATGGTCCAACCCTTTAGTCCTAGCTCGAAACACACCGGGACTAAAGGATCTTTAGTCCCGGTTGGTGTTACTAGCCAGGACTAAAGGTATTTTTGGGTGGGCAATTCCGCCCACCCTTTAGTCCCGGTTCCTGGCCTGGGCCAGGACTGAAGGCCTGAAAATTTTGGCAGCCCGCCAGAGTAATTGGAAAGGCATGGGATTTTAATTTTGTTCTCCTTGTTTAATACTAATTAATTCTATAGCAAGTTCAATACTTTGCAATATTTATTTTAAAAAATACTATTGATTAACTAATTATATATTGTAAATAGAAAAATTTTGTAACCTAAAGTTTTTTATTTTTTTTATGAATATAGAATATAAATATTACTAATACTAAGTATTTTGTTAATGCAAAAATATATTTGTAACTTAAAGTTAATAAAACTAATATTATTCGGTAGGAAATTTATTATCACATTATTGTAATGTCAATGTTTCAATTTTTTCTCGGTTTTTTTTTGACCAAAATGACAGGAAATTTTTGTTGAACCTATAAAAATAAAGAAAATATAGTATTTTTGTTCTACAACTTTTTTAAATGAAAAAATGGCCTATATAAGGATTGTAGATCTTGATGAGTTGAACAAACTTAATCTTCAGAACTTTTCAATTTGAGACAATCTAGGGTTCTGAAAACAAGTTTGTAGGCGTCAAAATTTAAAAATCACAAATTTGAACCATCTAAACTTTCTCAAATGAAAAGTTGACCAAAACAACAATTGTATATATTGATGAGCTGAAAAAACTTGGTATTCAAAACTTTTCAATTTGAGACAATCTAGGGTTCCGAAAAATAGTTTGTAGGCGTAGAAATTTAAAAATCACAAATTTGAACCGTCCAAACTATCTCAAATGGAAGTTGACCAAAACAACAATTGTAGATCTTGATGAGTTTAACAAACTTGGTATTTAAAACTTTTCAATTTGAAGTCATTTAGAGTTCATAATACTAGAGTCAAAGTGTTGTTTTTTCATTTGACCAAATTTGACTTGGTCAAACTTGCTCAAATGAGACACTAAATGACCTCAGATGAAAAAACTCTGAATACCAAGTTTGATCATCTCAGCAAGATCTACAATTTTTACATAGCTCATTTTCCCATTTGAGAAAGTTTTATCAAACACTCGTCATAAATTCTTGAATCTCATATAGACTTTCTAAAACTATGTCACAACAGTGCATCGTTGTATCATGCGGGCACAACAGTGAATTTCTTCTTGACGTATGACCCTTGGTTATTATCTTATCGTAACCATGGAGTGTCTTCATCATTTAACATGATGCTTGGATCTTTCTTCACTATGAAGGGTGCAATTCGGACATTTCTTTCATAATCTTCTGACATGTCTGACTTGTCTTCAATTCCCACTATATTTATTTTCCCAGAAAGAACTATGTGGCGCTTTGGCTCATTGATCATTGAGTTGATATCTTCGTTTTTTCCTCTCTTTGATTTTGTAGACATGTCTTTCACATAGAACATCTGACTAACATCGACAGCAAGGACGAATGGTTCGTCTTTGTACCCAATATTGTTGAGGTCCACTGTTGTCATTCCATACTCTTTGTCGACTGTTACCCCTCCTCCGGTCAGCTTCACCCATTAGCACCGGAACAAAGGGACTTTAAAATTAGGTGCGTAGTCTAGTTCCCATATATCTTCTATGCGGCTATAATATGTTTGTATATTCCCATTTGGATCTGTGCCATCTATGCGAACACCACTATTTTGATTGGTGCTCCTTTTATCTTGGGCAACTGTGTAAAATATATTCCCATTTATCTCATACCCTTGGTACGTGAGGATATGCCATGATGGTTGCCTAGCCAACAAATACAGTTGCTCGTCAATATTGTCATCGCCTTGACATTCTTTTCGCAACCAACCACTGAAACTTTCCATGTGCTGACGCCTAATCCAAGCTTCAGTCTTCCCTGAAAACTTGGATCGTAAGAACTCCTTATGTATCTCGATGTATGGATGCACCAATGACGAGTTCTGAAGAACTATGTAGTGTGCTTTATTGAAATAATCGTCTTCCATACCAATATATGTTTTCTTCCCTAAAGTTCCTTTACCACTGAGTCTCCCCTCGTGTCGCGATTCGGGAACACCAATCGGGGCAAGGTCAGGAATAAAGTCAACACAAAACTCAATGACCTCCTCTGTTCCATAGCCCTAAGCGATGCTTCCTTCAGGCTTAGAATGGACTTTCACATATTTCTTCAAGACTCCCATAAACGTCTCGAAGGGGAACATGTTATGTAAGAACATAGGTCCAAGAATACTAATCTCCTTCACCAAATGAACTAGGAGGTGTGTCATGATATTAAAGAAGGATGGAGGGAACACCAACTCAAAGCTGACAAGACATTGAACCACATCATTTTATAGAGTAGCTAGTTCCACTGGATTGATTGCCTTCTGAGAAATTGCATTGAGGAATGCACATAGCTTCACGGTGGCTAGACATACATGTGGAGGTAGAATTCCTCTTAAAGCAACTGGAAGCAATTGCATCATAAGCACGTGGCAGTCGTGGGACTTTAAGTTTAGGAATTTCTTCTCTGGCACATTTATTATACCCTTTATATTAGAGGAGAATCCTGATAGGACCTTGATGCTGCTTAGACATTCGAACATGCTGTCCCTCTCTTCTTTGCTAAGCGTGTAGCTAGCATGACTTAAGTAATGACGTCCATCATTTGTCTTCTCTGGATGAAGGTTGTCTCATTCTTTCATGCCCTGCAAGTCCTAGCGTGCTTCAAGTGAATCCTTTGGCTTCCCGTACACACCCATGAATCCTAACAGGTTCACACAAAGATTCTTTGTCAGGTGCATCACGTCGATTGCATTGCGGACCTCTAGGACTTGCCAATAGGGTAGCTCCCAAAAGATGGACTTCTTCTTCCACATGGGTGCGTGTCCCTTAGCATCTTTGGGAACAGATTCGCTGCCTTGTCCCTTTCCAAATACTACTTTCACATCCTTGACCATTGCGAGTACATCTTCCCTGGTTCGGTTATGAGGCTTCTTCCGGTGGTCTGGCTTACCTTTAAAATGCTTACCTTTCTTTCTTACTTGGTGATTCAAAGGAAGGAATCGACGATGGCCAAGGTACACGACCTTTCGACATCTTTTCAAATATATACTGTCAAGGTCATTAAAACAATGTGTGAATGCATTATATCCTTTGTTTGTCTGACCTGAAAGATTACTTAAAGCAGGCCAATCATTAATTGTTATGAACAACATTGCTCGTAGGTCAAAGTGTTCTTGTTTGTACTCATCCCAGACACGTACACCTGGTTTGTTCCATAAAACTAGAAGTTCTTCAACTAATGGCTTTAGATAGACATCAATGTAGTTGCCAGGTTGCCTCGGACCTTGGATGAGGATCGGCATCATAATGAACTTCTACTTCATGCATAACCATGGAGGAAGGTTGTAGATACATAGAGTAACTGGCCAAGTGCTATGACTAGTGCTCTGCTCCCCAAAAGGATTCATACCATCTGTACTTAAGGCGAATCTTAAGTTTCTAGCCTCATTTGTAAACTCTGGAAATTCCCTATCTATCGCTCTCCACTGGGACCCATCAGCTAGGTGTCTCAGCATATTGTCTACCTTACGGTCTTCTTTATGCCACCGCAACAACTTTGCATGGTCTTTATTTCTGAACAAACGTTTTAAGCGTGGTATTATAGGAGCATACCACATAACCTTGGCAGGGATTTTCTTTCTAGGACGTTGTTCACCCTCGACGTCACCAGGATCATCGCGCTTTGATCTTACTGCGTCTTTGCTTTACATACCTGGGACATTCATCCAAATTCTCGTATTCATTGCCATGGTAGAGGGATGCGATCATTAGGACATGCATGTATCTTACGGATTTTTAATCCCAAAGGCGGAACAACCTTTTTTGCTTTGTGCGTAGTGGTGGGCAATTCATTTGGCCGGAAGCATCTTCTTTATGAGGTTCAATAAATTCCCAAATGCCTTATCGGATACACCATTCTTTGCCTTCCTTCGTAACAATTCCGATTGTTGTACCCAACTTTTTTGCCCTCTTGACCGTCGGGTATAGCAACTTCCTATGATCCTCAAGCATGCACTCGAACTTAACTTTCTCTTTTTCACTTTCACATTCTTGTTGTGCATCACGAATGGCATCGCTAAGAGCATCACCGAGATCATCTTCTGCCGCTACCTCTTCTTCATCTCCCCCATTGTAGTTTCATCAAAGGCACCATACTGAGCAATAATGTCATCAATGTCTAAATCTTCTCCTTCACCTTCTTCCATCATGACCCCGCTTTCTTCATGCTTAGTCCAACATATATAGTTTGACATGAAACCTGACTTAAGCAAATGTGAATGAAGACTCATTGAGCTTGAATATTCCTTTAAATTCTTACATATAGCACATGGACAGCACATGAAACCATCCCGCTTATTTGCCTCGGCCACACCTAAGAAATAGTGCACACCCTCAATAAAGTCTTGGGAGCGGCGATCGGTATTGTACATCCAATGGCGTGACATAATCTGCATTACACGACAAATTATAAAAACCTTGAACATAATTAAGTATTTTATTATACAACATAGATGACACACACATGGTTGATTAATTAACTAAGCCTAGCTACAACATAAGCAATCCCAACTATCACTAAACAAACTAAAACTACAATGCACTTCAGTAACATAATTATTTCGTGACCGTCAGACCTTAACTAAAAGCAGACAAATCATTAAATCATTGAATATTAATAAGCTTCTCATCTTTGGCTCACTACCTCATCATCAATGACCGCTACCTTAAGCGCTTTGCTTAATTACTGCGTATGTAGCATAATCTTCCTCCCAAGTACCAACCATCGCATCCATTGCCCTCCCACTGAAATTAAAGCCAAAAAATATTTAGTCGAAAATATTCAAGAAAAGCAGGTCAATTAGCCATAATAATCAAATGCGTAAGAAACTCACATCGCGATCCGGGCACTTGTAGAAAACACGACCCTTGTTAGGTCCCTGTCTCTTGACTCGGTACTCCATCACAATCTTCTGCTTACACTTGCCGCAGATAATGAGAGGGAGTTCTGGCCTCAGTCGTTTCGCAACCGAACGAGAGGCCGATGATCCGGTACCAGTTGCCATCTATTTTCTATACTTATTTTTGCAAACTAGTGTAAATTTCACATTTTCTGAAATAATTTATTTAAACAAAACTAAAATTATTTATTTATCTAACTAAACCATAAAATATGTACTATGTATAATAGTAAAATACCAAACTATCAAGTGATTTTACTATTGTAAATCATCATGTGATTTTGAGCTAAAAATGATATAGAAATCACATAGCTCAAAAACATGTTTCAATAAATAACCATCCGTACTAGTTGACCTTGCTTACGTGATTATCTCGACGAGCATTTCTCCACCGGATGACACCGTACTTGGCCAAGGAAGAGCTCCGATTCTACGAGGAAGGCAACACGGTCTTCCACGACCGTTGCCGCTTTCCCTCGTAGAATCAAAGCTCCTCCTTGACGTCCGTTACCGCTCGACAGAGAACATGCTCGTCGAGATGAACACGGTCTGCAAGTTCAACTAGTACGGATTTTCTATAATTTTCTAACTATTTTCTAAGTTTTTCATTTCATGGAAAATTTAATTCTAAAAAATAAAATACATGATTTCTAAGTATTTCATTTCATGGAAAAAATAATTCTAAGTGACCTGCTCGATATCGGTGAGCTCGCGGGCGTTTAGGTTGCTGAGGATAGTAACATTTGTAGATGACATTTGTAGGTCTGAAGTTATCAAATATCCATCAAATTATAGCTCAAAAACATGTTTCAATAAATAACTATCCGTACTAGTTGACCTTGCTTATGTGATCATCTCGGCGAGCATTTCCCCACCGGACGACACTGTACTTGGCCAAGCAAGAGCTCCGATTCTACGAGGAATGGAACACGGTCTTCCACGATCGTTGCCGCTCTCCCTCGTAAAATCAAAGCTCCTCCTTGACGTCCGTTACCGCTCGGCAGAGAACATGCTCGCCGAGCTGAACACGGTCCGCAAGTTCAACTAGTACGGATTTTCTACAATTTTCTAACTATTTTTTAAGTTTTTCATTTCATGGAAAAATTAATTCTAAGATCACGTAAGCCGCCGGGGACGAGGATGGCGCGTGCTCCAGCGAGGACGAGCGAGGCGTGATTTTGATGAACTAATTTAACTTTTGTTTATCCAAACATATATGCAAATCATCATGTGATTTTGAGCTAAAAATGACATATAAAATCATAATAAAGTCCAACATATAAAGTTACACATGCATCTACATCGTAAAATGAAATAAGCTACTGATAAAACATAAGAGGATTAAGTTTGTTACCTCCAAAATCAAAGAGCAACACCAATGGAGGGGGAGAGAGCAAGAACAACAGCAAGCTGAAGAACAGAGGCAGTGAGTTTGAATGGAATAGCTCGGGCTCGGGGAGGAAGAAATAAGCTGGTCTATAGGCCTGGATAATTAGTCCCGGTTAGGGGACCAAACCGGGACTAAAGATTAATCTTTATTCCCGGAGCATCATCCAAACCGGGACTAAAGATCCCTGCCCCGCGGACGACCGTTGGGCAGGAACCTTTAGTCCCGGTTGCCAACCGGGACTAAAGGATCCTTTAGTCCTGGGGGCAAAAAAAATACCGGGGCTAATGCTAAATTGGGACATCGTTCTAAAGTCTGTTCTCTAGTAGTGTATATAACTCTAGACTTATATTTTATATTGTTTATGCTGCATATTCTTCTACTCAATAGATGTGTAATCATAATTCAATGCTAATACTTGCTTAGATCTAATTTTTTTGGGAAAAAACATACTTCATGTGGAAGTCTCTGAAAAAATGTTGGCCGAATTTCGTTAATTTCGGGGGTGGCCGAAATTTTTGCAGTTCCGAAATCGAAAACCCTGCATGTCATCTATGAATCGGTAAAATTTAAGTGGCTCTGTGCTCCGAAGCTTGGCGCCATTAGGATTGTAACACGGTCAGTGACAACCATTGGTGTTCATAACTTGTTCAACCAGACGTATACACATATACATGTTTACAAGTTAAATAACAGAACTAGAATTGGATGCAGAATAAAACGAAGATAACTTTAATCAACATACAATTCATCAATTAAATCAGCACAATCCAAAATGAATCCTAGATCGAGAGCACACAGTGTTGTACCCTTACTCACAAAAGCATTATAGCAGGAAGTTCATGATTCCCAACGCACACAACTCGTTAGACCATAGAATAGAAAGCATATACAAAGATAGATCCAATGGATCAATAAGCACCATCCGCCTTGATCTCCATCAGCAGCCAATCTTTCCTCAATTTCATTGGTAGTCTTAAAAGAGATCTGACCCGGCAGCCATTGTCACTGCTAAGAATGGCATACGCCTTTAGCATATCATCACTGGCCAATCCATAGCTAGGTATATCTCTTGAAACGCTGCCAGGATCTCAGATGCTTGCGCAGCAGGCTCCGTCCTTGTGGACATGCAAGGAGATCGCAGCATCGAATTCATGCTTTGGTCCATCTCGCTAGTAGTCAGGCTTTGGTCCACCGATGTACCATCGCCGCTACTACAAGTTGGATAAGGATTCAAGTAGTAGGATACATTACTGCTCATTAGATCACGTCCAGAGAACCAATCTGGGTGGCGTGAGACTGATTGTACCATCGCCGCTACTACAAGTTGGATAAGGATTCAAGTAGTAGGATACAACGCGAAGCAGATGACATGGGGTTCGTACAAGCTCACCACCGGGTACCCAAGTGGGACAAGTGGGAGGCCCTTGTAGATATCGAGCGACCAGAGCTCGGTGGCGTCGACCGTGCCGTCCATCACCCACTCCATGCTGCCGTCGTGCATCCTCAGCGTCCAGGTGTTGATGGTGTAGGCGTGGTGACAACGCTGGCAATAGGAGGCACCGGCGCCGCCACAACAGCAGCGGGGGGAGATGTTGACCAACCTGATGAGCGTGCCGCCGCCGGCCATGGCGCAAATTTTCCGGCCGAAACAAGGAGAGGGAACCGTGGCCGGGAGCGGCACGTAATGCAGCCAGGGGCTCTCCTAGACCACGTCGTAGAACAGGATGCCGCCGCCGTCGGATGTGTCGGCCCAGCATAGAGTGTCGTATCGCCGACGGGGAAGACGCTGGTGGTGTTCCAATATGAAGACAGTTCCCTGAGTTCATTGTCGCCGTACCAGATCCGCGGACGCTTCACGCTCCACTCACCGGGCGACAACAACAAGAGCTCGGACACCTCCGTCGTCTTTGGTGTGTCCTTGCTCACCGCCACCATCTGGAGCTCCGCCACGACGACCTCGTCGTCTTCACCCCCACTGCTACAGAAGTTAACTGTAGGGGTGGCTTTAGAGCCTTTGTAGGGGCGGCTGTGCCAGCCGCCTTTCCCAAGGTGTTCCTACCGAGGATGTTTCTGTAGGGGCGGTTTCCCGATCGCTCCTGTAGTGCCCTCTATAGGGGCGGCTAGTGCTTTCAGCCGCCCCTACAGCGCCCTCTGTAGTGGTGGCTGGTAATATCAGCCGCCCCTGTAGTGGACTTCTGTAAGGGCGGCTGTATCACCAGTCGCCCCTGCTGTGTGTATTTTAAGGGCGGTTCAATCAAGAACCGCCCCTATAGTGGATTTTTCAGTAAAAAAAAATTCAAATTCAAATCTGACCACATATATATATATAATTCAAATTCGAATCTGACCGCTACAAATATACATATATACATCCACTATAAAGTCCATCATTATAACATAGTCTATTAAGAAATCCACAATGAGAGCGACATCTGGGCCATGAAGAGGTTGATGACGTCCAGGTAGCGGGAGATGGCGGCGACCACCTACTCGTTGTAGGTGTGGCGCTTGAGCAGTATGTGGGTGTCGTAGACGATGAAGCCCAAGAACACCAGGGTGGCCAGGAACCCGTAGATGGTCATGGCCAGTTGGCCACCCTTCCCAGCAGGAAGCAGATCTGCAGTGGATCAACAGTAAACTGTGAGCCAAACAAGTGTGACACGGGAGCAACAACTTACAGCCCAAATGTATACCAATAGGTCCACAACCATATATTTCAAACAGGCTAACAATAACTAGAAAGAGAGCAACAACTTACAGCCCAAATGTATACCAACAAATAAATCTACAGAGTAAAGTGCTATCATTTGGATATCAAATAAATCGTACTTTTGCCAAAAAAAAAATATAAATGCAGGTTTCTTCCCATTACTTCCCTGGCAACTTCTATACTTACTCAACTAAGAAAACGAGTTGTGTTTTACCTAGGGACCATGTCTAACTAAATACAAACACATGTTTTCTTTTCTCATAAAAACAGCATGCATCGATCTACCTTGAAAAACAGTTTCATGATGCTTTAATTTAATTTGGCTTTCGATATATATTTTAACTGAAATTGATTGTCAAAAAAGCCTTTTAGGGACCAAAATGCTACCTTTTTTCTGTGTCTGGGGAGAGTATTAGGTAAACGAAGAATAGGTTTACCTCTGAGACAGTAGCAACTAACTGCAGCACCAACCTCCTTATATCAGTAGACAATCTGAGAACATGGAATGTGCTGGCCTCAAAGGCATGTCCATTTGCATGACCGTCAGGCGCAAAAATGTAATGTCAGGGAGCACTTCCATGTCTTCCATCATGTATTGATAGTTCCCTATATCCTGCGTTTTCGAAGGAAGTAAAATAAAGGGGGTCATACTCATATATGAAAGAAGGGGAATGAAACCTAAAACTGTTTCAGTTATTGTTGCTACCTGACCATTGTTGTGAGCACGCACGAAATGGCCGCTATAAGTAACAAGTTCATCCTCGGTTTCTTACACAAAGCATGGACATTGTGAGCTGCTTAAAAGACTAGACTACTTGTTCTCCAGAAAATACTTTGGCTCTCATGTTTCTTGAAGATATATTGGAAAATAGTAATTAATGAGTGTGCTGAGCAATATTGGAGGGAGCTGAGGTCCTAAGTAAACCAAAACATGCGATGACTTCTACCAATGGTGATTTACTGATATCACCATAACCTTGACAATTTGACAAAAAGTCAAAATAGGGGAAACGAAACATTATTTTAAGTAAGCCATTTGGTTCAATGCACAAGTCAACTTATTTTATCCTAAACGAAGACTCATAAGTAATATGCCTGAAGTACATTATTTACTTGCTTTTATATGTCTAATCAAGCCTTAGGAGTTAAGGGTTTTTATTTACAAAAAAAGGGCATTGAGCAAACTTTAATTCAGTGGTGGCCTAGGACCATTCTTAGTCAGCATGACACATAGGAACCTTGGATGGATACACTAGCATGCTATGGATACACATAGTCACCACCAGAATTTCACCACACGCTGCATTCCAATTTCATCCATCCACATCACAACAGGAAACAAAACAACGACACGAGAGGGAGATGAGGAGGAATCAATTGCCCATACCGAGAGTGGTGGACGCGGACACGGCGATCATCGAGGCTGCAGCAGAGGCGTGAGCAGGCGAGCGGGGACGAGGTTCTGGGGTGCTTCTCCCTGTACTTGAGCATAGGGAACATGACTGCACAAACCAATGAAACCAAACCGAACAAAACCGCGGCTGTTATGATCCAAACCCTAGGAACGAAAGGAGGGAAGGGGGAATGGAGGCGCGCGCACGCACCGATGAGCGGAGAGTCGAGGATGACGATGAACGTGTGAGGGCAAACTGCAGGGACATGATGTCGTAGACCTTCCGCACGGACACCCAGCGCAGGCGCGGATCCTCCTCCTCCACCACCTTCTTCGCCGCGGGGGTCTGCTGCTCCGCCGCCACCGTAGCGGCCGCCTCCAGGTAGCGGGCCGCCGGGGGTGTCTTCATTGCGCTCGGTCGACGGTGGCCGATCGCCTCGCTCGCTAGGGTTTGGTGGTGCGCGGTGGGGTTTTCGGGGAGTGGTGGCGGTGGCGAGAACCGAGAGTGGGCTCGTGGTGGACCGAGACTGCGAGCAGAGGAAGCCTGGGGAAAGAAGCGGCGCAATAAGGCCAGGCGCGTCTCACCAACGTGTGGGCCCACGTGGCAGCGAGCCACGTCCCCCTCGGGGGTTTCTAGTTGCCGCGGCGGAGGAGAGGGACCTTTATAATTATTTTTTTATAATTATTTTTATAAATAATACAGTACAAAATTTTATAATTATTTTTTTGTAGATATATTTACATATACAATAACTAAAACAACTACAACAGTTTAAAATTGCAAAATTGAACCTTTAAAAATGGGGAAACATTAAATTTTAAAAAATTAAAATCAAAACTACTAAAATAATTTGAAATTTGACAAGTTCAAACTAAATTTTCAAACCCTAAATGATTTCAGATGTAAAAGTGATGAATACAAAAGTTGTTCAACTCATCAAGATCTACAACTTTTTTTTGATTATCTTGTCATTTGACTAAATTTGAACCTTTCAAATTTGAAATTTTAAAAAATGACAAGTTCGAACCATAATTTAAGACCCAAAATGATTTCAACATAAAAAGTGATGAATACCAAAGTTGTTCAACTCATTAATATCTACAACTTTTATTTCAGTCATCTTGTCATTTGACAAAAATTGAACCTTTCAAATTTGAAATTTTAAAAAACGACAAGTTCGAACCTAAATTGATTTCAACATAAAAAGTGATGAATACCAAAGTTGTTCAACTCATGAATATCTATAAATTTTATTTTGATCATTTCTTCATTTGATAAATTCTTAGAACACATTGTTCACTAATCTTACACATGTCTTATATAGTTTATAAAACCTTATGAGAGATGTGTCACATTTGTGAACAATGTTATTACCACTTTGTCATATGAAGAAATGACCAATACAAAAGTTGTAGATCTTGATGAGTTATTCAACTTTGGTATTTATCACTTTTTCAGCTGAAATCATTTGGGGTACAAAAATCTTGTCTGAACTTGCATTTTTTTTAAATTTAAAATTTAAATTGCTCAAACTTTTCATATGTATATATTGACAAAACCAACACAATAAATTGATAGAGAATGATTTTAAAAAATTTTAGGAAAAAAAATCATCATATTTGGAGTTAGTATGAGGAAGAAAAAACTAGTTACAAAGTTGACCCACGGATTAAAAAAAGAAATCACACTGTTCACTATGATCATGTAAGGATCATCTAGAACAGTGTGATTTCTCTTTTTAATCTGTGGATAAACTTTGTAACTAGTTGTTCTCCCTCATACTAACTCCAAATGTGATGGTTTTTTTTCCTAAAAATTTCTAAAATCTTGCTTCAGCATTTAAGTTTGATTAAACTTGGATGTGACAATGTTTTACACATTTTAAAATTTGAAATTTTAAATTTGACAAGTTCAAACCAAATATTCAAACCCTAAATGATTTTAGATGTAAAAGTGATGAATACAAAAGTTGTTCAACTCATCAAGATCTACAACTTTTATTTTGGTTATCTTGTCATTGGTCTAAATTTGAACCTTTCAAATTTGAAATTTTAAAAAATGACAAGTTCGAACCAAAATTTGAGACCCAAAATGATTTTAACATAAAAAGTGACGAATACCAAAGTTGTTCAACTCATTAATATCTAGAACTTTTATTTTAATCATCTTGTCATTTGACAAATTTTGAACCTTTCAAATTTAAAATTTTAAAAAACGACAAGTTCGAACCAAAATTTGAGACCCAAATTGATTTCAATATAAAAAGTGATGAATACAAAATTTGTTTATCTCATAAATATCTACAACTTTTATTTTGATCATTTCTTTATTTGACAAATTTTTAGCAAACATTGTTCACTAATCTTACACATCTCATATAGTTTATAAAACCTTATGAGAGATGTGTCACATTTGTAAACAATGTCATTACCAGTTTATCATATGAAGAAATGACCAATACAAAAGTTGTAGATCTTGATGAGTTATTCAACTTTGGTATTTATCACTTTTTCAGCTGAAATCATTTGGGGTACCAAAATCTTGTCTGAAGTTGCATTTTTTTGAAATTCAAAATTTAAATTGCTCAAACTTTTTATATGTATATATTGACAAAACCAACAAAATAAATTGATAGAGAATGATTTTAGAAAATGTTAGGAAAAAAAATCATCAGATTTGGAGTTAGTATGAGGAAGAAAAACTAGTTACAAAGTTGACCCACAGATTAAAAAAAGAAATCACACTGTTCACTATGATCATGTAAGGATCATCTAGAACAGTGTTATTTCTCTTTTTAATCTGTCGGTAAACTTTGTAACTAGTTGTTCTCCCTCATACTAACTCTAAATGTGATGGTTTTTTTCCTAAAAATTTCTAAAATCTTGCTTCAGCATTTAAGTTTGATCAAACTTGGATGTGACAATGTTTTACACATTTTAAAATTTGAAATTTAAAATTTAACAAGTTAAAACCAAAATTTCAAACCCTAAATGATTTCAGATGTAAAAGTGATGAATACAAAGGTTGTTGAACTCATTAAGATCTATAACTTTTATTTTGGTTATCTTTTCATTTGACTAAATTTGAACCTTTCAAATTTGAAATTTTAAAAAATGACAAGTTCGAACCAAAATTTGAAACCCAAAATGATTTCAACATAAAAAATGATGAATACCAAAGTTGTTCAACTCATTAATATCTACAACTTTTATTTTAGTCATCTTGTCATTTGACAAATTTTGAACCTTTCAAATTTAAAATTTTGAAAAATGACAAGTTCGAACCAAAATTTGAGACCCAAATTGATTTCAATATAAAAAGTGATGAGTACAAAATTTGTTTATCTCATAAATATCTACAACTTTTATTTTGATCATTTCTTTATTTGACAAATTCTTAGCAAACATTGTTCACTAATCTTACACATCTCATATAGTTTATAAAACCTTATGGGAGATGTGTCACATTTGTAAACAATGTCATTAGCACTTTGTCATATGAAGAAATGACCAATACAAAAGTTGTAGATCTTGATGAGTTATTCAACTTTGGTATTTATCACTTTTTTAGCTGAAATCATTTGGGGTACCAAAATCTTGTCTGAAGTTGCATTTTTTTGAAATTCAAAATTTAAATTGCTCAAACTTTTCATATGTATATATTGACAAAACTAACAAAATAAATTGATAGAGAATGATTTTAGACAATTTTAGGAAAAAATTATTAGATTTGGAGTTAGTATGAGGAAGAAAAACTAGTTACAAAGTTGACTCACAGATTAAAAAAAGAAATCACACTGTTCACTATGATCATGTAAGGATCATCTAGAACAGTGTGATTTCTCTTTTTAATCTGTGGGTAAACTTTGTAACTAGTTATTCTCCCTCATACTAACTCTAAATGTGATGGTTTTTTTCCTAAAAATTTCTAAAATCTTGCTTCAGCATTTAAGTTTGATCAAACTTGGATGTGACAATGTTTTACACATTTTAAAATTTGAAATTTAAAATTTAACAAGTTAAAACCAAAATTTCAAACCCTAAATGATTTCAGATGTAAAAGTGATGAATACAAAAGTTGTTCAACTCATTAAGATCTATAACTTTTATTTTGGTTATCTTTTCATTTGACTAAATTTGAACCTTTCAAATTTGAAATTTTAAAAAATGACAAGTTCGAACCAAAATTTGAAACCCAAAATGATTTCAACATAAAAAATGATGAATACCAAAGTTGTTCAACTCATTAATATATACAACTTTTATTTTAGTCATCTTGTCATTTGACAAATTTTGAACCTTTCAAATTTGAAATTTTGAAAAAATGACAAGTTCGAACCAAAATTTTAGACCCAAATTGATTTCAACATAAAAAGTGATGAATACCAAAGTTGTTGAACTCATGAATATCTACAACTTTTATTTTGGTCATTTCTTAATTTGACAAAATTTTAGCACACATTGTTCACTAATCTTACACATGTCTCATATAGTTTATAAAAACCTTAGGAGAGATGTGTCACATTTGTGAACAATGTCATTACCACTTTGTCATATGAAGAAATGACCAATACAAAATTTGTAGATCTTGATGAGTTATTCAACTTTGGTATTTATCACTTTTTTAGTTGAAATCATTTGGGATACAAAAATCTTGTCTGAACTTGCATTTTTTTGAAATTTAAAATTTAAATTGCTCAAACTTTTCATATGTATATATTGACAAAACCAACAAAATAAATTGATAGAGAATGATTTTAGAAAATTTTAGGAAAAAAAATCATCAGATTTGGAGTTAGTATGAGGAAGAAAAACTAGTTACAAAGTTGACCCACAGATTAAAAAAAGAAATCACACTGTTCACTGTGATCATGTAAGGATCATCTAGAACAGTGTGATTTCTCTTTTTAATCTGTGGATAAACTTTGTAACTAGTTGATCTCCTTTATACTAACTCCAAATGTGATGGTTTTTTTTCCTAAAAATTTCTAAAATCTTGCTTCAGCATTTAAGTTTGATTAAACTTGGATGAGTTATTCAACTTTGGATGTGACAATGTTTTACACATTTTAAAATTTAAAATTTGACAAGTTCGAACCAAACTTTCAAACCCTAAATGATTTTAGATGTAAAAGTGATGAATACAAAAGTTGTTCAACTCATCAAGATCTATAACTTTTATTTTGGTTATCTTGTCATTTGACTAAATTTGAACCTTTCAAATTTGAAATTTTAAAAAATTACAAGTTCGAACCAAAATTTGAAACCCAAAATGATTTCAACATAAAAAATGATGAATACCAAAGTTGTTCAACTCATTAATATATACAACTTTTATTTTAGTCATCTTGTCATTTGACAAATTTTGAACCTTTCAAATTTGAAATTTTGAAAAACGACAAGTTCGAACCAAAATTTGAGACCCAAATTGATTTCAATATAAAAAGTGATGAATACAAAATTTGTTTATCTCATAAATATCTACAACTTTTATTTTGATCATTTCTTTATTTGACAAATTTTTAGCAAACATTGTTCACTAATCTTACACATCTCATATAGTTTATAAAACCTTATGAGAGATGTGTCACATTTGTAAACAATGTCATTACCACTTTGTCATATGAAGAAATGACCAATACAAAAGTTGTAGATCTTGATGAGTTATTCAACTTTGGTGTTTATCACTTTTTCACCTGAAATCCTTTGGGGTACCAAAATCTTGTCTGAAGTTGCATTTTTTTGAAATTCAAAATTTAAATTGCTCAAACTTTTCATATGTATATATTGACAAAACCAACAAAATAAATTGATAGAGAATGATTTTAGAAAATTTTAGGAAAAAATCATCAGATTTGGAGTTAGTATGAGGAAGAAAAACTAGTTACAAAGTTGACCCACAGATTAAAAAAAAAATCACACTGTTCACTATGATCATGTAAGGATCATCTAAAACAGTGTGATTTCTCTTTTTAATCTGTGGGTAAACTTTATAACTAGTTGATCTCCCTTATACTAACTCCAAATGTGATGGTTTTTTTCCTAAAACTTTCTAAATCTTGCTTCAGCATTTAAGTTTGATCAACTTTGGATGTGACAATGTTTTACACATTTTAAAATTTAAAATTTGACAAGTTCAAACCAAACTTTCAAACCCTAAATGATTTTAGATGTAAAAGTGATGAATACAAAAGTTGTTCAACTCATCAAGATCTATAACTTTTATTTTGGTTATCTTGTCATTTGACTAAATTTGAACCTTTCAAATTTGAAATTTTAAAAAATAACAAGTTTGACTCAAAATTTGAGACCCAAAATGATTTCAACATAAAAAGTGATGAATACCAAAGTTGTTCAACGCATTAATATATACAACTTTTATTTTAGTCATCTTGTCATTTGACAAAATTTGAACCTTTCAAATTTGAAATTTTGAAAAAAATGACAAGTTCGAACCAAAATTTTAGACCCAAATTGATTTCAACATAAAAAGTGATGAATACCAAAGTTGTTGAACTCATGAATATCTACAACTTTTATTTTGGTCATTTCTTAATTTGACAAAATTTTAGCACACATTGTTCACTAATCTTACACATGTCTCATATAGTTTATAAAAACCTTAGGAGAGATGTGTCACATTTGTGAACAATGTCATTACCACTTTGTCATATGAAGAAATGACCAATACAAAAGTTGTAGATCTTGATGAGTTATTCAACTTTGGTATTTTTCATTTTTTCAGCTGAAATCATTTGGGGTACCAAAATCTTGTCTGAAGTTGCATTTTTTTGAAATTCAAAATTTAAATTGCTCAAACTTTTCATATGTATATATTGACAAAACCAACAAAATAAATTGATAGAGAATGATTTTAGAAAATGTTAGAAAACAAAATCATCAGATTTGGAGTTAGTATGAGGAAGAAAAACTATTTACAAAGTTGACCCACAGATTAAAAAAAGAAATCACACTGTTCACTATAATCATGTAAGGATCATCTATAACAGTGTCATTTCTCCTTTTAATCTGTGGGTAAACTTTGTAACAAGTTGTTCTCCCTCATACTAACCCCAAATGTGATAGTTTTTTGTCCTAAAAATTTCTAAAATGTTGCTTCAATATTTAAGTTTGATCAAACTTGGAAGTGACAATATTTTACATATTTTAAAATTTGAAATTTGAAATTTGACAAGTTCAAACTAATTTTTCAAACCCTAAATGATTTCAGATGTAAAAGTGATGAATACAAAAGTTGTTCAACTCATCAAAATCTACAACTTTTATTTTGGTTATCTTGTCATTTGACTAAATTTGAACCTTTTAAATTTGAAATTTTAAAAAATGACAAGTTCGAAACAAAATTTGAGACCCAAAATGATTTCAACATAAAAAATGATGAATACCAAAGTTGTTCAACTCATTAATATCTACAACTTTTATTTTAGTCATCTTGTTTTTTGACAAAATTTGAACCTTTCAAATTTAAAATTTTAAAAAACAACAAATGGGCACTACAGGGGCGCCTGGTGATTGAGCCGCCCCTACAGATCAGCCCCAACTATAGGAGCGGCTCAAGTTACCAGTCGCCCCTACAATACCATCTGTAGGGGTGGCTAGGCTGCTGGGGCTCGAGGACGCCCAGTGTAGGGGCGCCTCCAACCCCAGCCGCCCCTATAGTAAAAATGCCCCCATTCCTACAGTAAGAATCTGACATAGTGTCCGGCGGCAGCGTAGGATGCCGGTGCAATCAGTACGCAGCTCTCGAGTCACGGGATCGCTGCGCCAAGAGGGATACCTGTCCTCGCTTTCACTGAGATAGTATGGCGGGAGCAGCAACAACGACGGCGGCCGCGGAGGGTCCGCGGCGGCGTCGCCCGCATTGTAGACGAAGTAGTCAATCGTGGACCCTGCATACCCTTGTTCCATCATGACCTCGATTAGCAAGGAGCCGCCGTGCGCAACCACGGTGATACAATACTTCGGGTAGACACCATGAGGAAACTTGACGCGTACAGCCGACATCGCCGGGGGCTCTTGAAGGCTGAGGGAGACTTGGATCGGGTGCCCATTGCTGGTGCGGGCGGCGGCCAGTGTCTTCTTGGCGATGACAGTGGGGCAAGAGGAGTCATCGACCTTGCTCTTGCAGTGCAGCCCGAGAATCACCCAGCATGGGTAGGCGGCCGACACTACTGGAGGCCGCGGCTTTGCCGAGTGTTTTTACACTCGGCAAAGAGCCCTTTGCACTCAATAAAGGCTTTGCCGAGTGTAGCACTTGGC
This sequence comes from Miscanthus lutarioriparius, assembly GCA_904845875.1. NCBI lineage: Eukaryota > Viridiplantae > Streptophyta > Magnoliopsida > Poales > Poaceae > Miscanthus > Miscanthus lutarioriparius. The sequence continues at coordinate 83,665,287 of CAJGYO010000010.1, forward strand.
AAAGTCCGCTCGGCAAAATTTTTCTCGGCAAGGCACTCGGCAAAATAATTTTTTTTTGCCGAGTGCTTGGGGCGGCACTTGGCAAAATATTTTCGGCCGTTGCGGCGCCGGCCGTTAACGGTTATTTTGCCGAGTGCCCGAACCAGCACTCGGCATTTTTTTAAAAATTACTTTGCCGAGTGCCCCAGGCCAGGCACTCGGCAAAGTTTTTTTTTATTTTTTTTAAAAAATTACTTTGCTGAGTGACCCTGCCCGGGCACTCGGCAAAGTTTTTTTTTTATTTTTTTAAAATAATTTCTTTGCCGAGTGTCCCTGTTTAGGCACTCGGGAAAGAATTTCTGATTTTTTTTAAAAAAATACTTTGCCGAGTGCCGCGGCAAGGCACTCGGCAAAGAAATTATATATTTTTTTTTTGAAAAATCTTTGCCGAGTGCCTTGCCCATGGCACTCGGCAAAGACTCTTGAGAATTGCAAATTTTTTTACATTCCATTATAACAGACAATATATATATATACATCAATCATCACATCTATATCACCAACATGCATTATATATCACAAGCACACACATATTTAATAAATCCATCGAAAATCCATCACAAATGCACCAAAGTTCAACATCACAACTTTATTATTACAAGTTCAACATCATAAAGTTCAACATCCCTACTGCGGCGACGGAGACTGCAGGTGTGGCCCCCCGGACTACGGTGAAGGACCAAACTACGGCGAAGGGTTAACGCGATCAGCCGCCGGTGACATGGTAGCGGGATTGTTTGAACCTGCCGACGGAGGCTATACAAAAGAGAAGAGATTGCATGTGTTAGACTCAAAATTGAAAATTTTGGCAGCACCTCCCCTGCACGAGGAGGTTTCCAACCTACAAGAAACAACGGCATGAAGGCCGACAATCCCAACGGCACGAACGCATTAAACTTTCATACTCACAGGAGTGAAGTGTTGAACCGGAGCTAGAGCTGGCAACTGCACTTGGACACCCGATGCTTGCCCGATGGTTTGCATGATCTGATACATGTCCGCCATCTGCTTCTTCGTGGCCTCCAGCTCTGCGGTCAGGTGCGCTTGCGTCTCCCTTGTCTCTTCCAGCTCGGCCTGTAGTGTTTCAATCACATGTTTTAGTATTGCAAATCTGATCAATGTGTGTAACGTTCAATGTACGACGAGTGAAACCGGAATTACCTAAAGTTCGTCGACCCGCGATAGTGTTGGAGTAGGCCGTGCACGTATGGGAAGGCTTCTGGCCGTGCTCCGTGCCCTCACGTCGGAGAGAGAGGGTGCAGAGCTCGAGGAGTCGGCGCCATCTGCAATCCACAACCGCCCGTGCTTCCTACCTTGCCCTAGCCTCACGATCACCTCTGTCTCAAGGGGCTCAGTGCTCAGATTGTGATCTGAGCCACGGAGCGCCCTGACCGCCTCCGCGTAGTCTCTGACCTTAGCGTGGATGCTCGGGTTAGAGTAAGCCTGAGTAGTGGCATCCGGGTTGAAGACGACACCAGATTTCACTGGGCCCATGTGGGACATAGCCCATGCCCTAAACTCCGACACCGGCACGTTCGGGTGTGCCACCTCCTACGAGAAAGACGGTAAGATGATTATAAATCAGGCAAAATTGAGCGTTAGAATAGATAAATGACATCTCATACAAGTGCCCGCTTGAATGCGGGGAGGTTGCGGCTGCCTTGGTGGTGAGTTGGACCGGTCCTCAGTGCCCGCTTCCACTTGCCTTGCTCGTGTTTTGCGATGTACGCCGGGTCAAGGTACCTGTCCACGATCCTCGACCATGCCGATCTATGCGACATGCACCACGAGGCCGGCACCTACACATCATCAAGTGTTTGACATATAAGAAGATCAATTCTAGACCTACTAAATCTCAAAACGAATCAATATTATTCACCTACCTGAAGGTACTGCTCCTTGGTCAGCGGCACATTTCTTGCGCTGGTTTTGTTGAGGGGCTCTTTCTTGATGGACCTATAGTAGTCGACGTGGGCCTGGAGTCACGCCTCGTGAATCATGTCACCGACGTACTTCTTACAGGCTCTATGTGCCGTTTGATCCGCCAGGGTCTCTCGACCTTCTTCGGCCTTGAAGTACCTCTGCATACAAACACGATGTATCCGTTCATTATTTCAATAAAAGACTTAACCAATGGAGAAGATGTATTGAGCTATGTTGTGAGACACTTACCCAAAAGTCCACCAAAACTCGCTCCTGCTTGTTGTCCTGCTCGTCATCCGAGCTGAGCTTGTACCTATCCCACGACCAGGCCGGCTCCCACCTCCCCTCTTTCAAGTCCACAAGGTCGGGGAAGTGTTTCCTACATAGACATCCCAGGACGGTAGCGGGGGTGCGTGGGGGGTCAAGAGCACCCGACAGAACTAGCCAACCCCTGCATAAGTGATTAAGAAAAAATATCAGTTTCTCTTTTGATTTTCAACGTATCATATGAAGTACTAGTGATAACATCTATAGTTACTTACCTTCTTCCCACAGGATGAACCAGTGGGCGTCGGTCAGGAAGCAGAATCGGAGGAAGGCTTGTGGGACCTCGCAGGTAGGGAGCCAACTGAGCAGAACTGTCCTCCGTCTGCTGAGTCCCCTCATCCCCCGACGGAGTGTCTATGGTCATGCTCGTGGCCACCACGTGGTCCTCCGGGGTAGGAGACGGGTCCTCCGACTGGTCGAGAGCCGGGGAAGGAGGCGGGTCCCTCCTAGGGCGACCCGGCCCCTCCCCCTCCCCCTCCCTGTGCTAGGGTGACCCAGGCCTACTCTCGCCGCTGGGGGCGAAGACGTCCCCTCGCCTCCATCAGGAGGGCGTAGCCTCTGGTACACTGAGAGCACCTGCCTCGGTGAACGGTTGCCCACCATCTTTGTTCTGTCACCTGCAATGTACAAAGAATGAACAACAAGCGTTAGTACATACATGTCAAATAGTTCAAAATGAATAAACATAACAAAATTTAATAAAAAACATAGTATTACATGGTTTAGGAATAATCTTCATGATTGGGGTCATAGGTCTCATCATCACTATCAAAATTGTCCAAATGGGCAACACTATCCGAAGGTTCTGTGTCTTCTTCATTGTCTTTGCCTAAATGGAATCGCTCAAGCATTTGAATGTCCTTCGGATTTAGCACTACATCTCCAGGGTCCTCGTCATCAACCGTTTCATTGTCTACTTCCATGGCGGTCGTCACACCGGGTAAGACTATCTCAAAGCTCCCTTGTAGCCCATCTGCTTGATAGAACTCTCCATCATATGTGTTTGTGTCGAAGGTGTAATCTTCATCATTTGGAACAGGTAGTTTACCGTGCGAAGATACCTGGTGCACAATAGACCAACCCTTAAGATGGTCTTTGTCTTGGCACGCGTATGGCGTATGATACACCTACACGGCCTGTTGAGCCACAATATAGACATATTTTCCTTTATAGACGGAATCATGCCTAATCTCGACTAGCCCAAGATGAGGGGTCCGTCTCGTTCGTCCAGGATCAAACCAGTGGCACTTGAATATGACAGGAGTAAGAGGTACCCGGCCCTCATATTCAAGTTCATAGATCTCCTCAATTATTCCGTAGTATTCGACACCATTAGTGCCCGGCGTAAAAACTTGGCTGTTGGTGGTTTTTCGACTGGGCCGAGTCTGCTCGTGTCTTGACGTGTGGAAGCGATATCCATTCACGTCATAACCGGTATATGACTTCACCCTTAACTTGAAGCCATTTGCAACCTGTCTCAACTCGTCACTCATGGACGCATTGGTTTGCGCCTGCAAGCTCAAGCATGATACATCGTTATACTATTGGAACGTACAAGGTACTAAGGAATATCGACGAACGTACGACCTTTTGTTTAAACCAAGAAATGAAATTAGGCCTCCCAGCTCCCGCACCCTATGAAAGAAGGGTATCATGTTCGTGCGGGGTAGGATCCCTTGATTGATGCCACTCTTGATGAACAAATTCCCTGTACCAAAGAGAATCAATGGGGTTCGATATAGAATAGTGATGTCGTATTGAAATAAGTTCGTTGAGAACTTACTTAATGAATGGCGCAACCTCGACAAGGTTGGTGAACACATATAGCGTGATTCTGCACCACTCTTCTGGATCCAATCTCTTGGGGTCGATCCACTTGCGCTGCCTAGTTGGTATTTGAAAAGGCTGAGGGTCGATTCAACTTCGCCAGCATTGTAATGAGGGGGTGGATTATGCTTGCTAGGAAGCTTCAGCTTGTAGTAGGATGTCGTGAAGTTTGTAACCTCCTCCCGAATACTTGCCTCTGCAATGGAAGCCTTAATTCTAGCTTTATTTGTACATTTCTTGCGAAGAGTCTTTAGACATCGCTCGATTAGATAGCACCAATGGGCCTACACGGCCCCCCAACCGTGCCTCGGTCGGGAGGTGCACAATCAGATGCTGCATCGGCAAGAAGAAGCCGGGTGGAAAGATCTTCTCAAGCTCACAGACCAACTCAGGTGCCATAGTTTCCAATTCTGTAATGACGGTCGAAGATAGCTCCTTGGCACAAAGCTAGCAAAAGAAGTAGCTCAACTTTGCCAGCACTAGCCAGACATGCTCAGAGACATAGCCTCGAACCATTGATGGAAGTATCCGCTCAATCCATATGTGGTAGTCATGACTCTTCATCCTGTTGACTCGCAGAGTCTCTAAGTTCACTCCCCTACTCAGATTCGCTGCATACCCATCAGGGTATATTAAATTCTTGATCCATCGAAGTACTTCCCTCCTTTGATCGATTTTCAAGACATAGGGGGCCCTAGGCCTTCTCCACTGCTTTCCTATTGCAGGAGGCCACATCTCTAGGTTTGGCCTATCGCACAACGTTGCCAGGTCCACTCTAGCCTTAGGGTTGTCCTTAGACTTGTTAGTGTCCATGAGCGTTGCCCAAAGTGCCTCAGTGATATTCTTTTTAGTGTGCATGACATCAATGTTATGGGGCAGTAGGAGGTCATCGAAATAGGGGAGCCTCATCAAGCCGGACTTATGAGTCCACATATGTTGCTCACCATATCCCACGAAACCACCATCTTCGTTGGGCATGAGAGCATCTATCTGAGCAAGAACCTCCACCCTAGTCCTCAAGCGCGGTCTAGGGTCCGTCACTTTGACACCTTTCATAAAGCTCTTGACGTCTTCTCTGAATGGATGGTCAAGAGGGAGGAATTGACGATGTTTGTCGAACGACGAATACTTGCCACCGTTCTTCAACCATATGAACCTCACAACTTCCTTGCATATTGGGCATGGGAACTTCCCCTGAACACACCAGGCGCACATTAACCCGTATGCCAGGAAGTCGTGCAGGGAGTAGTGGTACCAGACGTGCATTTTGAAGCTAGTCTTCATAGCTCAGTCGTATGTCCACACCCCTTTGACCCAAGCATCGATCAACTCATCTATCACAGGCTCCATGAAGACACCCATATTACTCCTCGGGTGTCTAGGGATTATCAATGATAGGAACACGGTTTGCCGTTGAAAGGAGATGCCGGGGGGACATTCAGGGGGATGACGAACACGGGCCAACATGTGTATGGTGCAGCCATCATGCCATATGGATTGAACCCATCTGTTGCTAGCGTGACACGTACATTACGAGCCTCCTCTACTTTGAGAGGATGCCACGAATTGAAGTACTTCCGTGCATCAGCATCGGATGGATGTACCATCTTCTCAGGATTGTACCGTGTGCCTTTTTTGTGCCATGTCATTTGTTTTGTGGATTCCTTGGTCATGAATAGCCGTTGGAGCCTCGGTAGGAATGGAAGGTGTCGTAGGACTCTCATGGGGATCTTAAGTTGCCTCTTTTGGCCATCGCCTGAGTCTACCTCCACGTACCTAGAGGATTTACACTTCGGGCAGTACTTTGCATCCGCGTGTTCTTTCCTAAATAGGATGCACCCCTTCGGACACACATGTATCTTGTCATACGGCATCTTAAGTGCAAGAAGGAGCTTCTCTGACTCGTACCAGTTCTTCGGCATAATGTGTGTCTTCGGTAGCATATCGCTCCACACGGCCACCATCTTGTCGAAGCCTTCTCGACTTAGGTTTAACTCGGCCTTCAACCCCATTACGCGACCAATGGCATCCAGCTGAGAAACATTTGTATGATCATGAAGGGGTCTATGTGCCGAGTCCAACATCAGGTAGAAGGCATCTGCGGCAGCCTCCATCTCCTCCTTGTCATGTCCTTCAGCGAACTGAGCTTGGTGCGTGTCATCCAGCATGTCTGCTACCCCGGCATCATCATCGAAAGCCTCGATCCATGGTCTCACCACCTCCTCCCTGATTCGATCGGCTTCACCATGGTGGATCCACCGGTGGTAGCCCGGAGTAAATCCAAACTTCACAATATGTTTACCCATGGTTAACCTATCTTTCCTTCTTCTGTTGTCACAACCGCTGCACGAACAAACCACTAGAGAATGGCCTCCAGCACTCTTGCCAAATGCATGCTGTAAGAATTCTTCAACCTTGACTATAAACAGCAAGTTGTAATCGTGCTCGTCTCTCTAGAGCGTGTACATCCACTCACGGTCCTCCATCCTTTAACAGACGTATCAGCACATATGAGTCACAATCAATTGCATCTACGCGGTGTCCCTACTCTCTAATAGGTGAGGATAGGTCCTAATCCCACCCGCAGATCCGTAGATGAGGTTAGTTTCCATGCTCCGCTCCTATCCGAGATGAAATTTCGGCAGCACCTCCCCGCTATTCTCCCGATACACGTCCTGCAAGGGAGAGTGTGTATCCGGAGAACAACAGGGGGGTGATGCCGAAACACCGTCTCGGACCGAAGTGGACCATGGAAACTAACCCATCTACGCATCCGCGGGCTGTCCAAAAAACGTGGACAATCCGAAATAGAAACGATCGCAGATATGCAAAGACCTGCATAACTCCGACCGTATCTCTTTCGGATGGGAGATGCCTAACTGGGATCAGTGACCTAAGACCATGATACGGATAGAGGGGTTATACCTAGGGTGCCGGTGAGGTCAGGCTAGCGGGGCTGTGGCGAGTCGGTGCAGCGGGGCCGCGACACGGTGCAGGCAGACCTGCAACACTGACGAAGACAATCGGCGTCACCGAGGTCCCTCCGCCAGGGCCTCCTCCTACATAAAAAGGCAATACATTAGTGACAATTGAAAATTTCGGCAGAGCCTCCCCTGCACGGGGAGGTTTCAAAAACCTACAAAAAAGATCGGCACGAAGGCCAACATCCACAAACAACGGCTCGATGGCCGAAAACCACATACAACAACTATTACTACTAACAAGGGCTCAATGGCCGACATCCATTGCACGATTTGAATAGAAAGGGAAGGGCGAACCTAGTGTGCTCATCGACGGTGGGTGGAGTCGGGAGCGGGGCACCGAGGGCACGGCACCGCCGCTAACGAGGCATGGAAAGCGGTCGGGGCTCCTCCTCCCTTCTTCTCTCCACCTCCCTTCTCCTTCTTCCTCCTCCCTTCTCCTTCTTCCTCCTCCCTTCTCCTTCTTCCTCCTCCCTTCTCCTCTCCTCCCTCCCTTCTTCCTTCTTCCTTCTTCCTCCTCCCTTCTCCCTTCTTCCTCCTCTTCTCTTCCTCCTCTTCTCCCCTTCCCTTCTCTCCCTCCTCCCCTACTCCTCCTACCTCCCCTGCTCCTATGGGCGGGTAGTGGCCAGGAAGGACGGCGGGACACTGCCGCCATGCTGAAATGGCCGGCCGGCACCAGCCGACCACCTCTGGGCAGACGAGGCGAGGGGGCAGACGCTGAGGAGCTACAGGGGGGCACGGCCCGGCAATGGGTACTGGTCGTGGGGCGGGCGGCCGTGAGTCTTGGCGACTGTGGGGTGGTGAGGCTCGTCGGCGGACAATTCGTTAGTAGTATGGCGGCAATGGCAGAGATGGGGTGGGTGGGCTGGGGTGGGTGGGGAGGCGGGGGTGGCTAGAAGCGCGAGGGTTGGGCAGCCTTGAGGGTAGGTCGGTGGGGTTTTAGTGTTTTTTATTTCAACTGGGAGTGCCCCACGGGCGACCTCGGCAAAGCCCACTTTCTTGAGTGCCTGCGCCTTGCTCGGCAATTTTATTATTTTGGGCCCAAAAATTTTAGGGCCTTGTGGATTTCAAACTCTATTTTTAAAATTTGGGGCAATTTTGACTTTTTTTGTATATTTCATTAGTTTATTTCGTTTCATCAATTTTCGGGATATTTCAAATTTGAGCTGCGGTACATGGAATAATGGAGTTTGGTCATCAAAATTGATACTCATGATATTTAGGGTATGTTTGGGCGTATCTAGGAACTCACATGAAATCTCGAGCATCTCGTTGACGTAACATGTCGAGGTACTTGCTGGAAATGTGATTTTAAATTATATAAAATGCAAACGAAGTCCAAAAATCACGAAACTTGTCGAGGCGTCGTGTTATCGGATGTGGAGCCTGTGGTAAAAAATTGAGAAGGTTTTGGGCAAGTTGTGACGTCCGATGCCAAAAACCCAGACATCTCCACATGTGATCAGAGTTTTTAGCATCCGACATCACAACTTTCCCGAAACCTTCTAATTTTTTACCACATGCTCCACATCTGATAACACGATGCCTCGACAAGTTTCGTGATTTTTAGACTTCGTTTGCATTTTATATAATTTAAAATCATATTTCCGGCAAGTACCTCGACATGTTACGTCTACGAGATGCTCGAGATTTCATGTGAGTTCCTGGATACGGCCTAAACATACCCTAAATATCATGAGTATCAATTTTTGGATGACCAAAGTCCATTATTCCATGTACCTGCAGTTCAAATTTGAAATATCCTAAAAAAATTGACAAAATGAAATAAACTAATGAAATATATCAAAAAAAGTCAAAATTGCCCCAAATTTTAAAATAGAGTTTGAAATACTGTCACAAGGCCCCAGAAAAAAAATTTGGGCCCAAAATAATTTTTTTTTGCCGAGTGCCATGCGGGGCACTCTGTAAAGTGGGCTTTGCCGAGTGCCGGCCTAGGAGGCACTCGGCAAAATATGTTTAAAAAAAATTTTGCCGAGTGCATGGAGCTGGCACTCGGCAAAATAAGTTTTTTTTTTAAAAAAAATTTGCCGAGTGCCTGGGGCTGGCACTCGGCAAAATAAGTTTTTAAAAATAATTTTTTTTGCTGAGTGTCAGCCGTTAGGCACTCGGCAAAATCTGACGGCAGGTGGCCGTCATCACGGGCCGGCCACCTTTTGCCGAGTGGGATCTTTGCCGAGTGCCGCGGCACTCGGCAAAGCCCAGTTTTGCCGAGAGCCAGGCTTTACTGAGTGCCTAGCACTCGGCAAATCCACCTTTGCCGAGTGCTTTATTTTGCCGAGTGCGGCACTCGGCAAAATATTGTGTCGAATACCCGAAAATAGGGTACCCCAAGCAAAGGTCGAAAAAACTGCTTAGACCCTAAGAACAGAACCAACGGAATAAACGAACGAGGTCTCGGCCGAAATCTCCGATTCGCCCGAGACCCCGTCGCCGAGCCCCAGCGGAAGCGAACGATTCTCCGACTCACCGGAGAACGCCTCGCCGAGGCCCCCTTGTCGAGGCCCCCTCGCCCGGGGCCTCGGAAGAAGTGCCGATTCTCCGATTCGCACGAGGCCGGCTCGGCACCAGCCCCATGGCCGCCTCTTCAACCAAACTGCTCTGACCGAACGTCGCATCCAAGTGCCCAACCACTCCGACAGACGCACGATGGCACAGTACAACGAAGTGACCGACTACACGCCAGTCGCGTCAACCTCCTGCCATCTGCGATGGCACAGAGCAGGGGTTACCGACCACTGTGCTGCCTAACTCCTGCACCAAGGACATCGCAACGTGGGGAGTCAGAACGGGTTCCTGTAGCCTCGGAATCAGCAGACCGACCGCTCTGTCTCGCCCGAGCCCCCTCGACGGGGCCTCGGATTCACTGATCTTACTCCGCCTCGCCCGTCCGCCGCTCGGGATCCCCCGGTAGGGCCTCGAACGAATTGGCCACGCTCCACCTCGCCCGAGGCCGGGCTCGTCCCGCAACCTCGTCGCCTCCACCTCAAAAGTCTCTCTGGCAGGCTGTCGCATCCGATTAATGCGCTCAGCTGCACCCGCTACGTAAGCCACGATCGGTAGAGCACTGCAACAGGAGCGGCGGCAGGTGTCCCCACCCCCGAGCAACTTCGACGCATAGACCCAGAGCAGCTCCGTGAGCTTCAAGCCAAGGTCGAGCAAGATCGACTCCTTCTGCAGCAGCTCCGAGCCACCCTCGAGGAAGAGTAGCGGGGGCGCGGCGATGGCAGAACGGCCCGGCTGGGGGCTCGCGACGTCAACCGCCGCATTAACGATGATGAGGGGGGCGAGCAACCCCCTGTCTTCAATCGCGCTAGCCAGAACGTCGCTGCGGCGGCAATACTGGTCCGAGCGATGCCCGAGCCCTCTACCACAGAGGGGCGACGAGTCCACGGTGAACTCCGGGGCCTTCTCGAGACTGTCGCGGTGCAGCAGGCCGAAAGCTCCGCGTCTCGACGACGCGGGGACGCCTCGAAACAGCCCTCGGTGCACGACTGCCTCAGGGCCCCCTCGGTGCACGACCGCCTCGACGACCAACGCGAGGCGCAAAACGGCCACCCCGTGGACAGCAGACGACGGCGCCATGACCACTATGGGGCCGCCCGAGGCTACCAAGTTTACCGAGGCGGTCGCTATGATAGTGGGGAGGACCAAAGTCCTTCTCTCGGGCCGCCTGGCCCCAGAGTTTTCAGTAAGGCCATCCGCAGCGCCCGCTTCCCGACCCGGTTTCGTCAACCAGCGAATCTCTCAAAGTACAGCGGCGAGACCAACCCCGAGCTATGGTTGGCCGACTACCGTCAGGCTTGTCAACTAGGCGGTGCGGACGATGACCTTCTCATCATCCGCAACCTCCCCCTATTCCTGTCAGACTCAGCGCGAGCTTGGCTCAAACACCTTCCCCCTATGCAAATCCATGACTGGCGCGACTTGGTAAAGGTCTTCGTCGGGAATTTCCAGGGCACCTACGCGTGCCCCGGGAACTCCTGGGACCTCAAGAGCTACCGCCAGAGACTGTACGAGTCTCTCCGAGACTTCATCCGACGTTTCTCCAAGCAATGCACCGAGTTGCCCAGCATCGGCGACTCAGAAATCGTCCAGGCATTCCTCTCCGGCACCACCTGTCGAGACCTGGTCCGAGAATTAGGCCGGAGCATACCGACCACGGCATCCGTACTCCTCGACATCGCCACCAGCTTTGCCTCTGGCGAAGAGGCCGTCGGGGCCATCTTCCCCAACAACGACTCCAAGGGGAAGAGGCGGGAGGAGACCCCCGGGGCCTTGACGTCTCGCCCCCCCAGAAAAAGAAGGGACGCCAGGGGAAACAGGAGGTTCTCGAGGCCGGGCTCGTCGCGGCCGCAGACCGCAAGAATCCCTGAGGCCCAGGGCTCTTCGACAACATGCTTAAAAGACCCTGCCCATACCATCAGGGCCCGGTAAAGCACACCCTCGAGGAGTGCACCATGCTCCGGCGATACTACGCCAAGCTCGGGCTCCCCAACGACGATGCCAAGAAGAGGGGCCAGGACGACAGAGACAACGACAAGGACGACGGGTTCCCCGAGGTACACAATGCCTTCATGATCTTTGGTGGGCCCTCGACGTGCCTCACGGCGCGACAATGAAAAAGGGAACACCGAGAGGTCTTCTCGGTTAAGGTGGCCACTCCCCGGTACCTTGACTGGTCTCGGGAGGCGATCACCTTTGATCGGGATGACCACCCCGATCATGTCCCAAACCCCGGCCAGTACCCACTCATCGTTGACCCGATCATCGGGAACACCCGACTCACCAAGGTGTTGATGGACGGAGGCAGCGGCCTCAACATCCTATACGCTAACACGCTGGAGCTCCTAGGGCTCGACCGGTCACAACTCCGAGGCAACGCCGCGCCCTTCCACGGCATCATGCCAGGGATGCGCGCACGACCCCTCGGGCGCATAGACTTACCCGCCTGCTTCGGCACCCCCTCCAACTACCGCAAGGAGACCCTCACCTTCGAGGTGGTGGGGTTCAAGGGGACTTATCACGCCATCCTGGGACGGCCGTGCTACGCCAAGTTCATGGCGGTCCCGAACTACACCTACCTCAAGCTCAAGATGCCAGGCCCCAACGGTGTCATCACTATTGACTCCGCGTACGAGCATGCATACGACTGCGACGTCGAGTGCATCGAGTATGCCGACGCTATAGTGGAGTCCGTGGCCCTCATCGCCAACCTTGACCAGCTCGGCAGCGAGGTGCCTGATTCGAAGCGTCGTGCCGGGACGTTCGAGCCCACGGAGGCCGTCAAGCTCGTCCCGGTCGACCCCACTTGCTCAAACAACCGAGTGCTGAGGGTCAGCGCGACCCTCGGCAGCAAATAGGGGGCCGTGCTCGTCGACTTTCTTCGCGCGAACACCGACATATTCGCGTGGAGTCCCTCGGACATGCCGGGCATACCGAGGCAGGTCGCCGAGCACGCCCTTGACATCCAGGCCGGCTCCAGACCGGTGAAGCAACGCCTGCGCCGATTCGACGAGGAGAAGCGCAGGGCCATCGGCGAGGAGGTACAGAAGCTTTTGGCGGCCGGATTCATCAAGGAAGTGTCCCATCCGGAGTGGTTAGCTAATCCCGTATTAGTTAAGAAGAAAAATGGAAAATGGAGAATGTGTGTGGACTACACCGGTCTGAACAAAGCATGCCCAAAAGTCCTGTTTCCATTACCTCGAATCGATCAAATCGTTGACTCCACTGCGGGATGCGAGACCCTGTCCTTCCTTGATGCCTATTCCGGCTACCATCAAATCAAAATGAAGGAGTCCGACCAGCTCGCAACTTCTTTCATCACCCCATTTGGCCTATACTGCTATACGACTATGCTGTTTGGCCTCAGAAACGCGGGGGCCACGTACCAGTGGTGTATGACCCAGGTCTTTGGCAAGCACATCGGGCGAACCGTTGAGGCCTACGTGGATGACGTCGTTGTCAAATCCAAGTGGGCCAATGACCTCGTCAATGACCTGGAGGTAGCCTTCAAATGCCTTAGGGAGAAGGGCGTCAAGCTCAACCCCGAAAAGTGTGTCTTCGGGGTCCCCCGAGGCATGCTCCTGGGATTCATAGTCTCAGAGCGCGGCATCGAGGCCAACCCGGAGAAGGTCTCTGCCGTGACCAATATGGGGCCGATCCGAGACCTCAAGGGAGTACAGAAGGTTATGGGATGTCTAGCGGCCCTGAGCCGCTTCATCTCGCGCCTCGGCGAAAAAGGCTTACCTCTGTACCGTCTCTTGAGAAAATCTGAGCGCTTTTCCTAGACAACCGAGGCCGAGGAAGTACTCACCAAACTCAAAGCGCTGCTCTCCAACCCCCCCGTTCTGGTACCACCGATCGAAGACAAGGCCCTCTTGCTCTACGTCACCGCAACGACCCAAGTGGTCAGCGCGGCCGTAGTGGTCGAGAGGCAGGAAGAAGGGCACGCTCTACCCGTCCAACGACCTGTCTACTTCATCAGCGAGGTGCTTTCCGATACCAAGACGCGCTACCCCCACATCCAGAAACTAATCTACGCCATAATCTTGGCTTGATGCAAGCTGCGTCACTACTTCAAGTCCCACCCAGTGACCGTGGTGTCATCTTTCCCCTTGGGAGAGATAATCCATAACCGGGAGGCCTCAGGAAGGATTTCCAAATGGGCCGTGGAACTCATGGGGGAAGCCTTGTCTTTCGCACCCCGAAAAGCCATTAAGTCTCAGGTCTTGGCCGATTTTGTGGCAGAATGGACCGATACCCAACTACCACCTATTCATGTCCAGGCGGAGTACTGGACCATGTACTTCGACGGGTCTCTGATGAAGACCGGGTCAGGCGCGGGTCTGCTCTTCGTCTCACCCCTCGGAGTCCATATGCGCTACGTAATCCGACTACACTTCGCTGCCTCCAACAATGTGGCCAAATACGAGGCCCTCGTCAACGGCCTGTAGATCGCCATTGAACTTGGGGTACGGCGTCTCGATGTTCGAGGCGATTCACAGCTTGTCATCAACCAAGTGATGAAAGAATCAAACTGCCATGACCTCAAGATGGAGGCGTACTGCACGATGGTACGCCGCCTAGAGGACAAGTTCGATGGCCTCGAACTCAATCACATCGCACGAAAGTTCAACGAGGTCGCGGATGAACTGGCAAAGATGGCGTCGGCACGGAACCCGATCCCCCCGAACATCTTCGCCAGAGATCTCCACAAGCCATCCGTCGACTATGACTCGGCGACGGTAGAGGGCCCATCGGCCGAGCCCGCCACAGGGCCCGAGGCCCCCTTTGCCATCGAGACCCTATCGCCCGAGCCCGAGGCCATGGCAATTGACACAGAGCCTCCCGAGGCCGACCGAGTCCTGTTTCTTGATCTACAACGGCTTCCCGCGGACAGGACCGAGGCCCGACGGCTTGCGCGATGAGCCAAGACGTACGTCCTCTACAACGGCGAGTTGTATAGGCGTAGCCCATCTGGTATTCTCCAACGGTGCATCACCACCGAGGCTGGCCAATCACTACTCTAGGACTTGCATGCGGGAGCCTGCGGGCACCATGCAGCGCCTCGGGCGCTAGTGGGAAACGCCTTCCGCCAAGGTTTCTACTGGCCAACAGCGATGGCTGATGCCACGGGGCTAGTACGCTCCTGTGAAGGATGCCAGTACTACGCTCGACAGACGCACCTCCCGGCCCAAGCCCTCCAAACCATCCCTATCACATGGCCATTCGCCGTGTGGGGGCTGGACATGGTTGGGCCTCTGCAGAAGGCACCCGGGGGCTATACCCATCTTCTCGTAGCCATCGACAAATTCTCCAAATGGATTGAGGCTCGTCCAATCACCCAAATCAAATCTGAGCAAGCAGTGCTGTTCTTTACGGATATCATCCACAGGTTCGGAATCCCAAATACCATCATCACCGACAACCGGACGCAATTCACCGGCCACAAGTTCCTGACGTTCTGCGACGACCACCACATCCGTGTGGTCTGGTCAGCCATAGGACACCCTAGGACAAACGGTCAAGTAGAACGTGCCAATGGCATGATCCTACAAGGCCTCAAGCCAAGAATCTACAACCGGTTGAAAAAGTTTGGCAAGAAATGGCTTGCCGAACTCCCCTCGGTCTTTTGGAGCCTGAGGAATACACCGAGCCAAGCCATGGGATTCACACCGTTCTTCCTGGTCTATGGGGCCGAGGCCATCCTCCCCACCGACTTGGAGTACGGCTCCCCGAGACTACTGGGCCTAACGAGCGAGCAAAGCAACCCGACCGCTCATGAGGACGCCCTCGACCAACTTGAGGAAGCCCGAGACGTTGCCTGCTACACTCGGCCAAATACCAAGCCAAGCCCTCACGACGCTACCAAGCCCGGCACATTCGGAGCCGAGACACGAAGGTGGGCGACACAGTCGAGGTCGAGGCAGAGCGAGCAAGGGCTGCCATGGTGACCCCGCCATGGGAAGGGCCGTACATTGTCGCCCAAGTACTGAAGCCCGGAACCTACAAGCTGGCCAACGAGAAGGGCGATATCTTCACCAACGCTTGGAACATAGAACAACTACGTCGTTTCTACCCTTAAATTTCCAAGCATTGTGTATATTGTTTCTCGAAATACATTAAAGAAGCGTTCTTTAGTTGTTACAATCTTTCGAGGACCCCCCTTAATAGGCAACTCGATTGTATGGAACCTAAGGACCAAAAGTTCGTCTCAAAGGCAAAAGACCGGGTGAGTGTGAGAAGCGGCCTATGCCTCACAGGCTACGGCAGCTCCTCGCCACCTTTTTCGCCCAAGAGACAGCTTAGGCTCGAGGAAGTTCTTCGCAAAGAGCTGGTCTCATCGATAGGGGCTCGACGTCACAATAATGCTACAAGAGAGACTCGGCTCGCCTCTGCAGAGCCGAGCCTCCTCGGGGCTAAAAAGGGGGAACCCCTAAGTCCCGAATGCCGCTTTCTTAACGCGTCTTCGAAAATTTCCATGCCAAACTCTCTCAAGGCGCTCGGCAGGACCATCGCAAGAAACCTAAGGACCAAAAGCGTGTCCACGAGGCCAAAGGGCGGTCGAGCCGTGAGAACAGACCTACGCCCAAGTTACTCAAGCAACTCCTCGCCACCCTTCGCCAAGGGACGACTTAGGCTCGAGGAAGTTCTTTGCGGGTATCCAAGAATGAGACAGGGGGCAGGCTCGAAATGGAATAAGAAAGCGGTTAAAAACGCGCACATACAAAGTAGCATTTTAAAAGGCCTCGACGGCCACAAAACGTCACGGTATGACAATTAAACCAATCCGTTTACATGGCCCCTGCTGGCCCAGGTCAAAACTCAGGGATCGGCGGCTGGTGCGGGAGGGACCACCTCTTCTTCAAACAGGCTGACCAACGCTGTGCCAGGCACCTCCACCGCCTCCATCAGCTTCGCGACCTCTGCGTCGGCCTCCTCGTCATCTTCCGGCAAAACGTAGCCGTCGCTGACAGCCTCGAGGTTGATGGCGTAGTGCGAGGAGTCGACGGCCAGGGCGCACTTGACACCCATGTGCAACGCCCCCCAGAGCCTCTCATGGACGCAGCCGCTCAACGCAATCAGGCGGCTCCCAAGGGAGCTGGCTGATTGGACCCCCTCGACCTCCAGAGCCTCGCAGGCGGTACGGGCGGCGCTGCGCAGAGCCTCGTGCTCCTGGACCTCAACGTCCAGCGCCACTTGCGCTACGACGGAGGCCTCAGCCGCCTGGGAGGCCTCTTTCTCCAGACCTACACCACGACAAAGAGTCAGGGGTCGAACGCAAACCAGAGCAAATGGAACAAGGAGCGTGGTTCAGCGGAACTTACCCTCGACTTTGTTCTTCCAGGCTAAAGCCTCGACTCGAGAGGCCTCGGCCGCCTTGGTAGCCTCCGCCAAAGCGACTTTCGTCAGCTGATGTTCACTCTGCTCTGTGCCCAGCTGCCCGACGGTGACCTTGGCAGAGGCCATTGCTTCTTGGGCCCGGGACTTGAGGGAATCCTGCTCCTCCTCCAGCTCCTTGATCTTCGCCACCAAAGGGGCAGACTGCTCCTTAGCCATGGCCACCTCGGCCTTCAGTCAACACAACAAGGCGGAGGTCCTCCACTTCAAAGACTCCACACCGACAAGAGCTCCTGGGCGCCGGCAAGCAGTGCCCTTTGTCACGGAGCTGCTCCCCAGACGCCCCTCTCCTTCAGAGGAACAACGATTTCCCAAGGACCGGGTCTCGAGCTCCTGAAACAGGAAAAGACGTACGTCAAACGCCGCAAGGGGGGCTCGGAGAAAAAACAACGCGACATGAGAAAGAGAAATGCGTACCTGGGTAACACCGGGCAGGTCCCTTTGCATAACAGACATCGCTGTCTGCATCGACTGCACCACCAGTTGACGGTATTGCTCGAGGGTGTCCCAGCGCCCCCCCTCGGCGACGTCCTCAAGGGCAAACACAGGCTCCCCCTCAAGGTCGGCACGGTTTCCCCATACAACACGCGGGCTATCCCACCCGTGGGGTTCGGGTCGGACCCGGACAAGGACCGAACTCCCCTCGGTAGGGGTCAGGACCAGCCGCTCCGTGGTGCTGGCCGCATCGTCGTCCGCCGCCTCCTTCCTCTGGGAAGAATCCTCAGACGAGATCGTCTGAACCAGGGGCCGTGCCGAAGCCTGCCCCACCTCTGTCCTGACTGCCTCGGCCTCAATGGACCCGGGGGCTCTGGCCTCTGCCATCTCTACCTCGGTGGCCCCGGCGTTCACCGCCCTGGCCTCAGAAGGATTGGGGGCTCTGGCCTCACCCCCGATGGCCTCAGTAGTGGTGGATGCCTCGGCCTCATTCGCCCCAAGACCCATGACCTCGCGGGGCATGGGCTCGTCCTCCCCCGCTCGTTCCGCTGCCACCTCGGCGCCCTTTCCTTCAACAATGGCTGCCTCCAGGCCGACCCGCCTCGACGCTGCGCCCATCTGCAGGCGGCTGCGCAAGGCCCGCCACCCGATGAGCGGTGGAGCTGGTGCTCACCTTGAGCGCCTTACGGGGCGCCAAGGCAGGTTCCTCCACCCGGCGCTTCTGGCTGGAAACGAAGACGCTCCTAAAGGTCAGCATACGACCAGGGGGCAAGCAGGAAATACTACAAACTCCGCCAAAAAATACACTTACTGCGAACGAGGACACAACCACTTCTGGATAGCGTCCCTCCTCTGCAATGGCGGCGGTAGCGGCGATGGCACGGCTTCTGTATCCGCCGGTACCGGCTGGTCTCCGCCGGACCTCGGCACCCCCTTGACCGTCCGCGGAGACGGTTGAGCCGTCCCCGGCGTCGCTTGCGCCACCCCCTCCGCCGAGCCCACCGGGCTGACAGCACGCGTCTCGGGCGTGTCGCCCTCGACAACGAGACGGACGTCTACCAGAGACACCCCGGTCGCGACCTCCCTAACATCGGGGAGGTGGTCTAGGGTACCCTTCCCTTCCTCGACCGCGCCAACATCGCCGGAGGAACCCGACACCGATAATGAGGGAGACGACTCCAACGGGAGACCGTCGACCCTCTGTTGCCGGCGGCGTGCGTCCAGCTTTTTGCGCTCAAGGATCCTCTTCGTGCGCCTTGCCACCTTGGCGTCTTTCTTCTTCTTCTGCTCCTTGGCGTACGCCCTATTCACGGCTCACCGCTGGGCATCCTTAGGAACGGGCGGCGGGGAGCTTCGCACGTCCCTTATCCCCTGCAGAAATGATGAAATAAGGCAACAAAGTAAAAAAAAAGCAATAAGCAAGAAGGCGCAAGGCCTCGGCAACACCCAACTTACTGTGGAAATGTACCCGCGATGGGCGCGATCGGGAACGGCATCAAGCCGTCAATCTTGATTTCCATCCACCGCCTCCCTTACCCGACGAGGATCTCCTCATCATCAAGGGGGGGCGGCGGACATCTTGATGCCTTCGATCGGATCGCTGGGTCATCTTGAACAACGCCGCCGCCGAGCCATCGCTGCAACACCCTCCGGCGGTGAAAAGCCGCCACGACCACGGCCACCGTAAGGCCGCAATCACGCAGCTTCCCTAGGGCCCTCAGGAGCGGTTCCAGCCTGGGCTGATCGGGCTTGATGACGCCGTACCCCCACTTCTCCGGCTGACTCTCCACAACCCGCCCGGTATAAGGGGGAAGCCCGCCGTCGTCGTTATTCTGAAGGTAGAACCGGTATCATACCAACGACGGTTGGATGATGGTACCGGCTAGGATGTAGAGGTGTTGCCGGTCTTGGCGCACTGAAGGGTGCAGCCGCCGCCCCTCGGCCTTCCGAGAGCCCCTTCGCTCTCGCCGACTTGGTGGTAAAAACCCCGAAACAAATGGAGCCATAGCTCCTAGTGGGAGCGATCTCAGTACCCTCGCAAGCGGCCGCCAAGATGGCGCTGTGCGCGATGGAGTTGGGGCTGAAGTTGTGGAGCTCCACGCCGTAGTAATGCGGAGCGCCCGCATGAACTGGTCCACCGGCAAGCCGAGGCCTCGCTCGTGGAAGACGATGAAGCTCACCACGTAGCCATCACGTGGCCTCGGCTCCGACTCATTCCCCGGAGCAATCCACTCCGGCTCGTCAGATCGGTGATCGGGCGGAGGAGACCGGCGTCCACCAGTGACTGTAGCTTCTCCACGGTGACGTCAGACCGCTCCGTGGATCCGCCGGAGAATGACAGACCGCCACCATTGCGCGGTGGTGGAGGACTACTTTCTGACGACGGTAAATCTCTCTCTCTCTTTCAATCGATCTCTCTCGCCCTTCTTCTCCCGGGCGCTTTATGCTCTCAAAGAACGGCTTGAGGTGGCGAAAGCAAATGCGAGCAAGATAAGGAGGAGGGGCGAGGCTCTTCACGATTTGGCGCAGGGTAAGACGAAACCATTTGGGCGACGAAATCGGGGAAGTTTCCCTCAGATCCGGCGCATATAATCCAGATCCGATATCTCCGCCCACGTGCCCACCTTCTCCACATTTAATCGCGCAGACGGTTATGTCCCATCCACTGACACCACATCGCGCAGCAACGGCAGCTCCCGAGAAGACCGCCTCAAAAGACGCGCCGTTGTCAGCCGATGGAAGGGAAATACCCCCCAGCCGATTCCTTCCGAGCTAAGGAACCAGGCGCCGAGCCCGCTACGGTCCAGAGGTTCGAAGGCTGGGCCGTTTATGGTCTTGACAAACCGCCTCGGGACAGATGAGTCGGGGACAACTATGGGCGAGCCCCCGTACATGGCCGAGGCCGTGCAAGCGATTGCTTGGGATGCCCTAAGTCGTGTCCGAGACCAGCAGGAGTTCTCTAAAGGGGATCCCACCGTAGGGAGGCACCGAGCCCCTAGGGCCAATCGAACGGCCTTGGCACCCGCTAGAGAAGCCTTTTGGTACTTTTTTGGAGCGCGTCTCTGGACCACTAGCCGACCCCTATCGAATGGGGCACGGGCCTCCACGGACTTACCCGATAAAAGCTCCTTTGGAAATGTCATCGCTCGCGCCCACCGAGGGTAGCCTGGCATGTTCCACCCCTCCTTCCGAGCTAAAAAGGAAGCGCGAGGGTTGTACAAAAAGCCGGGAACTCCCGATCGCCCTCTCGCCCGCCGCCAGCAGAGGCTCGGGGGCTCTTCCCGCAACCTTGCCGAGACTCGTGCCTAGGGCTGCACGCCGAAGGGCTCGCAAACAACCCCTCCTTCCGAGCGAAAAGGATGCGCGAGGGTCGCATAAAAAGCCGGGGAACTCTCGATCGCCCTCTCGCTCGTGCACGAGGAGGTTCTGGGGCTCTTCCCGCAACCTTGCGAGAGACCAGTGGCCTAGGCTCGCACGCCAAGGGCTCGACAAACAACCCCTCCTTCCAAGTTTAAAAGGATGCACGAGGGTCGCATAAAAAGCCGGGGAACTCCTCGATCGCCTCTCGCTATGTGCGGAGGCTCGGGGCTCTTCTTGCAACCTTGCCGAGACCAGCTGCCTAGGCTAGGCTCAGGCCAAGGGCTCTGCAAACAACCCCTCCTTCCGAGCAAAAGGATGCGCGAGGGTCGCACAAAAAGCCGGGGAACTCCTGATCGCCCTCTCGCTCCGCGCGGAGGCTCAGGGGCTCTTCCTGCAACCTCTCACACCCTGAGGGTCCGAAAAACGCGACGAAAAAGGGCACCTAGCCCATTACGGTCCAGAGGTTCGAAGGTTGGGCCATTATGGTCTCAACAGCCGCCTCAGGACGACAGAGTCAGGGACAACTATGGGCGAGCCCGCACATGGCCGAGGCCCAGGCAAGCGATTGCTTGGGATGCCCTAAGTCATGTCCGAGACCAGCAGGAGTTCTCTAAAGGGGATCCCACCGTAGGGAGGCACCGAGCCCCTAGGGCCAATCGAACGGCCCTGGCACCCACTAGAGAAGCCTTCTGGTACTTTTTTGGAGCGCGTCTCTAGACCACTAGCCGACCCCTATCGAATGGGGCACGGGCCTCCACTCGGACTTACCCGATAAAAGCTCACCGGAAATGTCACCGATCGCGCCCACCGAGGGTAGCCTGGCATGTTCCACCCCTCCTTCCGAGCGAAAAGGATGTGCAAGGGTCGCACAAAAAGCCAGGGGAACTCCTGATCGCCCTCTCGCTATGGTCGGAGGCTCGGGGGCTCTTCCTGCAACCATGCGGAGACCCAGCGGCCTAGGCTCGCACGCGAAGGGCTCGACAAACAACCCCTCCTTCTGAGCGAAAAGGATGCGCGAGGGTCGTACAAAAAGCCAGGGGAATTCCTGATCGCCCTCTCGCCACGTGCGGAGGCTCGGGGGCTCTTCCTGCAAACCTTGCTGAGACCCAGCGGCCTAAGCTCGCACACGAAGGGCTCGGCAAACAACCCCTCCTTCCGAACGAAAAGGATGCGCGAGGGTCGTACAAAAAGCCAGGAGAACTCCTGACCGCCCTCTCGCTCCGTGCGGAGGCTCGGGGGCTCTTCCTGCAAACCTTGCCGAGACCCAGCGACCTAGGATCACGCGCGAGGGCTCGGCAGGCTCGGGTGCTCCTCCTGCACCCCAAACAAGCGACCTGAGCTCGCTCTCATGGGTCAAGCAAATGCGATAGAGCGCCTTACTCAACGAAGAAAAAGCCCCTAAAGGAGTAAACTCACTCATCTAGGGCCTCGGGGGCTACACCCGGCGGGTGCGCTCGCGCGCACCCACCAGAATCGTGAGTATAAAATGAACCCGACAAGAGCCACTGAGAAACAAAAGTCTCAAAAAAAACCTCGGGGAGAGTATCCCACACTCCCGCCCGAGGCTCGGGGGCTACTGTCGGATACCCGAAAATAGGGTACCCCAAGCAAAGGTCGAAAAACTGCTTAGACCCTAAGAACAGAACCAACAGAATAAACGAACGAGGTCTCGGCCGAAATCTCGATTCAGACGACGAGACCGTCGCCGAGCCCCAATGAAGCGAACGATTCTCCGACTTGAGACCGCCCGCCGAGGCCCCTCGTCGAGGCCCCTCGCCGGGGCCTCGGAAGAAGTGCCGATTCTCCGATTCGCTTGGCCGGCTCGGCACCACCAACCCGTGGCCGCCTCTTCAACCAAACCGCTCGACCGAACGTTGCATCCAAGCGCCCAACCACTCCGGCAGGACGCACGATGGCACAAAGATAATAAGTGACCGACTACACGTCGATCGCGTCAACCTCCCGCCATCTGCGACGGCACAGAGCAGGGATTACCGACCATTGTGCTGCCTAACTCCTGCACCAAGGACATCGCAACGTGGGGAGTCAGAACGGGTTCCTGTAGCCTTGGAGTCAGCGGACCGACCGCTCCGTCTCGCCCGAGCCCCCTCGACGGGGCCTCGGATTCACTGATCTTACTCCGCCGCCGCCCGTCGCCGCCGGGGCCCCCGGTAGGGCCTCGAACGAATTAGCCACGCTCCGCCTCGCCCGAGGCCGGGCTCGCCCCGCAACCTCATCGCCTCCGCCTCAAAGTCTCTCTGGCGGTCGTCGCATCCGACACGCGCCATTTGCACTCGCTACGTAGCCACGATCGGCAGAAGCGCCGCAACAGGAGCGACGGACAACGGTCGGATCACCTTTTCTACCATCCCTCATCGACAATACAGTAATCAGTATCCCGAGGCGACGTCTCGCACTATTGCGCTCGATGGCTCTTGAGACCGCATCCGCACTGGGTCACTTTCGTGCCTAAGACGGCAGGCCTAAGACAACAGCCCTCGACGACGATAGGCCTCGCAGACGACCGGCCACGATGGCGCCGAGCCTCGCAATCCACCAAGTCAACAAAAATGCAAAGATGTTACTTGCAGTGGAGACCATACCGATTAGACATCTACGGGAACTCCCACGACAACGCCATGCTGCTCCAGGAGTAAATACGTCATCGAATAGTCCTTGCTCCACGTGTAGCTCTCTTATGTACTCCTGGTTTCCTCCCTGCAGCTATAAAAGGAGGCGGCACCAGACCGTTTCTAGGACGGCGGATATAATCAATAATACGCACGAACAACACGCCTCATTCTGTAATTCATATCACATCCCCTCACAGAGACCTGGGACGAACTCCCTCTCTCGCCTAGCTTGTAACCCCCTACTACGAGCACCCCGGTGCAAGGAATACAAGAACATCTTCTCAGACTAGACGTAGGGCATCCATTGCTCGAACCAGTATAAACCTTGTGTCTCTTTGCATCTCCATCCGGAATTGGGAGCACGCAGCACAAATTCACTAGTCGGTTAAGGACCCCCGGTTCCGAAACACCGACATATTGCTTTGCCGAGTGCCCCGATAAAAAGCACTCGACAAAGTCTCAGACACTCGGCAAAGTCCAGTTTTCCAGTACTGCGACGACGAACCGGAGCCGGAGGGAGGTTGCGCCGTTTGGACATCCATAGGCGCCGGCGCCGGCGCTGTGCCACCGCTGGACGTTTCTTTTCCTATTATAATCCTTGTATATTGTATCTGTTTCCCAGTTACAGATGGTTTTAATTTACGAGTTTGACTAGGTCTCCCGTGGCAGAGAATTATACGGAGTACAACATTACAACTAACCATATTTAGGGCCTGATTCATACAAAGTATTTCCGTATTTAGGGCCTGATTGATACAAAGTATTTATTAGAGTATCTCCGAGAGTTCTCAGAAGACACTTTCAATTTAGGTTTTTTTGCAAAGATTCAAAAAACGGTAATACTTAGCCACGGGCGTCCATCTGTCCGGACCTGAGAAAAAAAAATCTCCCCACGGAAGCTCGTCTCTCCACTTCGCGCTCGTCCGTCGCGTCATCCGCCCGTCCCAATCTACTGCGCCGCAACTGCCATCCCCGCGGCACCCCCCATCCCCATGGCACCTCGTCCCCCACAGAGAGGAGGAATCCTCCACGCGGGGTACGCTGCCAGCCGCACACCAACTGTAGCTGCAGCCGGACCCGGTCGCCGGCGCCTCGCCCTCCGCTCCAAGCTCCATGCGCGTGCTCGGCGACTGCAGTGGCATCCCCATCCCCCGCCACGCCATGTCGTGCTCCGTCCTTTGCCGCGCCTAGGCTAGGCGGCCAAGAAAGCGGGCCGTCACTAGCCAAGCCTAGGCCAGGACCAGGCGTAACTGTCCGCGTCACCATCCTCGGCCGCCCACTAGCCGGAAACGACCGTTCTCTCTGCTCTGCACTGCATCATACGGAAGAAGGGTGAAAAACCCCATGTTGCGGGCCTATGTTCCAAGTGTTTCAGATTTCATAGGTATGCTGCAAGTGTTTCATGTGGATGTTGTAAAAGTGGATCGAGATGTTGCATATGTTGCAATGGTTGTACACATATGTTGCAAGCTTCTGTTCCCAATGTTTCATCAGTTTTTTTCCAGACGTACGATGCAAGTGTGTTTATTTGGATGTTGCATATCTTTCACACATATGTTGAAAGTGTTTTATTTGGATGTTGCGTATGTTTTACAATGGTTTTTAAGTGTTTTTCAGGTGTTTTTGCATGTGTTTCAGATGCATGTCTCAAGTGTTTCATCTGTCTAAAGACATATGTTGCAAGTGTTGCGTCTGGATGTTTTAAAAGTAGATTGGATGTTGCATCTCCCTCCTCGCTTTGTGTTGCCTCGCCTCAGTTTCTCCTCCTCCTCCCGTCGTCGGCTGGGCATCCAGCACCCCCTCCTTCTCTTCTCGATGCTGGTGACGTTCACGGCGGTGCGGGCCCATAAGGGCACGCGAAACAGAGCGAGAAACGGACTGCAAGTGCGAGCATCCGGACGTCCGGGCGCTAGCAAGCCCGTTGAAAAAAAACATATCCCCAACAACTCTCAACCTCAGTTTGCAATCTTTTGGTACTTGAAAAAAAAAGAAGCCCATGGTGCAGAAAAATACGCGATGTAGTCATGCCGCGCCATCTTTGATAACCCATGTCACTTTTTGGTCCATTGTCTGACGACTGTCCAAGCTTAAGTAGCTCCGGTATCTTCTCTACTTGTGATAGGAAATCGGTGAGAAAATTGAAATCAGCAATAGTGTTTATTTATTTAGGAAAACTTGGTGGGGAGATTGATGAGGACGTGCATTCGTGAGATTAAGCATGATATCTGTTGTAGTCTCAGAGTATCTTGGAATTTAGGAGCTTATAAAGATAAGTACTCCCTCCATCCCAAATTGTAAGTCATTCCAAGAATCTTGGAGAGTCAAAGTTTTTCAAGTTTGACCAAATTTATATAACAAAATAATAATATTTATCATAACAAGTAAGTATCATTAGATTCTTCATTAGTTATATTTTCATATTATACCTATTTGATGTCATTAGTCTTTGTGTTTCTCTCTATAATTTTAGTTAAACTTAAAAAAGTTTGACTCTCCAAGATTCCTGGAATGACTTACAATTTGGGATGGAGGAAGTACATATTTAGGAATTGCTTCCTAGCCACAAGTTCGAAGAGTATGGAGCCCACCCAGCCCTTGGTGTGGATCAGCAACTGTGCATACGTTGTTTTTAGCGGTAAATCAGAAACCTAAATAAGGTATCCTGCAGCTTCGTATCAAAAGGCTTTCTTATGGCAGCATGATATACTTTGGCCCCGTTTGGTTCATAGAATGGTTTCTCGAGTGGAATGGCAGAATCGGCTCGAAACGGTTTTTTTCGACCGGTGATTCGAAACTGAAACGATTCAGCATTACTACATACAAACTCGAAACGGCCAGAAGGTAGTTTCGCACGTATTCTCCTCCTGTACCTTCCTAATTCTATTTAATACCTTTTCTAGTAATTTTTTTCTAATGCAGCAAGTTAAAAATGGATTATAGTTAAGTTCTTTGTCCACAAAAAAGTTCAGAATTTTTTGAAACATATTTTTATTTCTACAATTTATTCAGAAAAAAATATATTGTCATAAATCTGAATCTAGTATACTTGCCAAACGGTTTCATAAAACAATTCTGATTCATCATTTGAACCGTTTCTTGAGAGAATCTGGATTCGAAATGTTTCTTCAGAGAATCTAGATCTCTATCAAACACACCATTTGTATTGTACTGTGTTATCCAAACGAATTGTTAATTATGTTATCTAGAATATCTGTTCGCCGGTATTGTTCAAGAGTAGTGGTAAAAATTTGAAAATGAGTTCTGATTTTTGTTTGTACACACAAGCTGAGAGGACGAAAGGTTGGTGTTGCATGGAGGCCTCATCCACGGCATCCCTTGTTGGATCCATGAGTCCTTGGTCAGCGGGGACGGGGCATGGGGGCGTCAGCGAGAATGGGGCGCCGGTGGGAGCTTGCGTCAGCGAGGACGGGGCGCCGGCGGGGACCGCGTCTATGGGGATGGGCCACTGACGTGGCGTGTCGTTTAAGGGGACACGACGCCGGCAAGGGCGTGCCGTCCGTGAGGACATGGTGACTGCGGGAGTTCGTGTGGAGCAGCTTTTTTTCGCGTGGATGGGGATGGGAACCAACGCGCCTGCGCGGGATAGAAAGAAAATCACGGGTACAGATGTCTTCCGGCGACGGAGAACAAAAGTTTAGAGCACTTTAGCTCAAATTTTTGTCAAAAAATTCTTATTTGATTTTGGTAATTAAGTGACAATTTAGGTAGATTAATAAATATTTATTTAGAAATGACTATTCACCCCTTTTTAGTCCGCCATCTCGACCTATCGTTGGTCTAATACTCTAATAACCTTTTAAGAGGTGGGCTAAAGTTTAGATCTAATTTAAGCCCACCATTTTGGAGACTTTAGATCTAAACTTTAGTGGCTAAAGTTTAGAGATAGGGATCAAGCAGGGCCTGCTGCGGGAACATTTTGTTTGTAGTGACATCTTATCAGTCCCTAGAGTTTGTTCGTAGCTCATGACTTAGCCAAGATGGCTATGAGTTGGGACCCGGGTGAGCTCTTTGTTTGGGCAAACCTCCCCCCAGAATTTGTAAAAACTCTTGTTACTCGTGATTCGGTTGAGCCCGTGGTTGTAATAGAGAGGCCATAGAGCCGAGTATTGAATCAAAAAAAGAGGTTTTTGTACAAATTTTACCGTACCCCCACCTATCTTGAATCGCACGTGGGCAGAAACATCCATGTTGGCACTCCACATCAGCGTTATAGACATGGGGGGTGAGATTTAGACCGGAATGACACAATAAACAGAGTTTAGCGACCTTGATATAGCAATTTGAGAGTCTAGCTGGGACCGATGAGAACCGAGAACTCGTGGCAAGTTTACGGACTGCCATTGAAATTTACTCTAAAAATTATCTGAACTGAGTTGTACTTCAAAGTTCTTTTAGTACGTACGATATTGACACCATGACGATTTGATCCTGTGTCTAAGAGAAAATGATGGTCAAAGTACATCCAGAAATGTTGTTTTTTTTTTCTAAATCCTAACGCGTACTAGAAAACGAATGGAGGAGATACCATTAGAGGTGCTGTCTCTCGATATGAATCTAGTGACATTTTGCTATGGCGTGGCAATCTTGGGCACGATGACATTATACTATTATTGACCGGGAGTATCCTTAGTGAAAGTTTGTTTGTTTTTTCTCTCCTTAGGTTATGGTTCATCTTTATTTTCTTTCTTGTCTACACGTCAACAGTCCATTACCCTGTTCGCTTGATCGTTTCTATGGCTTATAAGCCAGCTGATGATATTTTGTTGTGAGAGAAAAATACTGTATCATAGCTGATACGATCAAACGAACAGTGTGCATATTGGTGAAAATATTATAGAACTTTATTTCCTTATTAATTTTCTCTCGTACCGTACCTAAGGAAAACAACTTAGTATACGGATGTGAGACAGAAATGCCGAAAGAGGGGACGCGCGGGGCCACCCTCCTTGTCGGGCAATCCATCTTGCGTGGAAGCAGCAGGCAGGGGTGAGCACTCAGCACCTGCGATTCTCATCGCCATGCTTTTTGCAGCCGCCGACAAAGTGTAGTCGGCCTTAGTTTCGGGCTGCGGTTTCACACTAGCAAGCCAAGATGAGAGAGAGCTGGAAGCTACCGTGTGGACGCAGACGGCGAACTCGGTCCAGCTCCAGCCTGGACAAGGCGGCGTCGTCCCCTGCTTTTCCTACAAACTCCAGCTGGGCATCTGCTCTGCATCTGCAAAAAAAATTTAACACATTTTTTAAACTAATTTTAAAATTAACACTATTTAATTGTTTTTAAATATAATACTTTTGGCCGCGCCTATTCGCACGGCACGACGAGTTAACGCTGCCGCGCCATGCATGGGGGCGCGACGAGGCTGCCTACGTGGCAGCGACCAGGGCCGCTAACCGGTGACGTGGCCAGCTCTGCCGCGCCACCGATAAGGGCACGGCTGTGACGCGTCACGCATCAAGGCGCGGCAGTGACGAGCCACTTGCCAGGGCGCGTCAGAGGCAAATATAGGCCCACGGCCTTGTTCCTTTCCTCCCTCTCTGTTTCACTCCGCGCCACACAACAGCCGCCTCCGTGCCGCCCTACCCCTGCCACCGCGCCTCCTAGCCCGCACCGCCGCGCCATTGCCTTCCGGCTCCCCCACGGTTGGCCGCCAAATTTCCCTCCCTTGCCGTTCCCCTCCCTACCTTCCCCGAAGCTCCTCCTCGGCCTTGTCAAGGTAATGAAGCTCCTCCTCGGCCTCCACGGTGGATCGAATGATTTGAATGAGTAGTTAGGGTATGGAGGAAAATATGAGTTCGTTAGAACGTTGGATTAAAAGATTAGGATTAGGATTGCCAATATTAAGGTTAATTGATTAGTTAGAATTATGATTACCATGTATTTTGCTTGTTTGAGTTTGCATCTCAACTTTTATATGTGAATAAATATATGGACACACTGTTGATGTACCAAATTTTATTTTTTACTGACCAAAGTATAGTTTTTATATAGTTTTCATGTTTGCATCTAAGATAGAGTTTGCACCAAAGTGTAGGTTATATTTTATTTGTTGTAATGCAAATGGTTCTCATTGACATTAATTTATGATGTTTTAATTTTTATTTGTTAAATTACAACCGTTTTGTTAGATGCAAGAAATGTATCGGGAGGAGTTTTGGCGAAAACGGGGTCGTCCTCGAGAATTATACCCTGACGTGCCTAGCAAAGATGCCCCGTCTCTCCTGACCTCCCTGCCCCTAACTATGACTGTAGTTTCCCGGCCGACGTGTTTTAATCGAGACATCCAGACACAACGGCGCGTTGCTTCTACACATGCAATCATTTTAATGTAAGTAATTGTTTCTGCTATCTTTTTTTCTCCATTTGTGTAAGTAGGCTACTAATATTTTGTTGGAATATTGTTGTGTAGGACCATGAGAGGTGCTTTTTCTTTCAGTGGATCGACGGTGCTGACAAGTTTGACCCTAGGTACCTCCTTTTCGACGATTGGTGTATGGGGAGACATCCACGTGAGCACTTCCTGCGGTGGGTTCCACCCCCCCTAACCCCCTGCCAATGACGGCTAAGGAGAAGCACCTAGCCGCAGTTAGACGACACGAGGAACCTCCTCTATGCGAATACAGAGATCGAGCTGTGATAAACCCTAAAAATACGTTGGAGTTTATGTGTCCGAACAAACACGAAGTAAGTGGAAAGTATATCTGTTTAAATGTTTAGCTCTATATGTATGCGTGTACTAATGTATTCTCTTGTAGCATTATGGATTTGCGAAGTGTCATTTCAATGAGTGGCTCTACGGTCCTAAGAATCAATGGACGGAGCCACCAAAGGCAAAGGAAAGAAGAAAGAAATATAAATTTACAAAGCACCTCCAGTCAAGTGCGAATGTGGTGTTAAATCCAACTACGATCTAGTCCCTTCGGAGCTTGGAATAGGCCATTATTGCGGTCATATGGTTGACTATGATGAGGTTGGTTATTTTTGTGGTAAATATGAAATCATATTTTGTTTCTTTTGCTAAGACATATATGATATAATTTTTTGTTTGAACAGACCACTAGGAATGCAGGTGGGAATGTTATGATGGTCAAGCTAAGTTCTTGGATGAACTGAAGGGGAGGCAAGTAATTGCACGAAAGAGGGGATATGGACCTGACTACGTCAACCTATTCATTAAACATCACAAAAACAAGATGCGTGAGTTTGCTAGACAGCGCGGTATTCGTAACCCGATCGATGTTGGGCTTGACAAATAGGGATTGGAGAGACGGAGGGTGTTAGAGGAGGAGAGGGCAAGGAAGAAGGCAAGGGAGGAGGAAAGAGTACAGATGGAGGTCTTGAATGACCATGTTGGTGCATTGTGTGTCAGTGAGTCATTGGAAGCCTTGTTATTTTCATTGCCTGCTTTTAAATGTAATATAATCGTGTTGCTAACTTGTTGCATTTCATACATGAAGGGATTGGATGTAGAGAGGACCATGCCACAAAGGTGGCCCGTGCAAGATTTGAGGAAAAGAAGTTATATGAGCACAGAACACGAGCTGGTCGCACCGTTCAATCTCCGATTGTGTTGTCTGATGAGGGGGACGAGGATGAGGACGACCCTGCTAGGTTGAGCAATCTCATCGCTCTTGCTGAGGCAGGCTTGCAGGCCGAGGAGGCTGAGGACGACACTAGCAGGCTGAGCGAGCTTATTGCTCTAGCAGAGGCGGGCTTCCAGGCGAAGGAGGATGACGACGCGTTCTTCACTCAGGCCGCAGAGGCCGCAGATGAAGTGGAGGTCGTTTACTATAGGCGATAGACAGATCAAGGCAATCCAGGTGAGCCTAGCCACATGAGCCAGATGGAGGAGGACGCGTTCTTGACTCAGGCCGCAGAGGCCGTAGGTGAACCGGAGGCAGCTTACTATAGGCAACAGGCAGATCAGGGCAATGCCGGTGAGCCTAGCCACAACAACGAGGTTGTATTAGAGGACTGGTACTCGGATGACGAGTTGCTTACTCAGTATGTTCCAGACTGAGGATTGGTACAAGTGTGCTAGTTCAATGTTTTAGATTTGGTATTTGTATCATAGCAGAACTTTCTCAGTGCTGCATTGTGTTTCATTTAAACTATTTATGTATTGTAGCCATGTAACAAACACTGTTTCATTTTTGTAACGGACTTTGTGTTATCTCATTAAACTTTCACCACGAAAAATGGTATTACAATGCTGCTACTGAGCATGGCGCGGCGGTCAAAGCGGTAGCAGAAGGAACAAGGCACTTCTATTATGTCGTCGTGTTAATTTAACGAATAGGTCAACAGGAAGGATAAGTGCACGAGACAATCAATACCCAAGTTCAGCAATACTAACTTGTACGCATCCCAAGTTCATCGCAAGTTCGACAATACCACTGTTCGACATAAGTTTAGCAAGTCATAACTACGACACAAGTTCATCAATACATAAGTTCGACATTATTCGACATACTACATGTTCCATTAGTATATGGGTGTCCGAGTACAAGTGCATCCTAAAGAACTCCTACGACCCAGGAGTATATGGTGACCGCAGACATCGCTGCCTCTTCGGACGTGAAGGCAGCACGTTAGGGGTGAACCCAACGTCGGTACAGTCTCGCTGGCGGTACACCCGGTGGTACTACTGAGTGTAACTAGGACCCTACAATTACAATATAGGCATCATTACTTACAATGTTTAAGTAATTATGACGTATATGGCGAAGGGTTGTTTCAAGTACTTGTGCGTCAAACTGTGTAGGAAATGGAGCGTCACCAAGCTGAGACATCCCAATCTCATCGTAGTCCTCATCCTCGTCCTCCTTATCCTTGTCCTCCTCAATGTCGTGCTCCGCAGGACCCTTGCCGCGATTGCTAGGAGTACGAACATAAAAGGTCCCACCAGCCATCGTGTCAGAGGAACCTGTTCATGTCGGCATAGTGCTCGAGCGTAAGGAACTAGACAGGTCTGGGTCATAGAGCATCTCCCATGGAGTATCCACACAGCTGAGCTTCTGTGCCAGCTTCTTGCAGCTCCTCCTCACTTTCTACAAAAAAAGAAAACACGGATGAATGAGTCATGGGAACCATTTAACCACAGTCATGTCTCTGATAATAGAATGTACATCGACAAAGACATGTAGAATGCCATGCGGCTCCCCTCTAGTCTCGTGAAGTCGCACGGCTGCTTCATTGGACAGACTTGTCAACTATGATGCCTGCATGCACAAGCGAGCTAAGTTCATATCACTACAATTCATAGGAATGCTGATGTGTAGTTGTATTGAAATTCAAATTTCTTACCATGCATCTCTATAGCGGGGCTCTCTGAAGCTATGTCTCCATCCTTGTCGCCTCATCGTATGCAGCAACCATTGGAGGTAGCGGTCGAAGTTGCGTTGGTTGTGCGGCGGTATCTAGACGATTAGGACCCTTTGCCGACTGTCCCATTCATGGATGAACGGGGCATGCGTCACGGCCCAATTCTTCTCCTTGTACCTGTTTCTTCGATCGTACCTACAAGTTTAACGTAAGTTAGCGGTTGTATGTATGAACATGACTGCTAAATTATTTTGTTTTAGTTGTCGCACATGTGCAACTTTCTGTTGGTTGTGTACAATGGCGGTGGGCATGGCTGCAATCTTCCGAACTGCCTATACACCCTTATAGGGTAGTGCATCTCGACCTCATGGAAGAAAATTAGTGGCCCATTAAAAAGCCACTTGTCTGACTCTTCCTCAGTACGAGGACTCAGGTACCCCTCTAGCTCGAATCTAGACCACGGACACCAATTGACCTGAAAGTTAGGTAACTACACTTAGTTTTTTGGAATAACAAAAAAGCAACAACACCGACTAGCAGTATCAAAGTGGTCGTTACCTGGTGCTGTATTAGGATGTCTAGCATGTCCAAGTACTGCCTGTACCGATGATTCGGGTTCCCTCTAACTACCTCCACTTCTTGCCAGACGTACAGAGCAGTT
This sequence comes from Miscanthus lutarioriparius, assembly GCA_904845875.1. Lineage (NCBI taxonomy): Eukaryota > Viridiplantae > Streptophyta > Magnoliopsida > Poales > Poaceae > Miscanthus > Miscanthus lutarioriparius. Next base: position 83,698,736 of record CAJGYO010000010.1, read on the forward strand.
AGTCCTACCTCCACGTGATTCCATGCCTGCATTGAATAGGATAGTCAGTCACAAGTGCGACATCAAGTTTGAGGAAAATAAAAAATTGATGCACTTATAGGTAAACCATGAACAACGGACCTCCTGACTGGTCATCGCTCCCAACACCAAACCTGTAGTAGGTGGGAACAACCTCCAAGGTTGGCACCTCCTGTACTGTGTCGGCAGGCAACACAGAGCTGATGATAGATCCATGCTAGGACCGCGCTGCCCCAGCTGTACGCTCCTATATTCTCCCATGGATGACTCAGTATGTTGAGGAAGGCCCAGCTGATGTTGTTACCCGATGCGTCGGGGAATAGGAAGGCACCTAAGAAGTGCCACAGCCACACCCTAGCATACCTCTCGATCTCCTGCTCTGGAGCTTCTAGGTGCAGCGGCGCCCCAAAGTTTTCTGTTATCCAGACCGAACTGACACCGGATGTTTTCCTACAATTTTTGAAGGACAATTACATGAGAGCTGTCGGAACAAAAATAAACATTAAATTAGGCAAAGACAATATGCATCATAAAAGTTATGTACTAAACCCTCCATTTAAATAGAAAAATAATTTGCAGAATATGTAGATCAATGACAGACTTAGACCATAACATATATTTGTGATATAAGAGACCAACCAAAGACTTACATGTGCTGGTGTCAAAATGATAAATGTTTGGAACGTAGAAATTCTTACTTTGCTCTCTTAGCATCCTCGTCCTCAGGTGGTCATCTGCCACAGAACTGCTCCACCAAGTCCATCCAGTGATCGTTATCAAGGATCCCAGTTACTAGAAGACCCCCAACCACAGACACAGAATCATCTTCACATCCTACATAATAATAGTCACCTCACCGTAAGGAAGGTGGAAGGTGTGGGTCTCTGGCCTCCACCTGTGGGTTTTTTAATTCAATACTAGAAGTTTTTTAATTCAAACAATGAGATAAATCAATGCTTTTGTACTGTCACAAACATGTATCAAATCATACCTATCGACAACAGCAGTGAGAAGTGCAGGGTCAAGGATCGGTAGCCCAGTGTTGAAGACGCGAACAATCTCAAGGAAGCCAGCACGCTGTATGTACGGCCGGTATCGCTCGTACCAGCGGTGCGGCTTGTGTGTGCGTAGTCTAAGAGGTACCAAGTCCTCCTAAAGCTCCGACAGGCGCTTGGCTCGGTGGTCCTTGTCGTAGTGCACCTCAAGAATGGGGTATTGCGGATGATGATCCCCCCATCCTGGTTCAAATTTCAAATGTATATGTTAGAACAAACATTAAGAGTACTATAATTTGATGGAACATTAGTGCATAAAAACAAGGTAAATGTAAAAGGAATAAACTATTATGCAAAATTACAGAATGAACATATATCATAATAAACATAGCTCCAAAGTTCCAATGTACTAACATAGTAGTTTTAAATAGCATAGCAAACAATTAACATTAATATAATAAAATGTATGCTATATGCACCTGCTGCCCTTGCCTTCTATGCCTGCTAGCCTTGTGACCAGGTTCTTTGCAAATGGAGCAAAGATTCCTGCCAAGGTCTCGTTGAAGTCTCCCCCTCCGTACATGTCTTCGCCGTACCCTCTCATAGGGTCCATGTCCCCCTTGATTCGCTTCTTCTTCCTCCTACCCTTGCCTACCTTCATTAGATCCGGATGCGGCACATAGTCATAACCATGATAAGGTGGCCACTGCGTTGGGTCAAGGTATGGCTCGAAGCTCCTCTCCCAAATACTAACGGTGTTCGAACAGAGATATAAGGGTGACATATATGGCAGATCTTCATAGTTATATTCGCGAACCCTGCAGGCCGTGATCATATAAGAGCAAGGGGCATGCATGATCTGAGGGACATTGCAACTGCACTCTACTTTTTCAAGATCAACTCGGTAGTTTCGTCCACCATAACATTCGCGCCCAAGCTTGTGCCACCCTTGCCCCGTACACTAAAGATATGGCGGCGGGGTCCATACGGCTCGGCGGTGTGCTGCTTGGCCAATTCATCAGCCTCCTTCAAATGTTCTGCTCCAGCCTTTCCAAAACGCCCCTGCTCAGCTATATTCATCTGTGCAAGTTCCCACCTCTTGACAAAATATTCGTTGCACTTTTGAAAGGAGAACTCAACAATTCTAGACACATGCAATGATCGAACTTCGGTGAATACACGGTTGAAAGACTCCGAGGAGTTAGTGGTCATGATGCCTTATTTGAAACACCCTCGTCATATGCTAATGCCCACTGAGCCTTCTATTCCATCTGTGCCTCTAACCAGGCCTTTCCCGCTTCATTTAGCATCTTGTCTAGTTCTCTCTTTATCTCCTTGAACTGGTGCTCTGTATGTACACAACATAGAGCCTTTACCTTGTCACATACCTCCTTCTTCATCTAACGCCGCTAGAAATTAGCGGCAAAGTGTCTCATGCACCATCTATACAATAGAGGTGGGAACCCATCTATATGCTCAGCTGCAGCATTAAGAAGCCCTGGGTGATGGTCCGAGATCAAACATATAGTGCGAGATAGGCCAAGCACTTGTACACGTAGAAGCCGCATGAACCATGACCATGATTCATTGTTCTCTCCCTTTGCCAAAGCAAAAGCCATGGGTACTATCTGGTCCTCAGGATCAACAGCAGTAGCCATCATCAAGGTGGTCTTGTACTTTTCTGTCAGGAAAGTGCCATCAACAAGTACGACTGGCCAACAAAACTAAAATGCATGTTCCGTTTGCGTGAACGACCAGAACACAAGATAGAGGACATGCCTCAACGGGTCCCGAAAATACATCCCTCCGGTGTCCACAAACCATTTCAAGCCAGGGTTGTAGTAATGCATTACACATAAGATGTGGGGCACCCCATTGTACGCTTCCTCCCAACTGCCCCAATGAATCGCCAGGGCAATTTGCTTAGCATGCCAAGCCTTTCCGTACTTCACATCATACTTAACGAATCTAGATATAGACTGTTGTAAAGAAGACACCAAAATATCGTTATTGTCATCAACGAGCCCCAATATACGACGGGCAAGGTAACGTGCAGTGAGCTGCTGATGATTTTCCTTCCCCCTATTTGTTAGGCAAGTGTGGGGTAAGACAACTTTATTTATCCTCCACTTGTAATCACTATGTCTCTTTCGTGCATTTAACCTCCACATACAACCGTTTCTACATACCACGTGGTACCTCAACTCCTGGTCCGAATGAGTGACGTTGTACGGCCTATGGTGATACACAGCATAGTCCTGAAGGAAGAGCTTCATCTCTGATATTGTATTGAATATCATCCCCTTCCTAAGGATTTCTTTCTCATGGTCATACAATGATTTCCTACACATCTGGAGACCGGTGTCACAAACTGCCATATCCGTCTTGCTGTCATCCCTATAGTTCGGAACGCCCCTGAAAGGTACGTTCATCGACCTTAGTTCCTCAAACTCAGTCGCTGTGTAAGGTGGTGGTGGAACATACTGCTGCGCTTCGCTAATTCTGCCCCATGAATCATAGGGGGTATCATCTGCTGGCAAATCTGTGACTAGTCTACCCTGAGCCTGGATAACATGCAAAACCTCAGTTGGTACTGGTAATGGCATACCATGAACAGGTACTGGCATGGCATCAACCGGTGTGGGCATAGAATGTCATCTGCCTGGTCATCATCTGAATTGTCCGAATCACTGCTAACTACATCACCGATCCTGTCCTCCTCCTCCTGCTCCTCCTCTTCCAGTTCAAACTCATTCACATCGAAGTCATTGCTTATACAGCCTACTTGACATGAATGAACTGCTCCTGTGTCAACTAACCGTCTAAATCTATGTTACCCTGAGTTGCTTCCCCTTCGACCCCTAATTCTTGCTCATTGCCTCCAATACCGTCAATGGATGGCCCGTTCAGTACACCCTGCATCCTGTACCCATTCTCCACCATCACCTCAGCCATGGACACATTGAAACCTTGGAGTACCCTAGTATAGCGGGACCAGTGAGCAGGATCGCGCAAGGGTATTAGGACATAATGTGCCCTAGTCTTCCCAGTATAAAACCTTCCCTTCAATGTGAAATCATCGCCAAACTTTACATTCAAACGGACCCAAAGATCGTTGAAGCTAGGAGGTTCATCAAACCATTTCAATTCTTCTTCCATATCCTCAAACATACCATCTTCTCTCCTAATATTTCCTCCATAAAAAACTCTAACACAACAATCCATCTATAAAAACATTTTAAGAAACTTCATCAAGTCATCGAAATCGTCGTACCTACTGTCCATAGTAATATTAATACATATTCTAACTATAACTATACTAACTAATCTAATATTAACATCTATACAAGACTAACTACAACAACTAATTATACTAAATACAATAATGAACTAGACTCACTAACTATACTAACTAAACTAACTAACTTTACTAACTATACTAACTTACTATACTGCCTATACTAACTAAACTAACTGACTTTACTAATTATACTAACTATACTTTACTAACTATACTAACTTTACTTATTGTACTAACTTACTATACTAACAATGTCGATTCAATCAACAAATACACTAGGGGAGTACTCGCGGCAGCGGCGGCGCTCGTCCTCGCGGTAGCAGCGTGCGCTCGCCCTCACGGCGGTGGCGCGCTAGACCGGGCTGGGAGGCGCGGGCGCTGGCCTCGGTGGCGGCAATGGGTGGACACGGTATAGAGAGAGGGGCGTGTGATAGTTGCGAGCGGTGTACAGCGGCGGCGACAGTGGCGGGCATGGCAGTGAGGGCGGCGGCGTGGCAGTGAGGGCGGTGGCGGGCGCGGCAGGCGTCCGTGGCGCGGCGGGTAGCCGCCGTGTGTGGCCGGAGGGCGCGGCGGGCGGCCGGCGGGCGTGGCGCGCCGACGTTCGTGGCGCGGCGGATGCGTGCGGGCGTGTGTGGGAGCGGGCGGGAGCGGCAGGCGGCCGGCGGGCGTGGGCAGCGGGCAGGGCGGTGGCGTGGCGCGGCTGGCGAGTGGCACATCACTGCCGCGCCTTGATGCGTGGCGCGTCACAGCCGCGCCCTGATCGGTGGCGCGGCAGAGCTGGCCACGTCACCGGTCAGCGCCGCGCGCCCATGCATGGCGCGGCAGCGTTAATTCGCCGCGCTGTGCGAATAGGCGCGGCCAAAAGTGTTAGATTTAAAAAAAAATAAACTGTGTCAGTTTTAAAATTAGTTTAAAAATGTGTTAAAAAAATCGCATCTGCTGGTCGTCTCCTCTCGGCTCTGTCGCGCGGCTCGTAGCCATCGCCCAACGGCCAGGAGCGGCGGTGACACCTAGGACCTACTAGCTGATCGATCGCCTGGACACATCTCTCTTTATCTAATACATATATATACTATGATCGATCAGTCTCTCTCTCTCTCTTGATCTGGTCAGGTCAACCCATCTGAATCATCTAGTTATATATGACCCGTCTTATTTCCGCCTCTTCCGCAGACGAAATCAGCGCTAGCTAGGAGTGAATTTGTTGCATCTTGTGAGCGATGAATTGCATCGACTTGTATTGTATCGTATCCTGCGACTAAGCCTGCCATATGCTCGTTTTCTTCTTTCTGCTCTTCAGGGGACTACTACGTTGGCGGTTGGCCACCCAGCCACGTACACGGCGCCGGCGCCGGGAACGAAACAAGCACCTCAGGTCCCCGCTGGCGGTGAGCAGACTCCAGTTAGCACCCAAACTCCTGGTCCGTCCATGCTTTGCTTGCTAACTTAGTTACTAACGATGCATTTCGAACTGATGAGCTAGATATAGTCTCTCGACTTGGTCTGTTTGTTGTCCACTAATAAACCTCGTGTTCGCAGGAGCAACGCACAATTACAATTACTTCGTGGGTCACTCGCTGAGCCCTGATGTAGTGTGAGAAGACGCCACAGCCAGCACAGCCAGAGCCAGCTCCATCTCCGCCGCCTGCTCACACAAAGAGATCCGGCTTCCTGGCCATATGGTAATTCGATTGATTGGCCGTCAGAGCAACTTACCTACAGATACCATTCCAACTCGCATACACTAATTGTAGAATAATCGATTAAAAGTAGATACATGGCATTACCTATCAGAGATCATATTTACGCCATTTTCCTTCCATGGTCATAAAATGACGAACCACAGCCCCGTTGCTAACTTTGTTCATTTCTTCTTTCTCTAGATAGCAAATAAGTATGTGACTCAAGTGTTGATCACCCATGCGATTAGACAAGCTTGTTTTGACAATCTTCATTCCAGAAAAGCATCTCTCAACTGTTGCAGTAACGACTAGTACAAGCTTCAAAAGTCGATAGACCAATGAATAACAACGATGTTTCCTATCTCAACCATTTTTAAGAGAGCTCACCAATAGTGTTGATGTTGGAGAATCTAGCATCTTCTCGCACATCGGCAATTTAAAGGCAAAGGTAATGGCTAAGGTCTCTCAAATCATCAGTACTAAAATCATTAGGATATAGTTTTGCTAAGCTCATTAAAGTCTCCACATCAAAAGCATGAAATCGATCCCATGGGTCGAAACCAACCGAGCAAACAAGCAATTGACAGCTGGTCTCACTAAAGCGGCTATCAAGCTCTTGAACTAGCCAATCAATAACATCATTAAAGCAATCCACTTCATAGTGATGCTTGTATGTAATTCCTGATTTTTTTCTAGGCCGTCGAGGATCAACATAGGCATCTTCCATTTCCACTCGGTCAATTTCATGCATGTCACAAAATTCATTCACTTCATCTAATAATTTGTCCCACCCATATCTTCTAAGATTATTCAAATGGAGTCTAGTTGATTTCACACATCCAATGACATTTACAATGTCTTGATCCTTGCATTGCAATGCTAATGACAAGGCATTTGTGGCGGTTAATGTAGTCAACATGAGATGCAAATAAAAGGCAAAGTCAAATGATTTGAAGTATACTAGAAGATTTGATGCTTGATCTCTATTTTTTCAATCTCTGTCATCCTTTTCAACAACTTTTAGCACTTCAACTATTGTAGGAAACATGTTGACTAAACTTTTGAAAGTTTTGTAACGAGAACTCCAACGAGTATCTCCGGGTCTTTGAAGGCATTGCTCTTGATTTAACCCTGTCCCAGTCTCAAGTTGTCCACAACCTAATGCCTTTGTCACTTATTCATGATTAATATCTCTAATCATATCCCGTCTCTTAGCTGATCCACATACCACATTTAATAAGATAGAAATCAAGCTTAATAAATTGCTTACGCCCTTATGTTTTCTCACGACTGCCACAATGACTAATTGAAGTTGGTGAGCAAAGCAATGCACATAATAAGCTGTCCTACTTTCTCTCATGGTCAATAATTGCAAGCCATTGAACTCACCTCGCATATTGCTAGCACCATCATATCCTTGGCCTCAAACTTGCTTTAAGCTTAGTTTAAACTTTGCAAGTAGAGAATCAATAGATGACTTCAGGTGGGAAGAAGTTGTTTCAGTCACATGCACAACACCAACAAACATCTCCTTCACGATCCCACATTTGTCAACATACCTCAAGATCACAGCCATTTGTTCTTTGCAAGAAACATCTCTTGACTCATCAACTAGCAAGCAAAACACATCATTGCCAAGTTCTGCAAGGATAGAGTGTACAATCTCGTTTGCAAAACATTGAACAATGTCCCTTTGAATTTTAGGAGCTAGCAAACAACTATTAGCTGCAACATTTGTACTCACCGCTTTGCGTAACTCTGGATCATGTTGTGCTAAGTAATCATAAAACTCCTTGAAGTTCCCTTTGTTGTTGGATTCTAGTGACTCATCATGGCCACGAAAAGGCAATCCTTGCTTCAACAGTAGTCTAGCAGTATCAATGGATCCATTCAACCGAGTAAAATAAGCCTTCTTTGCAGTCTCACTTATCTGATTGTAAGCAACATCTATGTGTTGCTTTCTTTGTAACAAATCATCACACTTCTTCATTGCATCTCTACTATAATGGACCAGTCGAAATTATACTAGGTCTCCTCACGAAAACGTCCCCCACAGAGAGCCTCCGACCATTGCGCACTAAAAAAATGCACATAAAAATTCAGCATCATTAAAATCAAGAGCTAATCAAACACTTTCACCAAATCCAATGGCCATCGTGCCACGCTTCTCACCCCGCCTTCTCACCCCCACAACCTGCTCGCACTTCAAATCCTCCGTCGATTGTCCCGTCCGAGAAGAACCGCAGAAACCAGAAATCTATCGCCGCTTGTTTCATTCACCGTCGGCGCCGTGCGAACGGCAATAATCCCCACCCCAAGGTTTTTAATTTCGGTATCGCCAAAATTTCGGCCACCACCGAAATTACCGAATTTCGCGAAATTCGGCCGAAATTTTTTTTAGAGATTAGCACATGAAGTATGTTTTTTCTTAAAAAATTTGGATCTAAACAAATATTAGTATGATTTATGACTATATATCTATTAAATAGAAGAATATGCAATATATACAATAAGAAAATATAAGATTAGAGTTATATAGCACATGTATTAGTGTATTAAAATTTTTTAGAGTTTTCTTTCGGCCACCACCGAAATTACCGAAATTTTGAACCCTGCCCCACCCCGTGGATCCGCCGCCCCCACCCCCCACACCCCAAATCCTGTGGTCTCGTGGCTTGTCAGATCCGCCATGGCGATGCGATAGCAGGGGACGAGGACGATGGCGCAATGAGAATCTAGGCGGCGAGGCTCTAACTTCTGGGGCCTCCCATCCGATTTAATCAGTAGTATCTAATCCCCTATTTGTGTTGTCGCCTTTTGAATCTAAATACAATAGAAAATCCTCGATCCGTTCGCAGGCTCAGACTCGAACCAGGTGGGGATTCATCCATCCACCATCGGCAAGGAACATCCTGGTTCCGCGGGCGGCCCTTGCCATCCATTTACCAGTGCATGGCGTTGCATCTGCTCATCATTCGAGCCAGTTCAAATCGACGTACATGGATATGGTATTTGCTCCCGGTTTCCTACTTTCAGCCTGATTCATTAGTGAGATCCAACAAATATGTTTTAGATCTTTTTTGTTTGAACGAACACCTTTGTTTCAGATCTGATCGTGATATAGCTCATCATAATATTTTGGCTAGATTGATGAGTAAAAATTGTTATTGCATATCACGAGATGATAGTTCATTTTAGATCCAACACAATACATGCACCTGTACATGCTATTTAATTATTGTAAATTTGTTTGTCGTAAATCAGAGAGAAATTTATGATTTTTATTAATTTGCTTTGGGTTCTGTATCTCTAATAGGTTCTTTTATCAGAGCCGGCGACTAATTAAACTGTATGGGATCGGAATGGAATCTTGATTTTGTAGGAGACTAACCCGAAAATTTCCTCCGCTTCACTTGGTCAGCAGTAGTGGATCCTATGTTGGTAAGTAGTAGTACTCCTTCTCATGGAGTGATTTTTTTTATTCCTCACACTTTCGTGGGTATTGAAAATTGATTCCTCATCAGCAAGAGTAGTATGGATTTTTAGTCCATTTCAGTTGACTCATACATATTATTGCTTCACTGTAGATAAACTTTATTAGTGTTTTTTGCTGCTCTGGTTAGGCGTGAAGATTTGGGAATTGTTGCAGTGACCGTACCATCTGAACAATTTTATGCCATGGCAGGTATGCGATTTTCATCTGTTCATAATATAAAATTCTCGTAAATATTATTAGCTCAAATTTTTGTAAATATTATTAGTATTGTCGATTGCCTTGCTTTGTTTGATTTGATCCATGTATGCAGAATAATTGTGATTCCATTAGGTTCTATCATTTTGCTTGATTTTATCTGGATATAAATATCTCTACTATAATGGACCAGTCGAAATTATACTAGGTCTCCTCACGAAAACGTCTCCCGCTGAGAGCCTCCGACCATTGCGCACTCAGAAAAATGCACACTAGAATTCATCACCATTAAAATCAAAGGCTAATCAAACACATTAACTAAATCCAATAGATAAAATGTAACTTAGATGGTTAATATGAGAAATAACTTTACTATGCTTTCTTATGCAAAAGTGTTTCTAGAATTGTATACATGCTCAAATACAATTGTGTAAAAGTTGAACTATGAAAAAAAACATTGGTTGTTTTCATGTGCATTCCTAAGATAAAACCGTGGCGTTAGCACGGGCATTATACTAGTTATAATGTAAGCCACCAACATCACCAACATGTGACTTTAGCCTTCCTTTCCTATGATAATCATTCCAACCATTAACTACAAATTATTGACATCCTTCATCTTTCTTTTCTTTGAATAAGAAACAACAAAAGCAATATGCTCTGTCCTTTGACTCACTATATTCAAGCCAACTTTCAAACTCATCAAACCATTCCGGGATAAATCTTCTCGGCTTGTCTCCAATATCCGAAACAGAAAAATTACATGTGCGAGGCTGGCAAGGTCCATTTTCCAAATATTTTCTTATGACCTTTTCTCTATGGTTAGGATGGTAAGCATCAATTTGTTTTCTCAGGCCTGGATCATATTTAATCTCCTCTTCCCAATTGAGATCTTCTGGACATGAATTTCTGATATTGTTGGCAGTGTCTATGTCTTGAACTTTCCGTTTATAAAATCTCTCCATGAGTACCTATCATTTGCAAGCATAATCAAATTGCAGATCCATACTATCATAAATGTATATGCATATATTAAAAAGAGAAAACCCCAATTAACACACTAACCCTAAACTTCATGCTACTCAATTTCAACATATAACCAGGAAGAATCGAAATCGGATGCGAGGCTTAACTTGATTGAAATATAGGATAAATAAATTGAGGGTTTGATTCCTTGCCTTTTCTTTTGGACCAGAAGTCCAGAACAGAGAGAGGCCGTGAGGGTGAGGGCACTCACATCTGGCTGTTGCCGTGGCCGTCGGGCGCTCGGCTCGGCTCGACGACAGGGAAGCCGGGAAGGGGAAGGGGCGCAGGCGTCAGCGCTCAGCAGGGATCGTCGCCGACTCACTGGCGTCGGTGCCTTGCCGCCCTTGCGTCGCTGGCTCGCTGCGTCAGGCGGAACGCCACGGCCTCCTCGCCCCTCGCAGACTTGCACGTGGCCACGGTGAAATTTTCCGTAGAGACTCGATTGGCATCCTTCTCTTGGAAGCAACCTGCGACGTGGGCTTGGGCCGGTGGGGGTGCCTTCTTTTGGGCCAAGGGGGGTGCACAAAGGGTGAAAATTTTCTCCTTATAAGGTATTTTCGATTTTGGGCTGGGTGCCTGGGCATCCAGTAGTCTCAACTGGGCTTCGCCCGTGCTAATTTGTTCTCTTCTACACTACTAGTACTGAATTGATTAGAGATGGATGATATATAATCTCTTTCTTCTCCGTCTCCGGCTGCAGCTTCCCGTGCATCGGTGGTAGTCGAGTTGCCGAGCAATAAGATTGAGAGCAGTTGCAGCCGCGGATCGATCGTAGTCAACGGGAGAGACGACAATTCAAGTAAACTGGACGGATCGGAGGAGCTTCATTCTGTACCTGAACTGCATTATTGTCCTGTGAAAGAAGCTGATATTTTCCCTTGTACACTTGAATTTTTTTTGTAGACTGATGCAGAAATATTGAATATTCAATGGAACTACAAATTCAAATGCGCGGCTTCCTATTTCTTACAAGAGCTATTGACTTTTTCTAGAACTAATGCTTTAGGTATCAATATCATGCTTTGTTTTATTTATTAAAATGCGGATTTCCCTTGATCATGTGAGTTAATAATGTTTTTCCCCCACAACATCGACTTTGTTGGTTAAAGAGGTGTCATTCTGATTTCTTTGGTTTGCTAGCTTGAAGATTTGATTTCGTTTTTTCATTTACGAAAATCGAAAAGGCAGGTAGTGTTTTTTTTCTCTCGAAGAGGTAGTTAAGGATGTGTAGCATCCGGTTTTAAAAACAAAACCAGATACACCATATGTGAGCCTAAGAAGTCAAATATCACATATAGCTACAAATAGAGGTAATATCAATAGACAATGCTTAATATATAACATTTTTAGTCTAAAGGATATAACTTTAGACAACAAACAACAGAAAGACAACTCCGATCTTTGGGTGAAGACTCCAATTCCACAGAGACAACTGACTGATTGATCACAAGTCTAACTTCTTCAAACTCTAGCAATCGGGTACCCATCCGGGATTTTTATCCAAATAATTGAAAAGTAAAACAAGCATAAGTACATGTCATACTCAACAAATATAACATGTGGTTCATGAGGCTCAAAAGACTAACACTGGTTTAACTGGGATTAGCTTTTAATGAGTCATGATTTTAAGCAGTTGAGTAGCATCAAATTTATCATAAGCCCGTATAAACACATGATCAGATAAACATGAATAATGAATAGCAAAAACAATAATCATAAGTAAGCATCTATATCATCAGTATCATTAGTATTCATCATCTATTCCGTATGGGTTCCAAGGCCGCTCGTGACCGTGAGCACGGCTGTTATAATAGTTTTACACTCTGCAGAGGTTGTACACTTTCACTGTGAGTCGTGATTTATCCTTTCGCCCGAGGTGATCAGCCTCTTGACCCACTACCAAGTAAGGTCGACAGGGTTCACTATGAAGCCTTTTAAAGGTTTGTCTAAGAAGTTAGGGATGCTAGGATTCACTTGGCAAGTAGATGAAGGAACCCCTTTCGAATGGCACAATTCCTTCACGGCTATACACATAAGAGTAGAGACTGTCATATACCCGACTCGGCAAACCCCTTTTGCGCCATAAAGGTAACCACTAACAAGCTAGAAAAAGGTCTTCATACTTGACTAAAGCCAGAGCCATGTGACACTCACAGTTGTACTATTAATCCCGGATGGTCACTTACAGATAAGTCCTTAGGGAGAGGAATCTAGAGCACCATAATAAATAGCTCAATGCTCTAGCCCCTTTGTTTCATGTTGCTAAAAAGCATCTTTTAGTGTTTATTGCATATTCCATTAGTCAAGTTACAAGATCATGTCTTTAGTTGAGCACTAGCATCATACTACCCAATGCAATACCCCATAGGTGACAAAGAATCCAAGATATCAAATGGCGAGGAAAATTTACTATGGTTGCCAAGGTAGACACATGCATATGATTAAATTATTAAAGTGAATAAGACAACAAGGATGATCCCATGCTATACTTGCCTTAAACTCTGTTTCTTCTTCAAGTCGAAACCTTCAATGAATTGCTTCTCGATTCACCACGTATAGCTCACCGACTGGACATGATCATAAAGCACCACACAAGCATCCACGCAATCATACACAAAGTAAACAATAGAACTAAATTAGAACAATACACCAAACATAATAAATAGCAAGTAAAAATGTTTTAAAGATGTTCTACACGTTACTACGAACACAGACGCGAAAAACACTCTAATCGGAGCTATAACGAAAAAAGTTATGAATTAAACAAGATTTCCTTTAATAAAATAATAAATTAAATTAACTTTGAATTTCAAAAGTTGAAAACATGTTGAACAGTAGGATGAACACGTAGATTACGCAATTACGAATCTAACGCAACTTGAACGGATCGAATCGGAGTTAAAACGAAGATTTTATGGCCTAAATAAAACTAGTGACAAAACTATAAATAGATGAAAGCGTATTTTGGATCTAACCGAAGAAACTACATTTTCAAAAGAAGAAAACGTATTTTGAATCTAACAGAGAGAATCTACGCTTTCTGAAAGAGAAAACCAATTCTGCAGCTAACCGATGGAAACTACGCTTTCTGGAAGAGAAAACGTATTATAGGAATACGCTTTGGACCGCGGGTTCGAATCTACAAACGTGTGGGGGTCCTTTGGAAAACTACCGGCCAAAACGGTACCGTTGAATATATCGGCCGTTGGATCGATGATGGATGACTGAGAATAGACGAGAGAGAGAGAGAGAGAGAGAGAGAGAGAGAGAGAGAGAGAGAGAGAGAGAGGACCGACGGCGAGCTGGTGGTGGCGCCATGGCCGGAGACAGCAAGCTCGCCGGCGTAACTGGATACCAGCCTACGATCACGACAGCACGAAACGAGGTCACTGGAAGACAGAGAAAGCGATGGGGAACTCACCACGGCGAAAACACAGAGAAAGCGATGGAAGACAGAGAAAGCGATGTGGAATGGACGGAGGCAGCGCGTGGCTTGGGATGGCGGACGACGGACGATGGCGCTAGGGCTTCACGGCGGCGCGGTGACTCGGCGAGGTAGCGGCTTTGGCGAGACTTGATGGAGAGGCGGCGCGGTGCGGGGAGTCGGTATTTAAGGCTGGGGAGACGTGGGGCGCACGCACAAGGGGCGGAGTCGGGGGCGGCGTGGGGTCTGGGCGGAGTCCGGCGCAGACACGTGAGGAAGACGACGCGTCTGACAAAGCGGGCCCACCTATCGGCGACTCAAGGTGCGGGAGAGAGAGGGCACGGGCTTTCGGATCTTGTGGTTGGTTGGGCGGTCTTGTGTGATTGGGCATGACGAAAGAAAGGGAGGAAGTGGGCTGGCGGCTTGCTAAGCTGGCTGCTGAGTGAGAGGCAGCCACTGGGGGCATGGGAAGAGGAGGAAGAAAAAGTTGGGCGAGAGAGAGCTGGATTGGGCCTACGGAATAGAGGTGAGGGAGTGGGCCGCGGGGAAGGGAGCAGGCCAAGTTGGGCTCCTCCAGGCCAAAAACAGAGAGAGGATGAGAGAGAGATCTTTTTTTTCCAATGTTTTTTAAATCCATTTTAAACCCAAATTCAATTCAAATTTAAATCCTTTTAAAATTTTGTTCAAACCCAATCATCACAAATAAATATGCAGCAACATGTATGCACAAATTTGTAGCTAGACCTTATATTTGATTTTAATTTTAATAAAGTTTTTATTTTTCTAAGTTTAAATGCTCACATAAATACATAAATAAATCAAATTGTCTTATTTTAAAATAATACAAATTTTAGGGTGTTACAGGTCCCTACCAACCTTTCCTAATAAGAAAACCATTGCACTTAAAATTGTTCTCCATCTGTGCCAAATTAAAATTCATTCTAACTTTTTGAAAAGTCAAAACATCTCAAGTTTGATCAAATTTACATATAAAATACTAACATTTATGATATCAAATAAGTATCATTAGAGTCTTTATTAATTATATTTTTATAGTATACTTATTTGATGTCATAAATTTTTATAATTCTCTTTATAATTTTGGTCAAACTTCAAATGTTTTGACTCTCCGAGAAAGTTAGAATAACTTATAATTTGGAATGGAGGTTGTAACTCTCAAAAAAATTCATCAGTTAAAATAGTGAGCCTAGGGTATTCAAAAAAATTGGTTAAGAATAGGATCAACAGTGTTGGGCATAAGCTTCATACACCGTGAAAATATTCAGAATCTTGCTGTGGCTGCAATATCTTGCTACCACGGAGGAAGTGGCAAGGCAATTATACTAAAAATGTTCAAACCGTGTGTACCATATATCGGTATGGTTGGTTTGTCGGAGGTCAGCACGCACCCAATATCGGCCGATGCGATTGATGCTGATGCCTTGTTACGTAGGCGCCCCTGTCGCTGGGATTAGTCACTGGGATAGACAAGGAGTAGTGTGGTGTGTCCAACCAAGATTCTGCTGTCCAAACCTTTGGCTCTTTGCCATCTCAAGTTCGCAATAGCAGCTAGTAGTAGATTCCACGGCCAGGCCGGGGCCTTAGTTGGATAATTATTTTTTGAGCCAAGATTGTTTCGGAGGATAATTGAGGTTGTGCCGGAGCTGAATCATTGTCAGTCTGGCGAGAGAGCTCTGTCCCTCTTTGAAAAAGTCTCTCTCTCTCTCTTCTTGACTTGTAGCCGTCTTGGTCGTCTCGTCTGAGCTTGTGGCATTCTTGGCCAGTTGGCCGTCTCGTCTTGCCATCCAACCAACCACGCCGCCGAGAAGACGGAAGAACCGCCACACGCTGCCGGCGAGCAGAACCCGGCGACCGCCCAAACTCCTGGCGGTAGGTTCATGCTTTTGCCGTTTCAACTCATTCATTCGTATAATGGATCCAGACATGCACACATCGTTGCTCAGTTTGCTGGACTGCTGTTTCATTGCCAAATTAAAACTGGACCCATTTATGTTATTTGTCCGAATGTAAGATTACTTCGTTGGGCGTCCGGGGAGCCATCACAAGCAGCAACAAGAAGCAGTGCCGCAGCAAACCACTAAGCAGAGCACACCAAGCTTCTTGGCCAAATGGTAATCCTAATCTCTGATTACCACTATATATACACAAGGAACTTACCTAATTAGGCACCACATGTCGAGTTCATAACTTCACATCGACGTTCTTACTTCTCGTTAGTAGCAACTGCCGACTGATCAGTTGTTCTAACTTCGAATCTGTTTCTTTCTTCTCTGTCTCCGGTCTGCAGCTGTCCGTGCCTCGCCGGCGGTGGACCTGCGCAGTAGATCAAGAACTGCCTCCTGCAGCCCTGCTAGGGACCACCCAATGAATTGTGCACAGGAGGATTGGAGTAAATTTGGGATGAGGCTCTATAATCCGTATCTGAACTGTAACTTGTGCTCTGGAAGCTGCTCTTTTTTGCTTTTCCGCATTGTTCCACTTTTGATAATTTATTTATACACATCCTTGTGCATCCATAACACTGCCACGTAGTGTAAATTGATCCAACCAGCTGATTTATTTTCTTTCCCCCCTCAAACGACACTTTCATTTCAAAAAGTGCCAATTGTGTATTGCTATTTACTCTTGCGGTTATTGTGAACTTGTATTAATCATGAATTGCCATATCGTGTACAAATATACACATGCGTCAAGTTAACTTACACTACGTAAAAAACGATTTTTAGCAACGGTTCGATTTTTTTTGTAGGGATGGCTGGTGATGGAGCCGCCCCTACAGTGACGTGCTCGGATGCCCAGACACCAGCCGCCCCTACAAATAGAACAGCAGGGGCGACTGGTGTTACGAGCCGCCCCTATAAATGGGGTCTGATTTATAGGGGCGGCTCAATCACCAGCCGCCCCTGGAAATGCTATTTGTAGGGGCGGCTGGTGATTGAACCGCCCCTACAAATGGCCCCGTATTTATAGCATCGATTTGTAGGGGCGGCTCAATCACCAGCCGCCCCTACAAATGCCCCCATATAAAACAGATGCAGCACCTTCTTCCTTCTCGGGTCACTCACTCCAACCCGTAAAAGAAAGGTGGGGAGGCCTTGGGCACCTTCTAAAAATTGCTCTACTAAGGGGGAAAGGTTTTGGTCTCAAATCCTTTGGTGGAGAGGTTGTAGAAGATAAGAAAATGCTATTCCATACTTTTTTTTTGAAGTTTTAATGGTTGGTTAGTGAGTAATTAGAGTTTTATTTTTATCTCTCTTCTATGGTGCTTGAGCTATTTATGAAGCAAATTAGACTCATCTTTTAAATGTACTAGGGTAAATTAGGGAGGGGAACAAGATCATACCCTTATTTGGTCCATGTTTTTTGATTTTAGTGAACAATTAGTTAGTTTTATGGATGTTTCATGTGCATGTGGATCTAGATCTAGGGTTTGGTTTTTTTTATTAATTTCGTTTTTGTAAATTTATGTTTGATGAAATTAGACCAGGGTTTGTATGAAAGATATTGGGTAAAGTATAATTGTTGCTAATTGTTGTCTTTGAAATTATTTATTGTAATCAATAAATATGTATTTTAATTATTTATGGATAAATGGGCCGTTAATTAATTTTCTTTTACCATGGTGTGTTTGTATGCTTCATATAATTATATTAGATTTATATTCATATATATCTAAAGTATATACAATTATTCTCAAGTAATTATTAATTTGTTTCATTTTTATATATATCTGAATAAGTACTCCTTTAATGTTTGTTTTGTTGTTGTTGTAAAAGATGGAGTATAGGAACTCTTGGATGTATGGTTCGTTAAGGTTCAAGGCAGGTTTCCGTGAAGAGGTGGATAAATTTATTAAAGCTACAAAGAAGCATGCAACGACATTGAAAGAGAATAAGGATACAATTATTTGCCCATATAAAGATTGCAAGAACCGTATGACATGAACAGATGTGACTATCATCAGATCACATTTGATTATGCGAGGATTTGTTGAGGACTACACAGTGTGGATTCATCATGGTGAAACGATTATTCTTAACAACGAGGATGAGGAGGAATACGACGACGAAACCATAGAATCCCTGTCCCAATATTCAGCAGAGCTTGATGCACGAATGGATTTTGAGTTTGGCAATGAACAAGGTGGTGATGCTGGTGGTTGGGATGGTAACGACGATGGTGGTGCCAATAATGATGGTGGAGCACGTATCGGGGATGAAGATAATTTGGAGGACATGATTCGAGTCCTTGGACTAGAGATTTTACTAAATAGCCCGAAAGGTCTAAAAAATTTGGAAAGGGTGACAAAAGCATCGAAGGAGACTGTGTATGGTGTTGAAAAGGGTTGTTCGATACATTGGACATTGCTATATTTTGTGCTTGAGCTACTCATCCTGAAGGCTAAGTATGGCTGGTCAGACTGTAGTTTCAATGATCTATTGCATCTCCTGTCATGGGTGTTGCCACAACCAAACTCAGTTCCCACCAACACATACCAAGCGAAGAAGGTCATAAGTCTATTGACAATGGGGGTTGAAAAAATCCATGCATGCCCCAACCACTGTATACTTTTTCGTGGCGAAACGTTCAAGTCACTGGATAAATGTCCCCGGTGTGGGGCCAACCGGTACAAGAACAATGACCTTTACGGTGGGGACGAACCCTCCATGGGAAAAAGAGGAATAAGAAGGGTACCAAAAAGGTGGTACAAGAATCTCAGCCCCTAGAGAACACTCCATTAGGCAACGATACAAAGTAGAGAAGAATTCCTGCCCTGGTAATGTGGTACCTGCCAGTGACGACCGCTTGAGACGTATCTTCCTAAACCCTAAAGAAGCCGCACTCATGACATGGTGGGATGATGAGTGCAAGGTGGATGATGATAAGATTGCCCACCCGGCTGATTGTAGTCAGTGGCAAAGGTTTGATGAGAAGCACAAAGAATTCAACGATGACCCAAGGAATGTACGGTTTGGCTTGAGCACCGATGGAATGAATCCCTTCAATGAGAGGATGAGCGACCACAGCACATGGCCAGTGATCTTGACCAAGTACAACATCCCAACATGGTTGTGTCAAAAGAGAAAGTACCTTCTCCTCACTATTCTTATTTCTGGCCCTAAACAACCAGGCATTGATATAGACGTGTTCCTCGAGCCCTTGATGCAAGAAATGGAGAGGCTATGGAGGCATGGGGAGCAGATGTACGATGCGTTCTGAAAGGAGGACTTCATATGTAGAGCAATAATATTTGTTACTACCAATGATTACCCCGCGCTATTTCCTTTGTCTAGACAGATCAAAGGGAAGACGGGATGCTTGGTTTGCTTGGATGGTACTACATGGGTGTACCTGGATGCATCCAAGAAGGTAGTTTACCTAAGGAACCGACGCTTCTTAAAGATAAGTCACAAGTACCGCATCAAATTGTTCTTTAGATTTTATGACAATGCCCCGGAGATTGAACCCCCTCCGGAGAGACGTCATAACAGAGAACACGTGTACAGAATGGTGAAAAACATACGCATCGTCTATGGAAAGAAGAATCCGGATGGGACGAACAGAGATAGAAGCACACCTCCTGTCGAAGGCGTACCTTTCAAGAAACAATAGATCTTTTTTCAGTATCTGCCTTATTGGCCAGACTTGGAGGTCCCCCATGCCATTGATGCTATGCACGTGTAGAAGAATGTCTTTGAGAGTCTCATTGCTACCTTGATGGACACAGGCAAGTCAAAGGATGGCCTAAAAGCACGGAAAGACATGGTGCAGCTAAACGTGATGCCACAGCTTCACCCGGTACCTGAGGCTAATGGAAAATACACTCTGCCCGCGGCGTGCTTCAACCTAACACTAGACGAGAAGAGAGCTATATGCACTTTTCTGAGAGGGATCAAAGTCCCGACTGGGTTTTCAGCAAATGTGAAGAAGCTAGTGTCGATGAAGGACTTGTCAATAACACACTGCAAGGCTCATGATTGCCATGTGATGCTGACAGTATTTCTACCTATTGCAATCAGGGCTATAAAGCAAGAGTTCTTGAAAATGGCCATCACCCGCATGTGCTACTTCTTTTTGAAGATCTCACAGAAGACGATTGACAAGGAAGAGCTGAGTGACCTACATGAATTTATGGTGGAGACACAAAACCAACTAGAGATGTGTTTACCTCCTGCTTTTTTTGATATAATGCCACATCTCATGATTCACATGGTTCATCAAATACAGGCGCTTGGCCCTTGCTACTTGCATGAAATGTGGTCCTATGAGCGGTTCTTGTTGGTTCTAAGTCGATACGTGCATAATCGAGCATACCCAAAGGGCTCCATGATAGAGGGTTACAATACTGAAGAAGTCGTCGAGTGCTGTCAAGAGTACGTAAAAGTACAGAAAGGGATTGGTAAACCCGATTCTCGTCACAAGGGTAGGCTAGCTGGGAAGGGCACCAGTGGTAGAAAAGTGTTCATCGACCATGATTACAAAGAGGTGAGTCGGGCGCATTACAGTGTCTTGCAGAGTACACAACTGATGCAACCGTATATTGATGAACACTTGGCTATCATTATGGCGGAGAGAAATGGCCGTTCGGATGATTGGGTCATGAAACAACACAAGCAACGACTAACTACATGGTTGAAGGACCAAAACATACCGCCTGGAGAAACCATAGACTCTATTACCATCAGTAGGTTGGCGGAGGGGCCATCGAGACAAGTGACATCTTGGAATGCTTATGACATCAATGGGTATACGTACTATACCCACGCAAAGGATAGTAAATATGTGAACCAAAACAGCGACGTTCGAATAGAGGCTCTCGATGGATTAGGGCGAAAGATCCAATACTTTGGCATCATTAAAGAGATATGGGAACTTGACTATGGAAGGGATATAATGGTGGCCCTGTTTTGATGCCGCTGGATCAAACAACACCAACTAAACAAGATCGGATTGAGAGTCCTAGACCTCGAGAATCTAGGCTACCAAGATGACCCTTGGGTGCTCACTTCACATGTCGCACAAGTTTTCTATATGTCTGACCCACAAAGTAACCTCCTCTGAAGAAGAAGACAAAGCACGTGGTTGCCTCCCGAAAACATCACATTATTGGAGTTGATGGCGTGGACGATGTTGAAGCTTACAATAACTACGATGAGATGCCGCTATTCACAGCCTTTCCTAAGAAGATCAGTGTTATGGAAAAGAACCTCCCCAAAGACATAATGCCATGGGAACGAAAAGGTGTCAAGGGAAAAGTCGTTACAGTGGGCTAGCTAGTTGTTGAACGTGGAGTGTTTGTGTAAGTGTGTGTTTGTAAGACTTTATTTATGCATGCGTGTGAGACTATATATTTATGTACATATGTAAGACTACATATTTTTGTATGTGTGTGAGACTACATTTTATGCATGTGAGACTACCCTTTGCAACATCCAGATGACTCTATTTGAACATCCACTCTATTACTACTAAAACTTTATGAAATCACTTAACACTTTATGAAATGAAGAAATGACCAAAATAAAAGTAGGAGATCTTGATGAGTTTTTCATCTGAAATCATTTACTCTTTCAAAATATTGTTTCAAGTTGAAATTGTTTGATTTTCAAAATTTGAATCGTTCAAACAAAGTCACATGACAAGATGACCAAAATAAAAGTTGTATATGTCGATGAGTTATACAACTTTTATGTTTACAATATTTTCATTTTATTTAATTTAAAGTCATAAAATTGTAGTCGAAGTTTTAAAATTAAAATTTATAATTTTTGTGTTTTTTGTTTTCTATATTGTTTTGACTACAACCGTTTATATATATATTTCTTCATATATATAATAATATAAAATATTATATTTGTGCATATACACAATTGTTTTTATATTAGTTTTATTTTGGTCACAATTGTTTTATATATACACAATTGTTTTTATAATACATAATTAACAATTTAAAAAAATAAAAATATATTTCTAGGGGCGGTTGGATCAGGAACCGCCCCTACAAATGCATTTCTAGGGGCGGCTGGATCAAAAACCGCCCCTACAAATAATCCTATCTATATATACCAGGGCGCACGGGTGTTGTCTTCATTTGGGCGCTCTCTTCTCCTCCGACGCCGTCAGGCTGCCCCGCCAACGCCGGCCCGCGCCCCTTCCCCGCCGACGCCGGCCCGTGCCACTTCCCCTCACCCGCACGCCCCATCTCTGCCCCCGCACGCCTGCTCCTTTCCCGCACCCACGCGCCTGCTCCTCTCCACCCTAGGGTTTCTGACCCCGCCGCCGCCGCCCGCCCGCTCCCCGGTGGTTGGCCCCCGCCGGCCGGCCGCTTCCCCTCACCCGCGCGCCCCATCTCCACCCCCGCGCGCCTGCCCCTTCCCCGCACCCGCGCGCCTACTCCTCCCCGCCCTAGGGTTTCTGACCCCACCGTCGGCGCCCGCCCGCTCCCCGGTGGTTGGCCCCTCGTGGGCGGAGCACCTGCAGCACGTCGGAGTCATCCTCAACGCTCTCCGCGCCCACCGTCTCCACCTCAAGTGCTCCAAATGTTCGTTTGGGGCTTCCTCTGTGGCCTACCTCGGCCATGTGATATCCGCCGAGGGCGTCGCCATGGATGCTGACAAGATTGCGGCGGCCGCCTCCTGGCCCGTGCCGCGCTCTGTCTGTGCCTTGCGCGGCTTCTTGGGGCTCGCCGGCTACTACCGGAAGTTCATCCTGGACTTCGGCGTCATCGTGGCGCCACTGACGCATCTTTTGCGGCATGACGTGTTTGCTTGGGAAAACGAGTCCGAGGCGGCCTTCCTCGTGCTCAAGGGCGCCCTCACCATGGGACCGGTCCTGCAGATGCCCGACTTCGACAACATCTTCACGGTGGACAGCGACGCCTCGGGTGCAGGGTTCGGTGCCGTTCTGCACCAGGGCGTCGGGCCTCTCGCCTTCTTCAGTCGGCCATTCGCCGCCCAACACCTGAAGCTAGCCGCTTACGAGCGTGAGCTCATCGGGTTGGTGCAGGCGGTACGACACTGGCGGCCATACTTGTGGGGGCGCCACTTCCTCGTTCGGACGGACCACTATAGCCTCAAGTACCTGCTGGACCAACGCTTGTCGACGGTGCCTCAACACCAGTGGGTCAGCAAGCTGTTTGGGTTTGACTTCGCCGTAGAGTACCGTCCGGGCCACCTTAACACGGTGGCGGACGCTCTATCCCGCTGCGACGCCGAGGATGCCCCCGAGCTCGGTGGTACAGCAGCAGCGGCGAGCATCTCCGGTCCGTCTTTCACGTACATCGACGACGTGCGCCGTGCAACAGCCACGGCGCTGGATGCCGCACTGCTGTAGGAACGCCTACGTGCGGGTGAGCTGGCTGCTCCCTGGCGCGACGACGCCGGACTCCTGCTGCACGGTCACCGCATCTTCATTCCCAACGTGGGCGACCTACGACATCAGGCCATACAGCTCGCTCATGGGGCTTGCCATGAAGGCGTTCAGAAGACGCTGCATCGTCTTCGTTCAGATTTCTATTTTCTGGGCGATCGCACGTTGGTCCAGGATTGGGTGCGCTCTTGTGCTGTGTGTCAGCGAGACAAGACCGACACTCTTCGGCCGTCGGGCCTCCTACAGCCTCTGGAGGCGCCGTCCCAGGTGTGGGCGGACATCTCCATAGACTTCATCGAAGGGCTTCCCAAGGTCGGCGGCAAGTCGGTCATTCTCACCGTCGTCGACCACTTCTCCAAGTATGCGCATTTCATTGCGCTCGGTCATCCCTACACCGCCGCGTCCGTCGCTCGCGCCTTCTTCGACGGCATCATCCGCCTTCACGGGTTCTCGACATCCATAGTCAGCAACCGGGATCCCGTGTTCACCGGTCACGTGTGGCGCGACCTCTTCAGGATGGCCAGCGTGACTCTGCGCATGAGCATGGCATTTCATCCCCAGATGGACGGGCAATCGGAGGTGGTGAACAAGGTAATCGCAATGTATTTGCGCTGTGTTACAGGTGACCGGCCTCGTGCTTGGGTGGATTGGCTATCATGGGCGGAATATTGCTATAACACTTCTTTCCACACTGCCCTCCGCGCGACGTCCTTTGAGGTGGTGTACGGCCGTCCCCCGCCAGCCATCCTACCATATCGGCCGGGGACAGCGCGTACTGAGGCCGCGGATGCTCTTCTCCGCAATCGTGACGAGATGCTGGCTGAGGTTCGTCAACGCCTTATTCAAGCTCAGCAGCTTGCAAAGAAGTATTACGACGCCAACCATAGGGAGGTGGAGTTCGGCGTTGGCGCGTGGGTCTGGCTGCGCCTCCTACACCGTACGGCGCAGTCTCTCGACCCCCGTGCCAAGCACAAGCTAGGGCCTCACTGGGCTGGCCCCTTCCGCGTGCTGGAGCGCATCGGCCACGTCGCTTATCGCCTACAGCTGCCGGACGGAGCGCGCTTGCATGATGTCTTTCACGTCAGTCTTCTGAAGCAGCATCGTGGCGATCCTCCAGCTGAGTCCGGTGTCCTGCCTCCGACGCAGGACGGCCGCATCCTGCCAGCGCCGGACCGTGCGTTGAAGGCGCAGCAACGCCGGGGTGTCTGGAAAGTCTTGATCAAGTGGCTCGGGTTGACCGAGGAGGACGCTACCTAGGAACGCGTTGATGATTTCAAGGCTGCCTACCCCGACTTCCAGCTCGAGGACGAGCTGTTTTCGCAGGCGGGGAGAGATGTTATGACGGGCCTCCACTATGGCCGTAGAAGGCCTGCTCGCGGCTAGGAGACCGCGTCCAGGAAGGCCTCAAGTCTACGTGTCGCAGTCGTATTAGCTATTATTAGAATTATTGGAATTATTAGAATTTATTTCCTAGTATTAGATGAGAAGAGTTATAAATACCTTGTAAGACTATTTTGAGAATTAAGCAGAAACAATCTATTGTTTCCGGCTTCCCCTAGGAGCCGGGAGTTACTGTAGCTACGCGAGGGTTCTAGGGCTACAGCCGCAGCTGCCGCTCCCTCGCTGCAGCCACAGCACCACCGCGCCGTCTTCCTCATGCACTTCGACCTCGCCCTCCAACCTCCCACGCATACAACCTACGGTCCCTCTCTAGCAGGACCAAGGTTCCTAGCACTTATGAACTAAAAATCGTTTATAGTAGTAGTGTAGTTTTTAAAAGTTTGAGCACATCATAAAAAGGGTACCTAGAGTCTAATTTAACTTTAGATGTTATTGGACCTATTAACAGAAAGAAAATGGTAATTGTAAAATATGAGGTAAGGTCAGTTACAGGATTGTGTCCTTACACGATCTGAATGCAACTTCTGCTGATATGGATATCTGAATCTGTACTCAGACTTGATCAACGCAGAGAAGACGCAGGTACTTGTTCCACTGTTGATGTGTTTGACAGACGCAATCTGCTAATCTGAAGTTCTGAACATAGATGAGACAGGCAGCTGTTTCAAAATATGTGTCCAGCTGGAATGAAGAGCCTACCAAGTGACATTGTTACACAGTATATACGCCCGTTTGGATCAGCTATGGCTAATTGTTAGCTAAAGTTCAAGATTAGCTGACGGTTTGTTGTGAGAGAAAAACACTGTATCATGGCTGATGGGGCTGATAAGTTCAAGCGAACAGGGCAATTAGTAAGCTAACTATTAGCCAGTGTATGTGTTTGGATCTCTAGCTAATAGCTGCATACATCCGTAGCAATGAAATGTTAGCCCTAGTTAGTTAGTTGTCCTTAGCTAATGGGCTAATAACTAACCAAGAGTTCGGCTAAGATTTAGCCCACCCATAAGCCCTCATGGTTAGATGGACTAAAACTAATTTTTCACTGCTAGTTGTTAGCCTACAGGATCAACAATTCTTCTGACTGGTTGGTTTCAAGTGTTCCTTTTTCTTTTGACGATGACTAAGTGACCCTTTTTTTTAATTAGTTTACCGAAGACCGTACCCCATGAACTTATAGAAGCTCAATGAATAGAGTTTGATATGTTAAGTGGTGTAAATTAAGAAAGTATCAGCAACAAAGCTGGCAGTTATGATTTGTGCTGACTTTACTTAGTATAATTGCACCTAAAAGAAGTGGTTGTATTAGCAATATTTGTATATTAGAAATTTAACACCACCAAGATTTAATATCTCATATACTTGTAAGTTGACTTACTACCATAGGGAAGACAGATAAATTACACATATGTTTTTGGATATATAGAAATAGTTTGTTGGGCAACTGAAATGATATTATTTTTGATAAAAAAACAGTATGCTTCCTTTATGCAGGCTCTCTTCAGAGGAACGTATTGATTGCGGGTCAAGGCATTGCTCTAACGTGAAGTGGAAGGGGAGATCTTTCGTTCAATAAGCTTGACCCTGTAACAATGCATTGTTAAGTGCATAACTTATGTACATACGGAATAAAAAATCATTTTATGAGAAAAATCATCTTTTTGGCAAGAATGGATGAACACCAATTATAGACTTGGTTTTCTTAATTACTTCATATGTGTTCTCATTGTTCCCCTATTCTAAGCTATAAATATTTATAAACTACGTGTTTAAACCGAGCTATGCGTTTATAAGGTTGGAACTTTTTCTCTCTTTTTTAAAAAGATTGCATGCCAGTAGCATGCGGTCAACTACTTTTGTGGGGAGGTAATCAACTCCCTTTCAAGAAAAAAAGTTCCATGCTTTTGGTATATGCATTTATTTTATAATTTTACGTTCTCAATGTTGCAAATATAGAACATTTTTTTTGAGAATTAAATATAGAACAAATATTCTGCTGGGAATGTGGTAACAACTAATAATATTTCTATAGAAATCCTACTATTCAGTACGAAATTAGAAATGTCATTCTGAAGAGGCCCAAACTATGTGCGTAATAGGACACATAGCGTTTTTAGAGTTTGCTTCATGTATATGTTTATGACTTTATATGTGTGGTTTTAAGGATTTTGTTTGCAAATTATTAAAGCCAATTCATAGATAACGGCATATGTGGCATTATTTTAGGGAATTGCTGGCGTCCAGACGTCCGATGAGATAGGATTCCATCGGACAGTACCAAACAGCCTAGCAGAAACACACCGCACTCCCACCATATCACTGCAGTCCTTCCCCGTCTGCCTCCTCCGGCCACGCACATGTACCCCGCCCCCGTTCGTCTTGCCCCGCCCCGCACCTACCGCTCCTTCCCCTGACCCCCTCCTCTCTCTCCGTGCGGGCGGGACCCAGTAGCCGAGATGAGGACGGGCACGCCCCGTCCATAGGACCCCAGGCACGCCGTGCACCCCATCCACCGGCCCCCGGCTCGCCGCGCTCCTTCCCTTAGTGCCCGGGCCATGCCCCATGACTCTCCGAACATACCTCTGAAACATGAAACACATGAATGCAACATAAGTTTGAAGTTGATGAAACATTTGGAACATACACTTGCAACATATGTATGAAACATATGCAACATCCAGATAAAACAATTGCAACTTACAACATGAAAACACTTATTGCAACATAAGACCAAAACAACTGCAACATACCTCTGAAACATATAAAATAATTGAAACATACTCTTGCAACATGTGCTTTCAACGCAATGTCTCCTTGCTGCTCGGCAGAATGGAGGCTTGTCGGTGTTTGGTGCTCACCGGAGGCAGCGGTCCGGTAACGCTAGTAGGTGGCGGGCTGGCGGTAGTGGTTGCACGTCACGGAAGGGAGGCATCGACAACACGAGAGGCGGGTAGGCTGTGGTCATGGCGCACCACGCCTAGCAGGGCCGGCAGCCAAGCGCCACGACTCGGAGGTGGCCACGCGTCATGCCTAGCAAGTCCAGTGGCCGAGCAATGCACCGCGGAGGGCTAGCGGTCGTGAGCTCGGAGGTGTTGATGGTCACTAACACCTGTTTTTACCATCAACATTTCACCCAAAAGCATGATAAAGTGAGGTAAATCATCGTCATACATGTGCTCGTAGAATTATTTGTATACAGGAAAATATAGCAAAAAAATGTGCAAAAAGGTGACAAATATGGGCAAAGGAGTCAAGTGGACATGGCAGTAGGGCTAGGGGCCCACATGCCACACCGCCCAGTCCCATAAGGGCACCACCCGGTGTGCCATGTGGCCTGGCCACGTCACCGATCCGTGGGAGCTGCTCCACAAGCCTTCCCATGCGTTGATTCAATGTCGGTTTGATCAATGGCTGAGGTTGGGTGGCCTTGGATCCATGGGTCCATTGTCACACACTTGGGAGCCTCCAACCGACCTACAAACTGCCTTGCTGCTCGAATTTTGACAAGTGCTGCCTCTACAACCGCCATTGGGAGCCAACCAGCACTGGAGGATCAAGAAGCGGTGGCTCCAAGGGCCGGCCGGCGACCTGGGGTGGCCATCGATCTCCTGGCCGCCTACAAGTACCCCCCTCACTCTACACTATAAATATGGGGTGTGGAGCTCGATGGAGAAGTGCCCCATTCATTTCCAAGCTCTACAAGCTTCTCCAAGCTTTCTAGCTTAGCTTAGCTTTAGAGTAGTAGTCTAGTAGTGGAAATAGAGCAAGAGCGGAGCTTCTCTCGGAGTCCAGAAGAGTCTTCTGGGTCTGGATAGCTCTTTTGTAATTATTTCATTAGCATTTACTTTATTCAGTACTTTATATTCAGTACTTTATTATAGTATTATTGCTTTGCTTTACTGAAGTGCTTGTTCGTTATTGTTCATCATTAGTGAGCTTAGGTGCTTATTGTTTGACATTAGTAGCATAGGTTATCTCATTATTAGTAGTCTTTCGTTAGTACTAGTTCTACCATCTGGTTAGGGTACTTTGATCCCATTTCATCGGAGCTCAGATCAAAGTAGTAAGCCTATAGATTAAGCGTGGTGCTTAGGCTATAGATTACCTGTGGATATAGCTAGGTCTTCGGATAGATTGTGGTAGGTGGCAAGTGGTGACAGCCTTGTCCATCCTCTGTATTCCACCATGTTAGGTCTAGTTATTAAATCGTAGGGCTCGTGGTAGACCTTGTCTATTTAACTCTCCTAGTTGGTAGGCGGGCTGTGCCCCGAAGTACTAGTGCATTTCTCCTTGTCATTAGTTTACCCTTAGCTACTGAAAGATAAATCGCTCGCTCTCCCACCTAGCTATCTCTAGTGTAGCTTGTTTAGTAGTTTAGTAGGTAGTTCACACATAACCCACCATTATCGTTTACCTACCTAGGATACACTTAGGCTTTACCTTAGGAATCCTAACTAAAAATATAAACCAAGCCTTCCGCCTTCCTGTGGGAAAAATATAAATTCGACACTCGGTACTCACCGAGCAAAGTGCTACGCGATAGTTCTGTGCGCTTGCGGAATTCCTCCACTAGTCGTTAAGAAGTATCAACAAGCATTTCTGGCGCCGTTGCCGGGGAAGGCAACTGGCCTCAGATTTATATTTTTGCTAGCTTTGCTAACTAGGCTTTTAGTTATCCTAAGTAGTTTATCATTTTTCCTCATACCCTATCACTACCCTACACGATCATGAGCGACAAGTCCATTCGTGATTTTTCTGCACCCTCGGTTGCTAATGTGGCCACTGGACCCAATGTTATCAATGGGGACACTAACTTTGAGCTTAAGCTAGCGTTAATTACGATGGTTCAAGCTAGACTGTTTTGTGGGAAAGCCCACGAGGATGCAAATGCTCTCCTCCATCACTTTTTGGATATTCGTAGCACATTCACCATAAAGGGAGTGAACGAAGAGACCATACGTCTTCGCCTTTTCCCCTTCTCTTTGTTAGGAAAGGCTAAGCAATGGTTTTACTCTAACCGCAATGTTGTAGACACATGGGACAAGTGTTCCAACGCTTTCCTAATTAAGTTTTTCCCTATAGGGAAGACTAATGCTCTTCGCAATAAGATCTCTAGTTTTCAACAACTAGCAGATGAGTCGATTCCCAAAGCTTGGGAACGAATGCAAGAGTAAGTCTCTGCATGCCCACACCATGTCATGGAAGACTGGCTTTTGATTAAGAACTTCTACCATGGATTAGTGCCATTAGATAGGAGCCATTTAGATGTTGCTGCTGGTGGAGCATTCTTTTCGCTAAGTGTTGCAGATGCCAAGACACTAATCGAGAAGATGGTTTCCAACCAAAGATGGAGCGATGATCGACTCCAACCCCATAAACGAGGTATGCATTCAATTAAAGAAATTGACATGCTTACAGCTAAGATGGATCTACTCGTGAAGCGAGTAGAACATTATGAGAAGGTGAGTGCCCAAGAGACACTCAAAGCCATGGATTCCCAGATGACTTGTGAAGTCTGTGGAGATGTTGGACATTCAGGAAATTCTTGTCCTGAGACCCAGGAGGATCTCAACTTCATCAACACCGACAACGAGTTTCGTCGACAACAACATCAAAGATGGAATCAGCACTCCAACACTCAAGGAGGTAACAATTATTACTCTTCTCATTGTGTGAATAATCAAGGTAACAGTAGTTATGCTTTCCTTAAAGATCTTGTTTATAGCAATGGTAGAATGACTGATAGCATAATTAAAAAGTTGCATGCTCATGACAAGATGTTGGAAATTATAAATGCTAAATTGGATGAGTTTTCTTCTGCTTTCAAAAATCAACTTAGTTTCAATAAGATGATAGAAACCCAATTAGCCCAAATAGCTGTTGCCATACCATCCTATGAAAAAGATAGAATTCCTGGCAAACCTGAAGGAACCATGGAGACAGCCAACCTTGTTACGGCAAAGTATGGCTATGCTTTAAATTCTTGGGGTTCCTACTTAGTAGATTCCCCTTTTACCATTAAGAAAGGTGATCCCAGAACTCCCGTGATTACCTGCTCCATTGGAACCCATACCTTCCATAATGCTCTGTGTGATCTAGGATCTAGTGTTAACATTATGTCTAAGAAAACTTATGATAAATTGTTCTACACTACCTTAGCTCCAACTTCAGTTTACCTACAATTAGCTGGTCAATCCACCCGTTATCTCAAGGGAGTAGCCACCGATTTATTAGTTAAAGTTAGGAGTGCTTATGTTCCTACATATTCTATGATCTTAGACATGGGTAGCTGTTGGTATTTATTAACTTGTCACTTGTTTTAGTAGCCACCTATTAATTACCTACATCTCCTAACATTACTTTACTAGGTTATCATCCCTAGTGATGGTGCCAGAGATGCTTGTTGGTACTGCCTAGCATCACTACTAGAATGATACTAAGTAGTTCTTTATCATTTTATGTGACTAGAAAGAATATAAAGATATATGAACAAAAAGGAATCTGCAAGCGCACAGATAATTATATCATTATAGCACTTCACCCGAGAGTATTCCAGGTATCGTTATTTATATTTTACCACGGGGAAGGTCTAGCACGGACAAGTATTGATAACTTATACCATTGATGGAGAAGTAAACCATAACTCATAATAGGGGTAAGTCATAGGATAAGAGACACTACTACAAAAACGATTTTGCGCAGCGTTCCACTTTTGCACTCCGTGGTGGGCTCCTATTTTTGCCCGATGCGGTAAATCCCACAATTTACCATGGCGGGCGTCCTATGAGACCCGCCTCAGTTAAGGCCGTGGCCCAAAAGGCCCAACAAAGCCCGATAGCCGTCTTCACATATAAATACGTAGTCTTTAGGGTTTCACTCCCAGTCTCCCTTTCTGCCTCAGCCACTCCCTCCCAACGAAGACCGAACAAGTCCGCACATCCTTCCCTCTCCTTCCGTCGAACCCTCTCCGTCGTCCTCGCGTGCACCTCCCTCCCTCTCCTTCCATCGCACCCCCTCCCTCCCCGTCGTCCTTCCTCTCCTTTCGTCGGCAGGGCGCGGTGGCGCCCGACTCCGGTGGCGCGCACGGTGGCGCCCACAGCGGTTCACGGGGCCACGATGGGTCACGCAGGGCCACAGTGGGTTGCGCAGGGCCATGACGTCGTGCGGGGCCACAGCGGTGCATGGGATGGCGGTGCGAGTCTCGTGGGCGATGGTGGCGCGCGGGGCAGCGGCACAGGTCGCGTGGAGCCATGGCGGCGAGCGGGCGGAGGTGGCGCGGTGCGTGCGGGCTGGCTGCCTCCTTCCCCTTCTTCTCTAATGTCGAAGCGGATCCACGGCCCAAATCCAACGACAGCGGGCCGCCTCCACCTCCGGCGATGGCAGATCTAGCGGTGCGGGCAAGATCGAGGTAATGGCACCGCCGTATCCTCTACCTCACTCTCTTTCTCCATCTCTCCTAGCTCCTCTCCCTCACTCCCTCTTTCCTTCCTCTCTCTTTCCATATAGGGAGGTGGATCTGGGAGGTAGAGGTCGGTCTTGCCCATCTCCGGCGGTAGCGGGGCCATGGCACTCCGATGCGGGGCCGACTGGATCCGGCTTGAAGAGGTGGAGGCAATCAGATCCAGGGACGACGACGGCGATGATGTGAAGATCCCGGTGGCACTAGGGTTGCGGACTGGGATTGGACTCGCTGGCGGGCTCGGGATATGGGCTCGCCGGTGGGTTTTGGGTTTTTTTTTGTTTTTTCCTTAGCTTTACCGTGGTGGACGTTCTAAAGTGCCTGCCGCTGCTAATAGGTTTACTGCAGCGGGCACTGGCGCTCGCCGCGGTGGATTCATGATTTACTGTGGCCTCTAGGCCGCGGCGGACGGCTTTGCCCGCCGCGGGAAACCAAAAACGCCCGCCTCCAGTAAAGTTTGTGTAGTAGTGAGATATGAAAAGTATTGATCAATGATGATGATAAATCACTCAGAGTACTCCTTTCTATGGCATTAGCATGGTCAGGTAGAATATTAGAGAAATAATTCCTAAGTCATTCTTAATTACAAGTCAAAGCATACATTGATTAGTGCAATTACACATAGTAATCATGGCCAAGATCATCTTTATATCTACACATAAGGGATATTACTAAGGAAGATTAAGAACAGAGCTTGCCCTTCCTTCGTAACCACATCCTACGTGCTACCTATATCGGGGAGTGGACTACAAAGGACTCAACGGGAGTGTCACATCCGTGATCTACCACATGGCCTAGAATATAGGGTGTATCCGCAGGTAAACAACATATAAGCACCATGCTTACACAATGTCGACCACTCACCCCATGTACTTTGGAGCGAGCGCTTTGTGAACTTATGCATAAACATAATGATAAACTAGCTATACTAAGTATATAATAAAAGTAGACAATGAACATTATAACAAAGAACATGAATAAGATGAATACTAATATTGTCATAACAATTGTAGCAAGCATATAAAAATAATGGAGATACAAAAGAGAGGGGGTACAAGGATTATACCAAACCACGCTCTTGACACGATTAGGAATCCAAGTGAAGCCTGCTTGCCTTCCTCTAGACCTAACCTAACTAGCTATGCCCTAGAATTGATGGAACTCTGAGGATGATTAGGGTTTCTATCTTCTCAAATGACTTGATGCCTCAGGGGGGTGGTAGGGGCTGATATATATAGCCCAGAGCATCAAACATGAGCCCTTGGATCAAACTGACTTAAGGAATGGCGTAGATGCAACCTAGGAGGCGGTGGAGAACCGACATTGCAACGCTGAGACCGATAGGTGGGCCCAGGGGCCGGGCAAACTGCAGGTGGGGCCAGCCTCGGCGTGGTGTCCTCTGGTGTCCTCTAGAACCTTATAGTATCTATTTCACGATGGATAAGCGCAATTAAATCTGACATGTTGGTCCACCTTGACGGTTTTCTGGTTAAATCCTGCAGAAAATACAGATTCACCAAAACTCATAGAATTTATTAGTTTAAATCCCTAGACCTTTGTTGGTGATGATATTTATGCCCTTATTCATGTTTTTTTGATGCTTTATAATGGTTGTTAACTACCGTCAACAAGCTCCCCCAAGCTAAACCTTTGCTAGTCCCTGAGCAAAATTGAACTCAGCAAAAATTGGATCAGGTGTTGCTTCAATACTTTCACTCCTTAAAAGTACACATACGTTCAAACAAGAATTCTCCTTCGGATTAGAATGAAAAAATATGACTTTCAAACTAACCCATGTTACCTTCAACCATGGGGCTTCTTAGCCTTCACTTAGGTCTTGAGCAATCGAAAGATAGAATGATCAAGTCAAGCACTATGTCTCAAGTTCTTTGTTCAACCAGTATTCCGGAGTTTTTGTAAGTTTTCAAAATAAAACTCAGAGCTTCCATTATATGACACAATCAAGTCTTTCAATATATGTGGTATTTGTGGATCTTTACCAAAGGCAATTGTGATGTTATGCTTTTCTCTTCCTACAACTAAAGCTTATATGAAAAAGCATGAAAGAGCATACTTGCAATACATATATTGTAAAGTCAAACCTCGGATCCAAAGAGAGTTAAGTCATACAATCAAATCAAGATGTGCATGTGTGAATGTATGGTATATATATGGTGGCTCACCTAATTCTACTTTGCTCCTTGAAAACTTATTTTTTTTCTAGAATTTGGAAACATAACCTTGCAAGAAAACATGGGCTATCTTATTCATCTCTTTCTTTCTTCTCTTTTTTTCAGGCGGGCATCTGAGTACCCATTATTTTAGATATCTCGGACACTTGTCCATTTTTTTCAATACTCTTTCTTTTTTTGAATAACTTTTGCATAGCCACATGCTTTTTTTCTGCAACAAAATTTTTGAGAGATAGCAACAACAACTTTGGAGCATATATTTGGGGATATCCTATAGGGTATATTTTTGGTGTTCACTCTTAGTGTAGGAGTAAAACATTTTTGAGTGGATCTAAATGGAATGGCATGTTTTTGCGCCTACCCCCAGTGTAGGAGTAGTGCATATGTGGGTGGTGTGTACGTGATCTTTATTTTAAGAGCGTGACAAACCTCTCATAAGGGTCAACAAAGCTTTACTAAAATCAATGCAAAAGCAAGCAACATATATGAGTAGAAGTTTTTCTAGTCTAAATATCATTTATGGCTCTGGTAGGAATTTAAGATTTATCATACAAGGAATTCATCATGAAGCATTTTTATATTTTTCAAAAGATAAATCTCTAGAACTCTAGTATCACTTGGAACAAGATAAACAGCAGCTCAGACCTTCTCATATCATATCCGTCAATTACCTAGACTTAGATCAAGCATATGCTACCCATGAGTTTCAAGTTCAGAGTAAATTCTTATATCAAAACAGTGTTATCCAAAATTCGAGAGAATTCAAGGCTAAGAAGTAGGTACTTAAAAGAAATTATGACAGAGCAACTATTCATCATTTCCATTGTAAGAGATTATCTTTAGAGTCCTTTTATTTATTTAGCTCTTTTCTCTTTTTTAAGAAAAATCAAACTAGAAAGAAAATTAAACACACTTTTTAATTTGTTTTCAAGTTTTAAAATCACACCTTATAATATATATATAACTGGCTAAGATAAATTTTTATTTTGTTATGCATCTTTTTATTTCTTTAGCTAATATAAAGCAAACTTACTAATAGTAAAACTAAAGGAAGGAAATACTTAGCTAGATACATGGGGGATGCTCCTCCCCCAAGCTAGATATTGTCGTGGTCGATTGTTGGATGTTGATTGATCTTTCTTAGAGCGGGTTTATCGGCATATGTCCTTCTCATCCACGAGTGGAGTGAGATAAAGACAACCAAGTGAACTTGCTCTTGATCATGTAAATCATTGTGCAAAATACTCCAACACAAACAAACTCATGGCTCGATTAAGATAAGGGGTTAGCGGTCAGCCGTTCAGAGATTTGTTCTTGTGGGTTTAGATAGATTTTTTAATGGCAGAATTTTAACAGGATGTCTATCTAATATTTTTGGATTTTCTATTTTTTTATATGCAAGAAAGAAAATATGTAGGCATAGTATATATATATATATAATTTTTATGCCACCACAGTGAATATTCCTTGGGCTTGTTACACCATGAAAATTATTCACATGGGGCTTAAGGATGATCTGCAGTAATAAAACTTTTTATTTTTCTTTATATGTAGAAAATGAAATATAACTAGATGTATGCATATATTTGTAACTAATGCAATGCTAATGTAGAAAAGTTCATATGCTAAAGTAAGAACAATTCATGTAATACTAAAAATAAATATGGATAACTACCGATATTAACTCATGGCGAGGGTTCGGATTTTTAAGTCCGCCGGACAGGACTTTACTCCAGTCTTATTCATTCTTCGGGTGCATCATTCGATCTCGGTAATGGAGACCCTGATGGTTGCACCTCTTATGATTCTGATGATGTCACCCTCTCTTTCCACACCTGCTTGGCCGGTGGGCTTGACTTAGGCGGTGTAGGTTCCTTTTTTACAAATTCTTCAGGTTGTTCATCTTCCTCCCATTCATTCCATAGGGGTTGGTTCCCATGATGTCGGGAAGATCGATGTCTCCTCCTGGAGCGGTTCTTCTTCGGTTGCTCATAAGTAGTATAACTATTGAAATAATAACGTACCTTTTCTCTAGGGAATTAGAAGTGGACTTGTCCAGATCCGACGTAGATGATCGCGTTGGTGGTGTTGAGGAACGGTCTTCCCAGAATGATGGGTGTATCATCTTCTTCTTCTCCCATGTCCAAAACCATAAAGTCGGCAGGGGCAAAGTGGTCGTGTATTCTTACCATAACGTCCTTTGCTATTCCTTTCGGGAATCGGATTGATTGGTCCACCATCTGCTACAGCATATATGTAGGTTACAAGGGTTCGTTACCAAATAAATATTCATATGTTACCTTGGATATTATATTGACACCCGATCCAATGTCGCAGAAGGTCTTGTGGAAGATTCTTTGTCCAATGGTACACTCGATCGTCGGTACACCAGGATCATCCTTTGAAAGGTCCTAATGGCTAGAGGGGGGGTGAATAGCCTATTAAAAATTTCTACAACAACACTAAGACAAATGATTAGTCAATAAGATGGCGAAGCGAATTTTGCGCTACCACTATACTTGGGGTTGCAAGCCATCTATCCAATTCTATTTTCTATGATCTCTAGTATATCACAACAAGGCCATGTCTCTAATTTACACCTATGTGATCAATCTAGCAAGAGTGATATAATTAAGTACTACACTATCTAGTCTTGACTACCACAAGCTATATAAAAATACTCCTCTATTGGATATGATCTCTTTTTCTTGCTTTTATTTTGAGACATGGCTAGCTTATTTTTTCTTTGTGTGTGCATTCTTGTGCTCATCATCATATATATATATTTTATATACTTCAGGACCTTCATGTGTCCCATTTTTTTCTTTGAGCATAGTCTTTTTGTCTCTTTTTTAAGATATATGCTAGAGAGATTTTATTTTAGAACATGGAGTATTTATTTTTTGTGATGGAAAACATGTTGTAGCGTATCCCCAGTGTAGGAATAGCAGTTTATTTCGTGGCGTGTACCTTAGTTTTGATCTTGGGAGCATGAAACATCTCTAAACGGGGTCATAAAACTTGACCAAACTCAATACAAAGTAAGAGGCATATATGGAAGGTTTTGTCATGTAAGAACATATATGGCCTTGGTAGGTGTTTGAAATGTCATTCAAGGAACATGCTATTTGAATTTTGTTTTGTAAAATAAATCCCAAGTGCTTTGCAAGAATTAAGCAAGAGTCATTTCATCCTACTATATCTCATTCATCAATTACTTAGATAAAATGGGTTCCCTATAAATAAGTGTTCACAAGTTTGTAGGAATATTAGCAAGGAATAAAAAGTATGCAAACTTTTTAATCATAGGAAGACATGGAGATGGAGCATAGTCAATTTGATTTATTTTAAATTCATTCCATTTTAAAGCTTCTTTATTTAAGTATTGAATGGGAGAGTGAAAGTTGCACAAACCGAGTTTATTTTGACCGTCTTTTGTGCAACTGAATTGGGGGTGAGTGTGGTTCCTCCCCCACACTTGTTTTTGTACCTGATTTTATTATGATAAAAAGAACAAGAAAACAAGTGCAACAAATATTTGTAATAATGAATCTTTATTCAATTATAAAATTGATAGGCGCATTACAAGATATAATTCAAATATGATAGGAATGAAAATCTTTAAAATGATGCACCTAATTTATTGTTGCAGCGGGAGTGACCTAGAGAGGTTGGTTAACTGCTTGCTCTACCCCTGCGGCTTTTGCAACTCTAGCAACTTTTTCTCCAAAGCCACGGCGAAGCTCATTGATCTCATCGCGGAGTTCTTTGATTTTTTGAATACTCTCGACGATACAATCATTGGCTTTCCTAATGCTTCCGCGTAGGTTTCTATTGCTAGTGCTAAGTGAGGCGAGCGTAGGACCCTTGGAGGGCTGCTCATCCTCGCTTTCGCTGAAAAATCTAGCTGGTTGCCCTCTAATTTGAGGCTTAACCATCCTCTTGATTCTAAGAGGCGCACCCGAGGATTCTGACGGCTCTTTTCCTAATGGAGCCATTTTGCTTATCGACTTCTTTGCTGGCTTGCACATGAGTGCCTTTCCATACCCTCCTTCAGGTTTGCGTACACCTACTATGGTGTAGGAAAGGCTAGGCCTAGCGGTATGAAGAGACGAACTAGCACGGAAAACCGTATTGCCCAAAGGCATTACAAGAGAGCGCTTGCTAGGTTCGCTAACATTGGAAACCTTCCGCTTGAGGCCAAGGGCGCCGGTGTTTGGTCGTGTGGGCACCGTCTTCTTCTCCTTTGTGCCACCTTGAGACACCTTGGAACACGCCGTGCTCTTGATGCTTGAACCACCGCTCATTGTAGGTGGTGGCATGATGGCAAGCGGTGCCTCGGTGATGATCCTTGCTCCTTCTCTCACAAAGGAGCTCTCGGGCACTAAGTCAATGGACAACGCCACTCTGTCGAGATCATAGGTGGAGCTGGAGGCCATGTACTAAGCAAGAGCAAGGCTGGCCATGTTGAGCTTAGGACTTAAAGTGCAATTTGGAGGGAGAGAAGAAAGCTTGTTGCTTGGTGTGAGGAGAGGAGAGGCTATGGGGTGGCTTATATAGGAGCTTGGGCCTCTATCGCGATGGAAATAAACCAAGCACCGCCATGGATGTGATATACCTAGGATCAAGAAGATGTGGGAGAAGATTGGAGGCCAGTTGAGCCAGGGGTGGTGTGGCCGCACCATGGGTGAGCCCGCACCCCTAGCTCCTCCTCCTGGCCTGAATTTTGTCCCAGATGCACTTGCAGACATGTACATCATGGAGATGCTGGTGCTCGGATTTGATTCAGCAGGATCAGTGAGTGATAGAGTGAGATGCACATGATCATGATGAATCAAGAGAATATTCATGTTTCAAATTTCACATGATTTTGTATTAATGAGTGAATATTCAAGTGATCAGCATAAATCAAGATTGAGCAAGAATTATGGTTTGTCTAGTGATGGCATAAAGGTCATTTTACCATGATGACTTGCTTGAGAAGCAAATTTTTATATTTAAAGAATATGTTAGGATAATTAATTTTTAAATTTTCATAAGTTTTGAATGTACTTATCACAAGCTATTAAATCTATTCTATCTATTTCAAAATTAGTATTATATGAAGGCTCCAGGAAAACTTTTAAACGCTGACCGTTAACTTTAAAAGTGTTACCGTCATCGTCTTGGAAGGTGATCGTGTCATGTGACGAAGTGTTGATGACGGTGTATGGTCCTTGCATTTGCTTCTTAGTTTTCCTTCACCGAAGAGTTTGACTCGGGAGTTCCAAAGAAGAACCTTATCTCCCTCCTTGAACTCTTTGTATTGGATTCAGTGATCGTGCCATCTTTTAGTTCTTTCCTTGTAGAGCTTGGCACTATGGTAAGCCTTCTCTCGCCATTCTTCTAGCTTGGCTATTTGTTTTTGATGATTTCGGCCGGCTAGTTTCACATCCATATTCTAGCTCTTGATTGCCCAGTGAGCTCGGTGTTCAAGCTCAATAGGCAAGTGGCAGCTTTTTCCATAGACTAGCTGGTATGGCGACATGCCAATGGGAGTTTTAGAAGCTGTCCTGTATGCCCAAAGTGCATCAGGTAGCTTATCTTTCCATCCTTTTCCCATTGCATTGACTGTTTTCTATAGGATATTTTTGATCTATTTATTGGAAGTTTCTGCCTGACCGCTTGTTTGAGTATGGTACGGGGTGGCAATGTTGTGCTTTGCCCCTAGCTCTTTCAGGAAGGCTCTGAAGGTTTTGTCAATGAAGTGGGATCCTCCATTGCTTATCACCATTTGTGGTGCTCCAAAGTGAGGAAAGATCACTTCATGAAACATCTTCCTTGCATGCCTGGTGTCAGCAGCTCTATAGGGTAAAGCTTCCACCCATTTTGATACGTAATCAACGACGACAAGGATGTACTCGCTGTCATGGGACTTTTGGAATGGTCCCATGAAGTCAATGCCCCAAACATCGAAGATCTCCACTTATAGGTTATAGTGGAGGGGCATTGCATTGCGAGCCGTAATGCCTCCTTGCAGCTGGCATTTTCAGCACCTTTGGATAAACTCCTTGGTGTCCTCGTACATCGTTGGCCAGAAGGACCAGCACTGCTAGATTGTGGCTTGTGTGCAGAATACTCCGTAATGGCCTCCGTACGGTGCTGCATGACATTTCTCAATGATTTATAGACCCTCCGCCATTGGTACACATCTCCTCAATAGACCGTCAGAGCATACCCTATACAGATATGGGTCATCCCAAAGGTGACATTTGCTTTCTACTTGCAGCTTTCTTTTGTTTTCGCCTGGTGGTACGTATCTTGAAACCATGAAGTTCATGATGTTTGCATACCACGGGTTTGAGTCCGTCACCTTGACTAGCATGTCGTCGCATAAGAAGTCATTTATCTGGAGTTCCTGCATGTTAGTGACTTGCAAATGCGATAGATGATCGACGACAGTGTTCTCTACTCCCTTTTTATCTTTTATTTCAAGATCAAATTCTAGGAGTAAAAGAACCCATCTAATTAGTCTAGGTTTAGCATCCTTCTTTGTGAGCAAATATTTAAGTGCAGCATGATCTATATAGATGATAATTTTTGCACCCACTAAGTAGGACCTAAACTTGTCGATAGCAAAAACGACTGCTAGGAGCTCTTTCTCGGTGGTAGCGTAGTTAAGCTGTGCTCCCGTCAGCATTTTGCTAGCATATGCGATTGTGTGATGCTTCTTATCTTTGGTTTGGCCAAGGACCACACCAACAGCATAGTCACTAGCATCGCATATAATCTTGAACGACAGCGACCAATCTTTGAGAGTGTGAAAAGCATTTAGGCACTCAAAATCTGCATCCTTAGCCAATAGGTTTGTGAGGGGTCTAGCGATTTGTGAGAAATCTTTGATAACCTCCTATAGAACCCAGCATGACCTAGGAAGCTGTGGATTCCTTTTACGTTCACAGGGGGTGGTAGTTGCTCAATGACTTCTATTTTGGCTTTATCTACCTCAATCCCCTTCTTGGACACAAGGTGCCAGAGAACGATGCCTTCACGGACCATAAAGTGTCACTTTTCCCAGTTAAGTACCAGGTCCTTCTCTTGGCATCTCTGCAAGACTGTCTAGATTCTCCAGACAATGATCAAAGGTTTTGCCATAGACTGAAAAATCATTCATGAAAACCTCCATGATTTCTTCTATCATGTCTGAGAAAATAGACATCATGCATCATTGGAATGATGCGGGTGCATTACACAACCCGAATGACATGCTACGATAAGTGTATGTTCCATACAGGCATGTAAATGTTGTCTTGCCCTGATCATTGGGGTGGATGGGAATTTGATGATATCCCAAATACCCATCGAGGAAACAGAAGAAAGAATGCTTTGCCAACCGCTCTAACATTTCATCAATGAAAGGCAGTGGAAAGTGGTCTTTCTTTGTTGCCGCACCGAGTTTCTGGTAATCAATGCACATTCTCCACCCCGTGATGGTACGTTGTGGGATTAATTCGTTTTTATTGTTTTCAACGACCGTCATGCCTCCTTTCTTGGGAACCACTTGGACAGGACTAACCTAGTCGCTATGTGGTACAGGATAAATAATCCCGGTGTGAAGAAGTTTGAGGACTTCTTTCTTCATGACTTCTCGCATCGTATTATTGAGCCTGCATCGGGGTTCATGTGATGGTGTGCTAGCAGGGTCAATTGGAATGCGATGGGTATAGAGAGTTGGGCTAATCCCCTTGAGATCTTGCAAGGAATACCCAAATACTGACCTATGTTTTTCTAAAATGGCGATGAGTTTGGTCGTCTCCTCATTAGAAAGCTTTTCACTAATGATTACAGGAGCATTTTTATTGCCATTTAGAAAAGCATAACGTAATCTAGTAGGTAGAGGTTTTAGCTCAATCGGAGGTTGTGCCGGTACTTCTTCTGTGGGGAGGTCTATAGTTTCTCCTAAGTCATCTTCTTCTATGAAGAGTTATGCATCTTTTTCTAAGGACGACTTGGGGGAATCAAAGGGTGAAACCGACATAACCTCCTTGGGTAGGTCAAGATGGGGGAGAGATTCTTCTATGAAGTTTTTGGCTCGAGTGATAGGAATGGTGAAAGTGTCTCTCCCCAACTTTACATCCAGTGCCCCTAATGGAG
The DNA here is from genome assembly GCA_904845875.1 of Miscanthus lutarioriparius. NCBI lineage: Eukaryota > Viridiplantae > Streptophyta > Magnoliopsida > Poales > Poaceae > Miscanthus > Miscanthus lutarioriparius. The sequence continues at coordinate 83,741,445 of CAJGYO010000010.1, forward strand.
GAGGCTCCACGATAAGTTTTTCTAAGGGATGCCCTATCACGATGTCGAAATCCTAGATTTCGAAGACACGAAAATCAAGGGCTACTTCAATATCCCCATGATGTAAGATTATATCGTGGAGAATCTGAAGCCCTTTTAGGCTAGTTCTTGGACTAGACCTAAGGGACTTAACTATTGGAGTCTAGGATTTTTCACCCAGATAAGCAGATGCAAAGGATGCAGACATTATGTTTGCTCCAACAGATGGGTTATACAGTGCCTCCACCCAAGTTCCTCGGATTTTGCATTGAATGGTTGAAGAAGGTACATGAATATGAATTTCTTTAGAAGAACGTTCCACTTCTTCTGTCCATTCATTGCTTAGAATTGTGGTCAACTCCTTTATGGTTTCCCTAAGAAATTCCCCGTCTAAGGGTTCAAGAGGAGTGACAGGAACTGGTGGCCTCTTTTGGCATGTGTTGTTTGAGGTATTTTTGAAATCTTCAAAAAAATCGTCTTCGAAATACGGAAAGTCCGATGGTTGAAAACCTTCCTCCGGATCTTCAGGTTCGAGCGAGGGTCTCTCCAAAGATGTTATGGGTTCGGCCTCAGCCGAAGAGACTTCCTCGTGATTTGGCTTGGGTTCTACTCAGAGGGGTTCTAGCGGGGGAGTGTTCTCTAGAATGCAGTCTAGAAGAGCTTCTCCTTCCATCGTGGTTTTATGGGTAAACGAATCACCGGTAGCTATGTCGAGCTGTAGGGCAGATTCCTTGCTAAGCCCTAACAATAAATGATGTAAAAGCCCATGGTTGGGTATAGACAAGTCTGGGCCAGATCTCGTCAAAATTAAGAATATGTCCCAAGCTGCACCTATAGATTCCTTCTCTTTTTGTTGGAAGTTGAGTATCTCTTGTCATAGGGCTATGATTCAGGATATAGGGAAGAACGCCAGATAGAATCTGTTTTGTAATTCTTCCCAATCACCAGCTACCTTCCTTACGTTGTGGGCGTACCATTGTTTCGCTCTTTCTTCAAGTGAGAAAGGAAACAACTCCCATCGAAGTGTTTCTTGTGACATGCCTGAGATGGTCAGGCAAGCACAGAGCTGCTCAAACTCCCTTAAATGATGGTAGGGGTTTTCATAATCAAACCCCCAGATGGTTTGTTCCCAAACCATGGCTGTAAAGCCAGGGCAGAGTTCGTAATCAGAAGCTGTGATTGGCTTCGAGGATTGTGGAGGTTCAATGAACTCACCCTTAGGAGCGGAAAGGTTAAGAATGGTTGGTTGCTCCATTGAAAAAGGGTAAAAAAAGAAAGGTAAAAACAAAGGATACACAGGCAAACTAGGTTCGGAGACTAAAACGACAACCATTCCCCGGCCATGGTGCCAGAAATGCTTGTTGGTGCTTCTTAGCGTAAGCAAAAAAGTTCGCAAGCGCATTGAAGTACCATTGTAGCACTTCACCCAGAAGTATTTAGGATATCGTATTTTCCCAAAGGAACGGTATTGTAAGTAATCTCTTGGCTACTTTACCTAGGAGAACAACCTAAGGGTAACTTGGGTAGTGAAGTTCTTCTAGGGGTAGATTCCTTAAGCTAAGATAACTTTGTTACTACAAACTCACTTCGGGCACCAGGTTGCAACTGGTCTACCAGTCGATGCCGATCTATGGCTCTACGCTGTATCCGAACGTGTGGGATTACGAGGGACGGACAGGGCTATCACCACCTGCCGCTAACCCCACTACCGTGGGATACAGAGCAAACGAAGGTAGTGTGTAGCTTAGACACCATGGCTATGCTAACCGCTACTACTCAAGCGTTGGCCAAGAACTTCCGTCTTTATCGGGAGTCCTCTACTAGAGCACCCGTCATGAGGACAGATGATGAACCTGCAAGTAAGTAATAACAAGGATAACTTATCTTAAAGAATCAAACCAAAAGATAAACACGATCTTCTTACTCCAAGTAGTAAGTCGATCGTAGAGGTACAAGTGTAGAGGGGGCCGACAAGTCCGGCACTCCATCCACCCAAGGTACACGGCTCGCCGAGTACAAAAGGTAGGGGGTACCGCTACTCCGCTATTCCTCCAACTCTTTCCCTCTCTACATTTTGGTGGTCATATTTATCATATTTTGTTAAAATGTTGGCGGTAAAAATATGAGTTAGCAACCGCCAACAAACAGTCCAAGGGCCAAATCGTGGTAATCTTTGCTAGGCTCGTCAGACAAGCGCTCAGGGAAGCTGGCCCTTCGGGACATCATGGCAGGAGAACCCTCAACACCAAAATATCTTAATTGGTCCGAGTACCCGATCCAGTCTTTCAGAAAAGATCAATGGACTAGTGTGACTAATGTCGGCCACTACCCACTTGTCCTGGGTCCAACGATAGCCGACATGATAATCCCCAAGGTCCTGATCGATGGCGGCATAGGATTAAATATTATATTGGTAGATACACTAAGGAAGATAGGCCTAAATTTTACCAGCCTACTCACTCCCACTGATGTCCCCTTCTGTGGGATAGTACCTGGCAAAGCTGCCATGCCACTCGAATGGATCATGCTCCCGGTAACGTTTGGTAACCCAAACAATTTCCTAACGAAGTTCATCCAGCTTGAGGTGTCTTATTTTGAATCATCATACCATGCTATCTTCGGTCGACCTACTTTGGACAAGTTCATGGTCATACCACATTACCCATACCTCTTGCTCAAGATGCTGGATCCCAATGGCGTACTCTCCTTCTGAGGCAACCTCAAGTATTCATATGACTGTGACATGGAAGCCATCCAGATTGTCGCCAGAGCATAGCAAGTTTACGAAACACAAGAGTTGCCAATCTTGCACAGTAGACCAACTCGGAAGACATAGAGATCCCAACTAAGAAGGCGGGGATCATTGCCCCACCCTCTAAGATGGATACCATTGAGATCGATTTGGGTACTGGTGATCCCTCCAAGACGGCCATCATCAGCGCCCACCTCTCTAAAGAATAGGAACTGACGCTCACCATCTTTCTCAGGGAAAATAGAGATATCTTTGCAAGGAAATTAGCTGATATGTTGGGTGTTCCAAGAGAGTTGGTTGAGCACAAATTGGACTTGAATCCTGGCTCAAAGCCGGTCAAGCAATCAATACTACGGTTTTCACCCGACAAGAAAGTGACAATCAAGAAGGAAATTACCAAGTTATTGGCAGCTAGCTTCATTAGGGAAATCCTTCACCCTAACTGGCTAGCGAATCCAGTACTCGTCCAGAAAAAGAACTCGAAAGAGTGACGCATGTGCGTCGACTACATAGATCTCAACAAGCATTGCCTGAAGGACCCCTTTGGCCTACCTCGCATCGATCAGATCGTAGACTCTACGGTCGGGTTAGCTTTATTATCCTTTCTTGACAGCTACTCGGGCTACCATCAAATTGCCCTCCATAAAGAAGATCAAAGAAAGACATCCTTCATCACCCCGTTTGGTGCCTACTGTTACATGACCATGTCCTTTGGGTTAAAAAACGCCGGTGCAACCTATCAGCGGGCTATCCAGGCGTGCCTAAGTGAACATATTGGTCATAATGTATAAGCCTACATGGATGATGTCATCGTTAAGACCAAGGATCCCTCTACTCTGATCGCAGACCTGAAACAAACCTTTGACAACCTTCGTGCGTACAAGTGGAAGCTTAACCCAACCAAGTGCGTATTTGGAGTTTCCTCCGGGCAGCTATTGGGTTTTCTAGTGAGCCATCCGGGTATCGAAGCTAGCACGTAACATATTCGAGCAATCACTAGATGACTCGACCTCACTACATCAAAGATGTTCAAAAATTGACAGGGTGCATGGCGGCCCTCAACTGTTTTATCTTGTGGCTCAGGGAGAAAAGTTTGCCCTTCTTCCAGTTGCTGAAGAAGACGGGCAAGTTCGAGTGGACACCTGAAGCAGATAAAGCTTTTCAAAAGCACAAAGAGTACCTATCCACCTCACCAATTCTCACCCGACCCGAGAAACAGGAACCACTCCTACTCTACATTGCAGCTACTACTATGGTAGTTAGCACGACAATAGTAGTCGAGCGGGCTGAAGGAGGCCACATGTACAAGGTACAACGACCTGTCTATTATATGAGCGAGGTGCTGTCAGAATTAAAGGTCAACTACCCGCACGTGCAAAAACTTCTCTATGCCCTCTTGATCACTTCATGCAAGCTACGCCACTACTTCGATGAACACAAAGTAACAGTGGCATCTGACTTCCCACTTGGTGTCTTCTTACACAACCGGGATGCAACAGGACGCATATCCAAGTGGTCACTTGAACTAGGAGCTCAGAACATTGAGTTCATTTCCCGCAAGGCTATTAAATCACAAGTCTTGGCTGATTTCATAGCTGAGTGGACCGAGGCCCAGCTGCCTACTCCAATAGTTATACTCGACCATTGGAAGATGTATTTCGACGGTTCTCTCAAGCTAGGTGGGGCAGGAGCTGGTGTTCTCTTCATATCTCTAGAAGGAAAGCAGCTTAAGTATGTCCTACAAATACTCTGGCCCGCTACAAATAACGAAGCCGAGTACGAGGCCCTCCTTCACGGTCTCTGAGTAGCAGTTTCACTTGGCATCAAGCGTTTACTCATTTATGGTGACTCCTCGGTTGTCATCAACTAGGTAAACAAGGATTGGGACTGCACAAAGGAAACCATGGATGCCAACTACGCAGAAGTCCACAAACTTGAGAAACACTTCTAAGGCCTAGAAATCCTCCGTGTCACATGAGATCTCAACGTTGTAGCTAATGTCTTGGCCAAATTGGGTTCAGATAGGGCCCAGGTACCCCCTAATGTCTTTGTAGAGGAACTCCAATTCCCTTCAATCAAGCAAGAAACCTCCACACCCGCCAGTACTTTGACTCCTGATGTCCAGGTACTAGTGGTCAACCCGGCATGGACCCAAGTATTTATTAACTACATCTGGGATAACAAATTGCTCGACAACAAGGTGGAAGCAGAATAGATCACGCGTAGAAGCAAGAACTATGTCTTAGTCGGGGACAAGCTCTACCAATGGGATGCATCATCTGGTGTTCTCCTCAAATGCATCACACCTAAAGAAGGGCATCAGATCTTGGAAGAAACCCACTTCGGGTGTTGTGGGAATCATGCAGCCTCCAGGACCTTAGTTGGCAAGGCTTTTAGATCTGGGTACAATTGGCCTACAGCACTCAAAGATGCAGAATAACTCGTACGACACTGCAAGGGCTATCAGTTTCTTGCCAAGCAGGCTCACGTCCCAACTCACAACCTTATCTGCATCCCTCCATCATGGCCTTTTTCATGTTGGGGGCTCAACATGGTTAGACCTCTCAAATGGGCACCGGGTGGTTTTTAGTATATCTACGTGGCTATTGATAAGTTTACTAAGTGGATAGAGTACAAGCCACTCATCAAATTCAATGCTACAAAGGTTGTCGAGTTCATGGAAGACATTATGTACCGGATTGGTATGCCTAATCGTATCACTACAAATCTCGGCTTGCCCTTTATTGCTATTGAGTTCAGAAATTGGGCTCAGGATTGCGGCATCAGTGTCGACTATGCCTCCGTAGCCCATCCTCAAGCAAACGGCCAAGTAGAGCGGGCTAACGAACTATTTCTAGCTGGACTCAAGCCCAGGCTATTTGACGAGCTTAAAGACTATGGCGGCAAGTGGATATACGACTTACCCAAGGTGGTCTGGGGATTGCGCACCTAGCAAAGCAGTGCGACAGGGTACTCTCCCTTTTTCGTGGTTTATGGCTTGGAGGCCATCTTAACAGCACATTTGATATAGAACTCTCCTAGGGTTGAACAGTACAATGAATGTGAAGCAGATGAAACCTGGTAGCTAGAAATCGATAGTGCTAAAGAAATTAAGCTTAATGCACTCTTCCAGTTTGCTAGGTACTTGCAAGGCCTACGATATTTCTACGACAAGAGCATACTTTTCAAGTTGGAGATCTAGTCCTCAAACACATCCAGAATACATCGGGACATCACAAGTTACTCAGCCCCTGGGAAGGCCCCTTCATAGTCTCCAAAGTTACCCAGCCAGGTTCCTTCAAGTTAATCATAGAGGATGGCGACCCCATGCCTAACTCCTAGAATATCGACCAGCTACGGAGATTTTATGCTTAATATTGCTAAGTAGTTTTTTGTTCAAGTAAAGTAAGTATTCTAGTGTCTGTACTTAAGATTCTCAATCATTAATACAGAGTCAGTGTTCTTCACTTGATTCATCTATCATCTTACTTTTATACAATTTACACAACTTTTTAGTTGTCCCTCTTAATTGAAGTAATAAACGAGATACACAGCCGACTACTTTCGTGGCTACACATCTCTTAAAATGATAAATTCACTCGACACATAGATTTTCTTCTGTATACCTAGTACTAAGTTATGTTACACGAGATACGCCTCCTACCTGGATGGCTTACATCTCCTTGGCCGAGAGCCAACTACCGACATTTAGTCTAACTATCACATATCACCCTGGGTTGGATGATTCCCAGAAGCAAGTAACCTGATTCATTGGCTATGGATGGGATCCTAACAGCAAACAATCGTTGCACGGGTTCCTTGAACAAGTGACTTCGAGCACTTAGCATCAACAGAAGGGTCCAACATGATTTAAATCATAGCATCTACGTTGATCTCCTTTTTGCCTGGCTACTCAGTCGTACTCACCTTTTAAAAGGACTCGCTAAGACTACAGCCTAGACAGACTAAAATCTTACTTAAAAGATTACCAAGTCTCAAATAAGTTAAAGAACCCGTCTTAAATATTCAAGTACCCTAACAAGACGGATTATATTTGCAAAATCACATAGGCTAAGTTTTAAGTCTATACAAGTAAAAAGAACATCGTTTCTTTACAAAGTGCCCACCTGGCACACATGATTAACAAGTTTTTTCAATCTTATGCAACCTATTCATTAGGCTTGTCCATACTAAGGTCTAAGCAACCGGTGACAGTGGTGGTGAGCCCAACAACTTGCTCCTCAGCCCGTTCCACGGCGGCAAGATGATCTTCATCATCATAGTCCACCGTGAGCTAGTTGAGATCGACGGCCGGGTATAGTATCCGGAGCGTACCGAGTACATGCTTGATGCAGACCTTGGTGGCTCCACGCACATACCCCTAGAAGTGGTTGTGGATGTCCTTTATTACATCCACCCACCTCCTTTCACTCTCATCTCTCGGCTTGCGGAACAGGAGGGCTAGTGGCTTCAAAGCATCCAATAGTGCGTCCTGCTCTGACTGCACGATGTCCAGCTGGGCCTTCATATTATTGACTGACTTCAAAGCCTACATTAGATCATGATCAGCCCCCTGCTTCATCAGTTTAGCTCGAGCAAGTTCTTCACTTGCCTGTTCAGTTACCTCTTCGATCTGGTTGTGCTGAGTTCTCAGCGTTTCATTCAGCAACTTCACCTCGCCTTCTAGTTGTCGGGTTATGATTTGCTCCTCTGTCAAAAGAAAGACAAGTGATCATCATTACAATCACTGAGTACCATGAGCAACAAAACTATAGAGAAGTCCTATAGCTTTTTACCCTTTAACTTTTATCGAAGAGCTCGGCCTTCTCCGTCATCTTCAACAAGGAGTCAAAGGCATCATTCTTTCTGGCTTCGGCGGCTGATTTATGGCGCTCGGCTTCACCAATTTGAGAGCGGAGGATACATAGAGTCTCTTCGTGGCACTTCTCCACGGATTCCTACTCGGCTTCTTTCTGGGCCTGCTCCTCCTTCAGCTTGGTGAGTTCTGCGTAGATCCTATGGATCTAGGCAGAAGCCCTCAGCTCCATGCCCTACGCATAAGACTGATCTCGGCATAAGAACTTGGAAGAATACAACACAAAATGACAAAATGCTTTTACTTACCCATAGCTGGCCGTCGAAGACAGAAGCCTAGGTCAGCAACCCGGACCACGATTTCATCAACCTAAAGAACTCTGAGCTATATGCCTGGAGCTGGGTACCCGGCTCTATAACTGGGATGATGACATCCTCCTCTAGGGTCGGGGCGCTCATCGTTGGTGCTTCTAGCTTAGTCGCACTCGGTGCAGCGGTGCTTGTGTCATCCACCGTGCTCCGCACCTCCTCATCAGCAGTAGTTTCTGTGGGCTTGCTCCCAACGACTGATGCACCTCACCTCTAATAGGTGCCGCAACCTAGGGCTAGGGCACCACCACTCCTTCTGTGGTACCCGGCTCTGTGGATTGCTCCGCTTCACCAATGGCAGAGGTAGGCCCCTTCATCTGGGGCATCTCTATAGATTTGGGTGGTGACACAGGCCCACTCTCCTACCTCTTTCCACCCTGTCACTCTTAGTATGTGGGATTTCTTCAACCCTGGCCTCCTCGCTTTGAACCCGGGTACTCGGTGCCTTGGGTATCCTGGAATGAAAAGCAGACAATTGAGATCAGGGCAACAAACACCAACATTATAGCAAAGGTACTTGGACACTTGGCGTTGGATCTCTTCCTTAGGGTGGGCTGGCCCAGCAACATCCCGCTAAGTGTTCAGCCTAGCCCTACACTCGCAACCGGTGCCAACAGTACTGAATCTTTTGGAAGACTCGCAGTATTGGCACTCGGTCCAAGGGTGACTCCTTCACCCTGAGTGAGCGTCCAGGTGCTCAACACATCCAGTGGCGACATCCTACTAAGAAAAATCCAACATTTCCAAACACATCTACTATAGATTTTAGTGTAGAATTTTATTCGAAACAAGGCACTAACTGTCGGATGGAAAATGATGTGTCTTCCTCCTCTTCTTCCGCTTGCTCCTCCACAACCCCATCTGTGACAACTATTCAGAACTTGGATTCAGCATAGGGTAAAGACCAGACTACATGGATATAATTCAAACATTTCTTACCTGGCCTCAACCTGCAAGACCGACGGGGCCTCTTGGGTACTGGCTGTTTGTGCTTCTTAGTGTAAGCAAAAATGTCTGCAAGCGCACGGAAGTACCGTTGTAGCACTTCACCCAGAAGTATTCAGGGCATCATATTTTCCTAAAGGAATGGTGTTGTAGGTAGTCTCTTGGCTAGTTTATTAAGGAGAACAAGCTAAGGGTAACTTGGGTAGTGAGGTTCTTCTAGGGGTAGAAACTTTAAGCGAAGATAACTTTGCTACTACAGACTTACTTCGGGCACCGGTGAACACTAGTCTGCCAAGTATTGCTAGCCTACAGCTCTATGCCGTATCCAAAAGTGGAGGAGTGCTCGAGACAGACAGGGTAGTCACCACTTGCCACCTACCCCACTACCGTGGGATAAGGAGCAAAGAAGGTAACGTGTAGCTTAGACAGCACATCTACGCTATTCATTACTACTCTAGCGTTGGCCAGGAACATCCATATTTATCAGGAGTCCTCTACTAGAGCACCCATCATGAGGACAGATGATGAACCCGTAAGTAAGTAGTAACAATGATAACTTTACTTAAAGAATCAAAACCAAAAGAGGAACACGAACTTCTTACTCCAAGTAGTAAGACAAACATAGAGGTACAAGTGTAGAGGGGGCCGACAAGTCCAGCACTCCGTCCGCCCAAGGTACAAGGCTCGCCGAGTACAAAAGATAGAGGGTACCGCTACTCTGCTATTCCTCCAACTGTTTCCCTCTCTCACTCCTTGCTAATCTAGCTAGAAGCTAATGGAATTGAGTGTGTCCCTCTTCTTCTTCTCCAAATGTGTATGATCTTTGAATGTGGAGAGGGGCCCTCCTTTTATAGCTTGAGTATGACTGTTTGCTCTTGTATTTTAGGAAAGCCCCACATGTAACCGCCTCATGGAGCATTTATTGTGCCGCTAGAGAAATGTGGGGCCAGGCTGAGCTGGGGGCGGTGCGGCCACACCCTGGGTTGTGCGCCTGGCCACCGCCTTCGGCGTGTGGGCTCCTGGCTAGGGTTGGGCCTCTACTGTGCTGGTGCTCTGCCCTGGTGTGGAGTATGAATGGGCTTTTGCATTTTTTTTCTTGAATGCGCCTTCTCGATTGCGCATTTTGGTGCATTTTCACGTGTTGCCCTACAAAACATGTATATACCAAAACTTGTGGAGAATGTTAGTTAAAAGCCCTATTTCTATGCTTTGGCATTCATATTTGTTTTATTTTGTTAAAATGTTGGTGGTAGAAATATGAGTTAAGGATCGCCAACAAGCTCCCCCACACTTAGTCCTTTGCTCGTCCTCGAGTAATGTTCTAAGGACTAAGCGGGTTCATGTCCTTGATTTGAAAATCTGCATACAGGTTATTCCAAGCTTCACCTAAACCGGTGAAGTTCCAAGTGTCTACCAAAATTTATTGAGTAATTGAAAAATGGAATTGCTTGGACTCAAATCTTCTTGCTCTATCCCTGCTGAGAAACTTGGGTTTTTATACGTTTTTGAAATCATAAAGATAGCTTTTGTTCCTTGAATGTTTTCTCTTGGATCACTCAAATTTTGTAAGTGGTTCCTCTCCAAGGCATATTTTGAGATTTTGCCTTCTCTTTTGATCATCCTACTTCTATAAGCTTATTTTGAGCTTTGGGTAGGGATGAAAAAATTATGAGGCACACTTACCTTGCATTTGTTGTAAAGTCAAATTCTGGACCGCACCGGAGGGAAGCATCATACTCCTATATCACAACAGTGCAAGTGTGTGGAGTTTTTGGTGGAATTATACTCCTCTATTGGATATGATCTCTTTTTCTAGCTTTTATTTTGAGACATGGCTAGCTTTTTTTCTCTTTGTGTGAGCATTCTTGTGCTCATCATCATATTTTTTATATACTTTGGGACTTTCATGTGTCCCCATTTTTTTCAATCTTTTTGCGTAGCCTTTTTGTCTCTTTTTAAGATGTATGCTAGAGAGATCATGGAGTATTTATTTTGGTTATGGAAAGCATGTTGTAGCGTATTCCCAGTGTAGGAATAGCTATTTATTTTGTGGCATGTATGTGAGTTTTGATCTTGGGAGCATGAAACATCTATCAACGGGGTCACAAAACTTGACGAAACTCAATACAAAGTAAGAGGCATATATGGAAGGTTTTGTCATGTAAGATCATATATGGCCTTGGTGGGTATTTGAATGTCATTCAAGGAACATGCAATTCAAAATTTGCTTTGTAAAATAAATCCCAAGTCCTTTGCAAGAATTAAGCAAGAGTCATTTCATCCTACTATATCTCATTCATCAATTACTTAGATAAAATTGCCCTATAAATAAGTGTTCACAAGTTGGTAGGAATATTAGCAAGGAATAAAGAGTATGCAAACCTTTTAATCATAGGAAGACATGGAGATGGAGCGTAATCAATTTGATTCATTTTAAAATTTATTTCATTTTAAGCTTCTTTATTAAAGTATTGAATGAGAGAGTGAGAGTTGCACAAACCGAGTTTGAATTTGACAGTCTTTCTGTGCAACCGAGTTGGAGGTGAGTGTGGTTTCTCCCCCACACTTGTTTTGTACCTGTCTTTATTATGATTACAAAAGAACAAGAAAACAAATGCAACAAATATTTCTAATAATAAAATCTTTATTCAATTATAAAATTGATAGGCGCATTACAAGATCAAATATGATGGGAATGAAAATCTTAATAGAAAATGATGCGCCTAATTTATTATTGCAGCCGGAGTGGCTTAGAGAGGTTCATCTAGAGCATCTACCACTCCTACCGCCTTAGCCACCTTAACTAGTTTCTAGTCGAGCTTGAAGTTCAAGCTATTGATGTCATCAACTAGATCTTTGCTTTTGATGAGGTTTGTGGCTATGTTTTCATTAAGGCCCCAAAGGAGATCTCAAAGGCTATCATTTTTGGCACCAAGAGAGGCGATGGAAGGACCTTTGGAAGGTGCATCCTCCTCATCACTACTCTCATATTGCCCTACGGGTCTTTTGATTGGCGGGAGCTTTTTAAACCTTTTTATCCTAAGGGGCGCGCCTGAGGATTCCAATAGCTCTTTTCCTGATGGTGCCATTTTGCTTACCGGCTTCTTAGCCGGCTTGCGCATGAGTGCCTTTTCGTACCCTCCTTCGGGTTTGTGCATGCCTACTATGGTGTAGGAAAGGCTAGGCCTAGCGGTATGAAGGGACGAACTAGCGTGGGAGACCGTATTGCCCGAAGGCATTAGAAGAGAGCGCTTGCTAGGTTCGCTAACATCGGAGGCCTTCCGCTTCAGGCTGAGGGCGCCGGTGGTTGGTCATGTGGGCGCCGTCTTCTTCTCCTTCGTGCCACCTTGGGGTGCCTTGGAACGCACCGTGCTCTTGATGCTTGAACCACCGCTCATGGTATAACTTGGTGGTGGCATGATGGCAAGTGGTGCCTCGGTGATGAGCCTTGCTTCTTCTCTCACAAAGGACCTCTCAGGCACTAAGTCAATGGACAATGGCACCCCTTCAAGATCATAGGTGGAGCTAGAGGCTGTGTATAAAGCAAGAGCATGGCTGGCCAAGCTGAGCTTAGGACTTAAAGTGCTATGTGGAGGGAGAGAAGAAAGCTTGTAGCTTGGTGTGAGGAGAGGAGAGGCTATGGGGTGGCTTATATAGGAGCTCGGGCCTCTACCATAATGGAAATAAACCAAGCACCACCATGGATGTGATACACCGAGGATCAAGAAGATGTGGGAGAAGATTGGAGGCCAGCAGAGCTAGGGGTCGTGCGGCCGTACCATGGGTGCGCCCGCACCCCTAGCTCCTCCTCCTAGCCTGAATTTTGGCCCAGATGCACATGTAGACATGTATATCATGAAGATGCTGTGCTCAGATTTGATTCAGCACGATCCGCGAGTGATAGAGTGAGATGCACCTGATCATGATGAATCAAGGGAATATTCATGTTTGAAATTTCACATGATTTTGTATTTATGAGTGAATATTCATGTAATTAGCATAAACCAGCAAGATTGAACAAGATTCATGGTTTGTCTAATGAGGGCATAAAGGTCATTTTACCATGATGACTTGCTTGAGAAGCAAATTTGTATATTTTAAGAATATGTTAGTATAATTATTTTTTAAATTTTCATAAGTTTTGGATGAACTTATCAAAAGCTATTAAATCTATTCTATCTATTTCTAAATTAGTGTTATAGGAAGGCTCCAGGAAAACTTTTAAACATTGACCATTAACTTTGAAAATGTTATCGTCATCGTCCTGGATGGTGATCGCGCCATGTGACAAAGTGTTGATGATGGTGTACGGTCATTGCCATTTGCTCCTTAGTTCTCCTTCACCGAAGATTTTGACTCAGGAGTTGAATAGAAGAACCTTATCTCCCTCCTTGAACTCTTTGTATTGGATTTGGTGATCGTGCCATCTCTTAGTTCTTTCCTTGTAGAGCTTGGCACTATGGTACGCCTTCTCTCGCCATTCTTCTAGCTCGGCTATTTGTTTTTGATGATTTTGGCCACCTAGTTTCACATACATATTCCAGCTTTTGATTGCGCAGTGAGCTCGGTGTTCAAGCTTCACAGGGAAGTGGCAACTTTTTCCATAGACTAGCTGGTCTGGCGACATGCCAATGGGAGTTTTATAAGCTATCTTGTATGCCCAAAGTGCATCAAGTAGCTTATCTTTCCATCCTTTTCCCATTACATTGACCATTTTTATGCAGAATATTTTTAATCTGTTTATTTGAAGTTTCTGCCTGACCACTTGTTTGAGGATGGTATGGGGTGGCAATGTTGTGCTTTGCCCCTAGCTCTTTCAGGAAGGCTCTGAAGGTTTTGCCAATGAAGTGGGACCCTCCATCGCTTATCAACATTCGTGGTGCTCCAAAGCTGGAAGATCACTTCATGAAACATCTTCCTTGCATGCCTGGCGTCAGCAGCTCTGCAGGGTAAAGCTTCCACCCATTTTAATATGTAATCAACTACGATGAGGACATACTCGCTGTCATGGGACTTTTGTAATGCCCCATGAATTCAATGCCCCAAACATCGAAGATCTCCACTTGTAGGTTATAGTGGAGGGGCATCGTATTGCGAGCTGTATTGCCTCCTTGCAGCTTTCATTTTTGGCACCTTCGGATGAACTCCTTGGTGTCCTTGTACATCGTCGGCCAGAAAAACCCACACTACCAGATTTTGGCTTGTGTGTGGAATACTCCATAATGGCCTCCGTACGGTGCTGCATGGCATTTCTCAATGATTTGCAGACCCTCCACCATTGGTACACATCTCCTCAATAGACCATCAGAGCATACCCTGTACAGATATGGGTCATCCCAAAGGTGACGTCTGCTTTATGCTTGCAGCTTTCTTTTGTTTTCGCCCGGTGGTACGGATCCTGAAACCATGAAATTCATGATGTTTGCATACCACAGGTTTGACTATGTCACCTTGAGTAGCATGTCGTCATGTAAGAAATCATTTATTGGGAGTTCCTGCATGTTAGTGACTTGCAAAAGCGATAGATGATCGGTGACAGTGTTCTCTACTCCCTTTTATCTTTTATTTCATGGTCAACTTCTTGGTGTAAAAGAACCCATCTAATTAGTCTAGGTTTAGAGTCCTTCTTAGTGAACAAATATTTAAGTGCAGCCTGATCAGTATAGACTAACTTTTACACCCACTAAGTAAGACCTAAATTGTCGATAGGAAAAATGACTGCTAAGAGCTCTTTCTCTATGGTAGTGTAGTTAAGCTGTGCTCCTGTCAGTGTTTTGCTAGCATATACGATTGCGTGATGCTTCTTATCTTTGGTTTGGCCAAGGACCACACCAACAGCATAGTCACTAGCATCACACATAATCTCGAATGGCAGCAACCAATCAGGTGGTTGGATGATTGGCGCTGAGATGAGTGCTTTCTTGATGGTGAGAAAAGCATTTAAGCACTCATCTGTGAACTCATAAGGTGCATCCTTAGCTAACAGGTTCATGAGGGGTCCAGCGATTTGTGAAAAATCTTTGATAAACCGCCTATAGAACCCTGCATGACCTAGGAAGCTGTGGATTCCTTTTACGTTCACGGGGGGTGGTAGTTGCTCAATGACTTCTATTTTGGCTTTATCTACCTCGATCCCCCTCTCAGACACAAGGTGTCCAAGAACGATGCCTTCACAGACCATGAAGTGGCACTTTTCCCTATTAAGTACTAGGTCCTTTTCTTGGCATTTCTACAGGACTTTGTCTAGATTCTCTAGATAGTGGTCAAAGGTTTTGCCATAGACCAAAATTTTGTCCATGAAAACCTCCATGATTTCTTCTATCATGTCTGAGAAAATAGACATCATACACCGTTGGAATGATGCGGGTGCATTACATAACCCGAATGACATTCTACGATATGTGTACATTCCATACGAGCATGTAAACATTGTCTTGCTTTGATCATCGGGGTGGATGGGAAATTGATGATATGCAGAATACCCATCGAGGAAATAGAAGAAAGAATGCTTCGCCAACCGCTCTAACATTTCATCAATGAAAGGCAGTGGGAAGTGGTCTTTCTTTGTTGCCGCATTGACTTTCCGGTAATCAATGCACATTCTACACCCCGTGATGGTACATTGTGGGATTAACTCATTTTTATTATTTTCAACGACCATCATGCCTCTTTTCTTGGGTACCCCTTGGATGGGACTAACCTAGTTGCTATGTGGTACGGGATAAATAATCCCAGTGTGAAGAAATTTGAGGACTTCCTTCTTCATGACTTCCCGCATCGCATTATTGAGCCTGCATTGGGGTCATGGAGGGAGTGTTCTCTAGAATGCAATCTAGGAGAGCTTCTCCTTCCGTTGTGGTTTTATGGGTAAATGAACCTCCAGCAGCTACGTCGAGCTGTAGGGTAGATTCCTTGCCAAGCCCTAACCAAAAATGCTGTCAAAGCACATGGTTGGGTATAGACAAGTCTGGGCCAAACTCGTTAAAATTGAGAATCTGTCCCAAACTGCACCTATGGATTTCTTCTTGTTTTGTTGGAAGTTGAGCATTTCCTATCGTAGGGCAGCAATTCGGGATATAGGGAAGAACGCCAGACAGAATCTGTTCCGTAATTGTGGCAGAACCTCCTAAATTATAGGGCCCACATGCACCTGTCACTGTCCAATGACCTTTGACATCTATGCATATGTTCCCGGTAACTTAAGAAGACTATCGGGTGTTCTCGGGGAACCCCGAATCATCCACGATTTCCATGCAGGATCACATTACAGAGTCATTGCAGTATTACAACAATTTATTCAAATAGATACATCAGAGTAAAAGTAGCGGAAGACTTACAATAACATAGTTTACAAACCATTTGTTTCAAACCATACAACTAAGTTCGATAATAATACAAAACAAAGTAGTGGAGTGGCATTATAATATATTACAAAACACACAATATAAGTTGCCCTGCCCAAGGGCCACACATTTAATTATCGTCATCGCACTGAACAACAGTCATGCAGCACGATCCAAAACAGATCTGCTCATGAGCCTCACCTGCAACAAGGGTCAACGAACCCTGAGTACAAAAGTACTCAACAAGACTTAACCGAAATAAGAATTTAAAAGAACACAGGAATGCAGGCTCATGGGATTCAAGGTATGGCTTTAGCAATAATCAAGGTTCTTTTTGCGTAAAAGCATTTTAACAAAATTCTTTATATCAACGTTTAAAACTTCATAAAGATCATATACAAAGCTGACACAATCCGTATTGAGATCATGAAACTTCGTAACCAATACCTTCTCAAACCATCCTCAAGTTCCAGTTATTAATACTACGATGATGAACAGTGAGTTGAGTCTCCATAACCGAGGAGCAACGACGATTCGAACCGATTATAACCCAGCTGGGAATTCCAGACCACACGACATATGTAGGTCCCTTACCTACATATACCAACCTACCCTCGGATCCTCTAAAACAAGAACGGGTCCGCGCCACCCGAGAATATAGTACTCCACCAATCCAGCCCATTGCTACGTGGGTACACGCTATTCCCGCCATCTCTCCACTCCCAGTGCGTGAGTAGCCATTCTCATAATAGAATAACCAAGTTAAGGCTTACCGAAGTATGTTGTTAGTACTACAAAGTCTCACCTCATGCAATTCAACAACGGATGGACCTTAATCGACACAGGCGGAAAGAACCTGCTCACAAGACCTCCATGTCTTGTGGCTCACACACACCGAGACCGCCCGGTCTAGATTTATTACTCCACATTCCCATATCACATGTTAATATATTTAACCAAAGCTCCATTTAAAACTTGCAGATGATAGGTAATCACCCGACTTTCACCGTTCTAAGCATAGCTAAGCAAAACTGGCATATACGAATTTAAAATTGGTAATATGGTAAATATGGAATAACAGGGTTGGTAAGGTACCAATTTGGTTTTCACTTGACTCCTAATCACTTAATGCAGTAAAAAGAAGCAAAAGCGAAATCAATTTGTAAAATACAAGGTAGGGTTGTATGCATCCGGGGCTTGCCTTCGTTGATGGAAAAGTTCGGGTCCAGAGTCGCTCCACCGATATCAACTCCAACCTCCACAGACGGATCAACCTCCTCAACTACTTGATTAACTACCACGTTTTCACCTTCGTTCACTACACGTAGTAACAATGCCATGCTTAACATGATGCGGATACAAAATATGATGCTCGATGATGGATGCAAAACTTAACAACTTGAATACAACTTTCCTTCGCGGTACAGTTATAAGTTAAACCAACTAAACCATTTTCGCAACACACACAACAATTGCCAAGGATCATTACCAACTAATGACCCAAGGACATCACTTAATCAAAAACTCAAACAAAACCTAATTCACTAAAGGTTACTACTTGCTTTTATGAATTAATTAATTAATTAATAATTATGAAATAAATCAACTTGTTCCAATTGACCTCAAAATTTTTGTATATGTTCATCACATGATAACTAAGTGACAAAACAATTTTCATAATTTTTGGATACATAAATAAGTCTAGAAAAATCCTGGAAACTCATTTATTAATTAATTGAGCAATTTTTATCACATTCAAAAAGTACTGAAAATCAACATTTCATATTTTTCCTAAATAATACACATCATAGAGAAGTCACACAAAAATTTTCATAATTTTTGGAGCTCTAAATAAATCTACACAAAAATAACAAAAATAGACACTATTCACTTATTTTAGAAAAATAGAAAATCCATTTTGAACGCTGAGTCACTGACAACCGGGTCCCACTTGTCATCTTCAACCTCCGACGTTGACCACGACAGCGACGGCTCTGACCGGCGATTCCTCGCCGACGATGAGTCCAACGGCGACGACCAAGGTACTAAAATGATCACCAAGACTAGGCGCATCGATTGACGTCCCTATCTGTACTGATTACGACCCTATACTAGCTCGACAGTGGCCATGGCGGACGCGGCAGCGCGGCTGCGCTACGCCGGCGATAGGAACTCGGTAACGATAAAACAAACAACTCGGGTAGAACCAGGAGCTCACCCCGAACACACTGGAGTCGCTGGCCGAGCCTGAGAAGCAACGGAGACATGGTTCGACGGTCACACCGATCACGGCGGAGCAAATTTCGACGACGGCGATGCTCCGGCGACTGCGGTGGAGGAAATGGTCAATCAACCAGGCACAAAGCACCACGGCATCGAGGCGAAGCTGAAGCAAGAGTCAGAAATAGCAGAGGCTCACCGTAACGCGCTGGCCACGGCGACGCGCACACCACGGTGGTGCTGCCGGCCGCGAGAAAGAAAATGATGAACGGCGAGTTCACGGCAAAATCAAGTGACTAGAGCTAGCTGGCTGGGTGCGCAAGGAACTAGCGGAGATGAGACACGCATCGCTGCGACGACTCAGACGCTGGTTCTACGGCGAGGGCTCAACGGAGAATGGAGGTGGCGGCGGGAGAAAACAGAGCAAGAGAAAAGAACGACGATGACGGCGCCTCGGTCCAAATAACACGGCTCAGAAGCTCAAGGAAGCTGCACTGTGGCCTTCACCGCGCCAGCGCGACGCCAAAAACGGCCACAACCGCACCTCGAAGCAAACCGAAGATCGCCGGCGATGAGTTGGCTTCCGCGGTTACTGTTCATTGAAATTACAAAATTGCCATCCGCCAAAATTCCCAAATTACTCCCAAATTTTCATAACAACTCAAAAATCTCCAAAAACAAAAGTTGTTCAAAATCAAAAGTTCTACCACTTTGCTTTTGAAACCATACCCAAATTCGGCCTACATTTTGAAATGAACTTTTGAATTTAAAGCGGGGATATTTAAGGAATTTCGCCTTTTTAAATAACTTCAAATTTTACTAAACAACTTGAAAAACTCCAAAAATAAACTTTGTACAACTCAACAAGCTCTACAACTTTTCTTTAAGACTCAACCCCAAAATGTGCTTCGATTTTGAAATAGATTTTCAGGGTCGGATTTAAATATTGAAAATCAGGGTTTTCGGAATTTCAAATCAATACAAAGATTTCAAACTTGATTCAAACAATACCAAGCAATACTTATAACATAAATGTAAACTTGTTTTAGTGAATGCATAACAAAATTTGCAACATGACCAATGCCTTGCAATGCATATGATGATATGTCTGGTTTTTAATATTTAAACACCCGAGGTGTTATAGTAATTCTTCCCAATCACCAGCTACCTTCCCTATGTTATGGGCGTACCATTGTTTCGCCCTCTCTTCAAGTGAGAAAGGAAACAACTTCCACCAAAGTGTTTCTTGTGACATGCCTAAGATGGTCAGGCAATCATAGACCTGCTCAAACTCCCTTAAGTGGTGATAGGGGTTTTCATAATCCAAACCCTACAAGGTTTGTTCCCGAACAATGGCTATAAAGCCAAGGCAGAGCTCATAACTAGAAGCTGTGATTGGCTTCGAAGATTGTGGAGGTTCAACGAAATCGCCATTAGGAGCAGAAAGGTTAAGAATGGTAGGTTGCTCCATTGAAAAATGGTAAAGAGAAAAGAAAGGTAAAAACAAAGGATACACATGCAAACTAGGTTCGAAGACTAAAACGACAACCGTTCCACGGCAACGACGCCATAAATGCTTGTTGGTGCTTCTTAGCGTAAGCAGAAAAGTTCGCAAGCGTACAGAAGTACCGTTGTAGCACTTCACCCAGAAGTATTTAGGGTATCGTATTTTCCCAAAGGAACGTTATTGTAAGTAGTCTCTTGGCTAGTTTACCTAGGAGAATAAGCGAAGGGTAACTTGGGTAGTGAGGTTCTTCTTGGGGTAGAAACTTTAAGCAAAGATAACTTTGCTACCACAGACTTACTTCAGGCACCGGTGATCACTGGTCTGCCAAGTGTTTCCAGCCTACGGCTCTACACCGTATCTGAACGTGGGGGAGTACTAGGGACGGACAGGGCTATCACCACCTGCCGCCTACCCCACTACCATGGGATACGGAGCAAACGAAGGTAATGTGTAGCTTAGACACCACGTTTACACTATTCAGTACTACTCTATCATTGGCCAGGAACATCCATCTTTATCAAGAGTCCTCTACTAGAGCACCTGTCACGAGGACGGACAACGAACCCGTAAGTAGTAACAATAATAACTTTACTTAAAGAATCAAAACTGAAAGATGAACATGAACTTCTTACTCCAAGTAGTAAGACAAACATAGAGGTACATGTGTAGAGGGGCCAAAAAATCCGGCACTTCATCCACCAGAGGTACTAGGCTCGCCGAGTACAAAAGGTAGATGGTATCGCTACTCCGCTATTCCTCCAACTCTTTCCGTCTCTCACTCTGTACTAATTGTCTGGGACCAAAACTAGGGTACCCAAAGAGGAGTTAATGGTCATCAACATTGATTCACCTGAGTAGTCAAGTGCTTGACTACAGCTTCAACTGACCCCTAGGTGCGCAGGTTCCACCTTGTAACGCCCCAGAGTCCAAACGGCTCAGATCCACTCTGCACGTTGAGTGAACCACACCTACAACCATCCCACTTACGCTTTCGTCCTCGCTTCGCGTAAAAGGATTAACCCGGGGATGGTGGGATGGACTCTAGAAGCCTTATATGTTGGTCTATCCCAACTTTAACAACCAAGGTGGGACTAAACTCTCTACAATATCTCATTAACTTGCATATGGGCCACTATGGGTCAAATTCCAAACTAGGCTGGATGTCACGTACACCCCCTCAAAGGAACCAATGTCCTCATCGGCCCAACACACCCACAACCGGGCAAACGATGACCAGGAACATTCCCTCTTAGCACACACGACCGTACGTCCAGTGCCGGCACATGTGCCATGCTGTGCACCCCGCAGGGCCTACACGCGCAATGAACCCCATGTTCGCACACCTGACCCGCACGTGCCCATGGCCGCAAAGGTCGGCTCTGATACCATTTGTAACGCCCTAGAGTCCAAACAGCTCAGATCCACTCTGCACGTTGAGCGAACCACACCTACCACCATCCCACTTACGCTTTTGTCCTCACTTCGCGTAAAAGGATTAACCCGAGGATGGTGGGATGGACTCTATAAGCCTTATATGTTGGTCTATCCCACCATTAACAACCAAGGTGGGACTAAACTCTCTACAATATCTCATTAACTTGCATATGGGCCACTATGGGTCAAATTCCAAACTAGGCCGGATGTCACACACCTCACCCGACCGCTGGGGCACGGGCTCCAGCTCGCCCGACCACTATGGGCGGGCTCCTCATCGTTCGACCTTTGGGGGCGGGCCCCGCCTCGCCCCGCCTCTGGGTCGGGGGCTCTGCCTCACCCGACCTCTACATCGGGCGCTCCGTCTCGCCCGACCCCTCAGGCGCGACTCTTGACGGAAGCCCATACTACCGCCAACCACTACAGGCTGGAAAGTACAACCCAAGGTCAAACTTCTAGCACCGTGTAGGGAGCGGGCACATCTCAACATGACCTGTGCCCATGACATGTCACTCCATGGAATTCACATCACCAACAGTGACGGACATGTGGTCATTATGCTGCCAACTCCCTGTATGGTCGCTGACCAGCATGTTGGTTCACCACTTCGCCCGCCAGGACGAAATGGGACACCACAACCCGCTGACAACGCTGGGGCGTGGCATTAGCGACGAACAGGCACCCGGCATGAAGCCATCCCTATCACCATCTGTAGTGTCGGCGGGACCTACATAAAGGAGAAGAATGGCCCGATTGTCCTAGAAGCCTTCCTCTCCTTGGCTCTTCTCCCACTTTCTCTCTATAACCTGCTCTTCCCCTTCGTTTATAAAAGGAGAAGCAGGACACCCCATGGGGGTGAGATATGGCTGTACACCACTCTACATGGCTGTAGACATCAAAACACATGCCCTAACATGCCTTAGGAGCACACGCACATCATAGACTTGGGACTTGTCCCTCTCTCGCCTGTTTGTAACCCCTACTATAAACTTTCAGTGCTAGTAACACGAGCAGCAGCGATGAACTGGATGTAGGTACTTTTTGCCCAAAAACCAATATAAAGCTTGTGTCCTCTAAGCACACCATCAGAGCCAGAAGTGCAATACTATAAATTTACTAGTTGGTAACTCAAAACACTGACAATTGGTGCATCAGGTACGGGCCTTTTGCGTGTCTTGACATCATCAATAGGCTTCAGATGGCCAACCACGGCATCAGCTAGGTCCTAGGCACGCACGTGCACTTCGGGAACCTAGACTTCATCATCACGATGGAGGGAGAGCTGGCACAGGCTCCCTCTACCACCCAGCTTCTTCTCTCCACCAGCCTCGATGCGATCGACGAGGCATTTGAGGAGCTATGGTTGCACGCACCAAAGGCTCATGCCCCGAGGAACGATCAGCTCCTTGACTTCGACTACTAGAGGCTTGAGCGCTAGCTCGCCGCCCTCCTAGGACCCGACCGACCTGAGAGGACATGCGCTGCATCGCCCTCTCCTTCGCCAACATCATGATGGAACTCGCCGGAGAGGAGCCACTCACCCTAGAATGTCTCACCCATGCCTGAGCCATGCCTTCCCCATCAAGCATCTGTACAAGGATTGCACTCTCATGAAGCGGTTCTTGTTCAGTGGCACCAATAGAGGGGAGCCGAGAAGAGACCCCAAGCCAATGGCGGACGATGCGTGACGGGAAGGATGATGGCTTCCCGACCCCCAATAGCTGCCTCATGATCTTTGGGGGGTCAGCAGCTTATGACTCCAAGCGCTAGCAGAAGCTGGCGCACCACGAGTTCTACACGACCGAGCTCGCCGCGCCTGTATTCCTCTAGTGGATGGAGTCCGCCATCACCTTTGATTAGACCAACCACCCCAATAGCATCCCTCAACCATGGAGGTATCCGCTCGTCGTTGACCCAATTGTCGGCATGAAGCAGCTTACCAAGGTGTTGATGGACGGCGGCGGCGGCCTCAACATCGTGTACGCTGAGATGCTCGATGCTATGGGCATCGACCGAGCGCACGTTCGACCGACCGGGGCACCTTTCCATGGCATCATGCCTGGGAAGTAGGCCATGCCGCTCGGGTAGATCGATCTGCCTGTCACCTATGGGAGTCTGACCAACTATAGGATGGAGGCCCTCACTTTTGAGGTGGTAGGCTTCCATGGAACTTACCATGCCATCCTCGGACGGCCATGCTACGCGAAGTTCATGGCCGTCCCCAACTACACCTACCTAAAGCTGAAGATGCCAGGCCTGCGAGGGGTCATCACCATCAGCACTTCCTTCTAGCATGCCTACGAGTGCGAGGTGGAGTGCTACGAGCATGCCGCGGCAATCGTCGCCTCCACCGAGCTTGCGGCCATCTTGGAGAGGACCACCGAGGAGTCTCCAGACTCTAAGTGGTCATCTAGGTTCTTTGAGCCTGCTGAAGGAGTCAAGGAGATCCCCGTGGATCCTAGCAGCCCCGACGGCAAGGTGCTCCACATCGGCGCCATGCTTTCCACCAAATACGAAAGCGTGCTAGTTGATTTCCTCTACGCCAACCGAGACATCTTTTCGTGGAAACCCTCGGACATGCTGGGCATTCTGAGGGAAGTCGCTGAGCATGCCTTGAAGATCAGGCCGGACTCCAAGCCGGTAAAGCAATACCTACGCTACTTCGACGAGGAGAAGCGTAGGGCCATCAGCGAGGAGACTACGAAGCTTTTGGTGGCCGGATTCATCAAGGAAGTGTATCATCCTAAGTGGTTAGCCAATCCCATTCTTGTAAGAAAAAAGAGTGGGAAATGGAGAATGTGTGTTGATTACATGGGTCTCAACAAAGCATGCCCAAAGGATCTGATTCCTTTGCCACGCATAGATCAAGTAGTCGACTCGACCTCAGGGTGCAAAACCCTCTGCTTCCTTGATGCGTACTCCGGGTACCATTAGATCGCGATGAAGGAGTCTGACTAGCTCATGACTTCTTTCATCACCCCCTTTGGATCATACTGCTATGTCACAATGTTGTTTGGTCTAAAAACGTGGGGGCTACGTATCAACGTTGCATGCTCAAGTGTTTTGGTAACCTCATCGATTAGACCATTGAGGCTTACGTGGATGGCATCGTAGTCAAATCCAAACGCACTGACGAGCTTATGACCGACCTTGAGCTAACCTTCATGAAGCTCTAAGCGAATGACATCAAACTCAATCCTAAAAAATGCGTCTTAGGGTTTCCAAGGGGTATGTTGCTCAGGTTCATCGTTTCTAAGCACGACATCGAAGCCAACCTAGAAAAAATCTCAGCCATCACGAGAATGGGCCCGATACAAAACATAAAGGGGGTACAATGGATCACAGGGTGTCTCGCCACACTCAGCCGCTTCATCTCACGCCTCAGTGAATGGGGCCTCCCCCTTTGAGTGTATGCCCGAGGCCTAGGAGGTGGGTGACAAGCTCAAGGAGCTCTTGACGAAGGCGCTGATCCTAGTTCCCCCGACCGTCGGGGAACCACTCCTGCTCTACATTGTGGCCACCACATAGGTGGTCAGCACCACACTAGTGGTGGAGCGAGAGGAAGAGGGGCATGCCCTCAAAGTACAACGTCTCATGTACTTCATCAGTGAGGTCTTGTCCGACTCCAAGACCTGCTACCCAAAGGTCCAAAAGCTCCTCTATGCCATGCTCATCACCAAGCAAAAATTGTGCCACTACCTCAACTTGCACCCAGTGATGGTGGTGACGTCCTTTCCTCTCGGTGAGGTCATCCAGAACCGGGATGCTACAGGAAGAATCGCCAAGTGGGCTCTCGAATTGATGGGTCAAGGCATCTCGTATGTCCCATGGACCACCATCAAGTCCCAAGCACTGGCCAACTTCATGGCATAATGGACCAAGATCCAAATGCCACCAGCAGCCGTTGATCAAGAGTACTGGACCATGTACTTTGATGGTTCGCTGATGAAGAAGGCGCCGGCGTCGGGCTAGTCTTCATCTCACCCCTTGGGGTGCGCATGAAGTACATGGTCTACCTCTAGTTCCCCGTGTCAAACAATGTGGTAGAGTACGAGACTCTTGTCAATGGCCTACGCATCACGATTGAGTTGGGCATCCAATCGCTCGACATCTAGGGCGACTCCCAGCTAGTCATTGACCAGGTCATGTAGGAGTCAAGCTGACACAACCTCAAGATGGCCGCATTCTGCTAGGAGGTTCGCAAGCTAGAGGACAAGTTTGATGGCCTCGAGCTCAACCACATCCCCCGATGACTCAATGTGGCAGCCGACGAGCTGGCAAAGATGGCATCCAGCCAAGAGGTAGTCTCAGCTGGCGACTTTTCTAGTGATCAACACAAATCCTCGGTCCAATATGAAGTGCCAGGGCAGGCTGGTGGCAAGCCACCCATCTTGGACCTAGGGGCTGGGCGACCGACAGCTTTGCCTGACCCCTCAACCTAGGGCTTGGGGCCTGGGCAACCGTCGACCTCTTCCAATCCCTCCGGCCTAGGCTTGGGAGCTGGAGCTGGCAACATGCTGCCCGCCCTAGGCTCGGGAGTTGGCCCTCCATCGGCCCCGTCTGACCTCGAAGCTATGGAGGTCCATGAAGGTCTAGTGATGGAGATTGACAACGACCTAGCAGTGGAGCCCGACCATCCTATCGACTAGAGAATGCCTTACCTCAACTACCTCCTCCGGAAGGTGTTGCCAGTGGACATGATGGAGGCTTGGTGGCTCGCACGCCACACCAAGTCATTTGTCATCATCGAGGAAGAGCTCTACAAATGTAGCCACACCGGGATCCTGCAACACTGTATCCTAATCGAACAAGGGAAGCAGCTGCCGGATGACATCCATGGTGGGTTTTGTGAGCACCATGCCACACCTAGAACCTTAGTCGGGAACATGTTCTGACAAGGCTTCTATTGGCCAACGATAGTAGCCAACACTGAGCAAGTTGTACGCACCGACGAAGGGTGCCAATACTATGCTCGGTAGACCGACCTGCCTGCCCAGGCGCTCCAGACCATCCCCATTATATGGCCGTTCATGGTCTGGGGGCTCGATATGGTCGGGCCTCTTAAAAAAGCGCCCAGGGGCTACACGCACCTACTTGTCATCGTAGACAAGTTCACGAAATGGATAGAGGCTCGGCCGATCTTTGTGATCAAATCCGAGCAAGCCGTGCTGTTTTTCCTCGACATTATCCATTGTTTTGGAGTCCTGAACTCTATCATCATGAACAACGGCACATAGTTCACCGAGAAGAAGTTCCTCCAGTTCACTGATGAGCATCATATCCGTATCGATTGGGCCACTATGGCGCACCCCCGTACGAATGGGCAAGTCGAGCGCACGAACATTATGGTCCTACAAGGCCTCAAGCCTAGGATCTTCAACCGTTTGAACAAGTTCGGTGGCCGATGGGTCACGGAGCTCCCTGCGGTGCTCTGGAGCCTAAGGACAACCCACAGCCAGGCCACTGGCTACACTCCCATCTTCATGGTCTATGACTCTAAGGCCATCCTCCCGATTGACCTCGAGTACGGGGCACCAAGGGTCAAGGTGTACAAACGAGCAAGGAGCCAAGGCGTCCCTCAAAGATGCCATGGATCAACTCGATTAAGCGCGTGACATAGCCATCCTCCTCTCGGCTAAGTACTAGCAAGCGTTGCATCGGTGCCACAGCAGTCGGGTGTGGGGTTAGGCCTTCAACGTCGGAGACTTGGTACTCTGCCTCGTCCAGAGCAACAAGAATCACCAAAAGCTATCGTCGCCATGGGAAGGACCGTACGTCATCGCATAGGTGCTCCGACCGGGCACCTACAAGCTCAAAACCATCGACGGCCAAATCTTCACCAATGCGTGGAACATTGAGCAGCTACATCGCTTTTACCCTTAGCTCTTTTCTAAGTCGTTGACGTACTTATGTAAAACCGTGTTTCTAAAATAAGAAACACTCTTCCTTATCAGTTTCGATTCACTTCCCTATTTCTTAGTGACACCCAACCCCTGCAAACGGCAAGGGTCGGGCCTCACTCGGGGGCTGATAGGGGAATACTCTCACTTAGAAACTCACATCCGACCCCTTCCTACGTTAAGGTCTGAAAAGTAAAAGTCATGGAAACTAACTATGAGTAAAACTAGGTGGACTGCTAAAAGACCTACGCCCTGGTGGCTATGACGCTTTTGCTCCCAGCGTGATCAAAGTTTTTTCACCGGCTCGAGCTAAGCAGACCCAACGACGGAAGGGGTCGGGTCGCACCTACTCACTTTACATTCAAAATAAAAACTTGTTCACCACAAGTTCGCATCACACTCCTTTTCACCATTAGAAAAGGACAAACATTTAAAACAAAAAATACTTGTTCATTACAAGATTAATGGCTTCGTGGCCTGAGTTCACCTAACTAACTAGCCCCTCCGCGGGAGAACTATGCCTTCTATCCTATTTGCCAGGTCCTGTGAACGGGGAGCCACCGCCGTTTCCATCTCCTCCAGCTCGTGGACTTCATAACTGGGCGCATAACCATGGCTCATTGCCTCTAGATCGATGATGTCCCCATAATGAGAATGAGCAATCATGAAGAACTGATTGATGCCGGCACGAAGGGCATTCCTCTTAAGCTGGCGCACCCGAGCTGTGATCTTGATGGCATGAGCCACGAGCGAACTGATCCCCTCTGACTGCATCACTTCAAGGTCATCACAGACCACTCTGAGGGTGGCGTGCAGGATACCGAGCTCGTCACTCTCCACCTGAAGATTTCTCTTCACCTTGGTGAGATCTACAGCTAGCTTGGTAGAAATGCCCTCGGCCTCCAGCTTTCGGGTCGTCTCCCTTTCAAGCTCGACCTGGAGGTAGCTGACCTTCTTTTGTGCATCATCGCGCTCTTGGCAGGCCTGGTCACGCTCTCAAAAAGCCTAGTCGCGCTCCTTGCGAGTCGCGTCATGTTCCGAGCGGAGCCTCTCTATGATTTGGTTTAGCTCATCACGCTTATTGAGCAGCCGACTGACCGCCTTGGCATCTAGGCTCGCCCTTTTCTCTAGGGCCGCGAGCTTCTCCTCGGCCCCCAGCATCAGATCCCTTTCTTTCTCAACCTCGCCTAGAAGGTCAAGGATCCGCTGGCGGGTTTCAAAGTCTTTCTAGAGTTGGTCATCCTGCTCCTTCATGACCCTAGCGGCTTCTTCGTCATCCTTCTATGACCTCATCGACAGGGCCTCAAACGCCTTCTTGGCCTCGTCAGCATCCCGACGGGCGTCGGCCACCCGTGACCAAAGATTGGCTGCCTCCTCGGCGAGGGGAGTCAGCTCGACCACCCTATGCTGGGCGGTAGCGAGCTGAACTGTTGCATCCTCGTGTAGTAGCGCCTCCTCGATGAGGCGGTCTCAGGCTTCCTTCTATTGATGAAGGAACCAAGATTTTCCCTGGCTGTGAGCTATAAGGGACTACAGGGAGACGATGGTCAAGATACAAAAAATATATAGAGGAAAAAAGGGCAAGAAGCAGGACCGAGTAATACCCGGCGAGAGGGAACAACAACATCATGCAATGCGCCCATGGCATGGTCC
The DNA here is from genome assembly GCA_904845875.1 of Miscanthus lutarioriparius. NCBI lineage: Eukaryota > Viridiplantae > Streptophyta > Magnoliopsida > Poales > Poaceae > Miscanthus > Miscanthus lutarioriparius. Next base: position 83,770,401 of record CAJGYO010000010.1, read on the forward strand.
ATGGCCTCGAGCATGGACGCGATCCCTACATCGAGGCTCTCCCAATCCATGCTCTCTGTGGCGTTGTCAAGGGTAAAAAGCGTCAACACCGAATCCTGTGGGTCCGTCCACTAGAGCAGGGGCTCGCCCCACACGAGCGAGCCACTACCCACCGAGAACAGGGTCAGGGACTACTCCCCGCCGGCCCCAAGCACCATCAACCCCTCTTGATGAGGACATCACTTCTTCAGAGGTACCCGCTGATCCTCCAACCATCATGCAAGGTCCAATGACCCGGGCTCGAAAGCGACAACTCAATTTAGAGGTGAGCTCGTTCTTAAGCGATACTTTTCATACTTTTGAGAATAGACTACTACCTAATGATGTTATCTTGCTTAGGAACATTGGAGAGGGTCATGAAGGACTTAGAGGAAGTGGTGGAGGTGATGATGACCAGCAAGGACGTCCAACACAAGCCGGAGGCCCAGTCCAACAAGAATTCGAGTCTGCCTCAGCCTCTAGGACCAGTCTGCCTTAAACTGGTAACCCAGGACGCATCCGGACTCCGTTTTCGACAATCCACATATGGATGAAAAGCTAATTTTATAAGGAAGCCAATACAAGTGGCCTCACATCAAAAGCAGTTCAGAATCAACAGAAATCGTGGTCACAAGACAGCGTCCAGAATCTGCCAGGGTGCTGTGTCACCGTCTTTTGGTCCGTTGGACCATGTATCGTGTTTGGGCCCATTAGGGGCGCATCCAGGGGTCTTGCACGACCGTAGAGTCTTCATAAACAGCCGCCGCTCCTCCATTAGGGTTCGGGTTTTGCTTAGATTATTCTGTCAAGAATAGTTTCGCCGTTCATCGGTTTGTGAGACCCCAACTTCGTGAGATAATCATTCATCTGCAATTTGGTTGCGTTCTTTCTTGTTCTTGCTTGTGTTCTTCGTTGTGCAGGCAAGGATTAGCCTTCTTGGCGAGGTCAACCTGGTCCATGACTTGGTTGATAACCAGAGGAGCTGTGGTGCTAAGATTGCAGGGTTCGATCTTTCAATCTGAAGCCAGATCGGTGTGTCATTCTCCGCCACAACGATAGTTACCATCACCTAACGGAAGATCGGGATCCCCGTCTCCATTACCTCTTGCTGTGACGTCCCCACCAGGATGCCCCCTCCGGCAATGGAAGTGGTCAGTGGTGCGGACGCGAGCCTCTCTCCTAGCACCATGACTCTCGAGGACGCCTCGGCCGCGTACCACTCCTTTTGGCCCGCGCCAGGCGCCATCGCTTGGGCCGTCGATGGCACAGGTCGCGCCGATGCCTCAGGCGATGCTGCAGTCATGCCCGGCTATGACCCATCTATCATGGGCGCTGTCACCTCCACTTGTGTCACCGGGGTCATGACCGGCTAATTCACGCCCACCACGGTCAGCGCCACGAGCACGGTCCGCAGCCCATCTGCTCCATCATCGGTAGCGGTATCACGGCCGTCATCGGCTGCTCCGTGACCACCGAAGGTGCCCCTTGAACGCCTGCTGTAACACCCTAAAATTTGCCTCTTTTGAAATAGAGTTAAAATGATTTAAGTTGGAATTTTTGTGCACATGAACTATAGGAAATAAATTTTTTCATTAAATTAAAATACATTATAAGGTAGCAACATGTTTGATGCATACATGCTATTGCATTTAATTTTATTGGTTGAGTGGTTTTAATTGAAAAGTCAAAATGGTTAAAATGCTTTTGAAATGAAATTAAAAATGGCTTTGAAATAAAAGAAAAGAAAGAAAAGAAAATTAGAAAAAAATAAAAGTATTATTAAAGTTGTAAAGTTATCTTGGAAAGCCTAACAAAATTGACTATTTTTATTTGAGTAGAAAAGTATATTGAAACTATACTTGAATTTGTTTGGAATTTAACTTGAGATTTTGAAAAACTAAATAGGAAAAAGAATTTGAATTGAAAATAAATAAATAAAAAAAAACTCCCCCTCCCTTCTCCCTTCCTTCAGCGCCCGGCCCACTCCTCGCCGGCCCAGCCCAAGGCTCTCCTCCTCCCCTTCCCGCTTTCTCCCTTTTGACCACTCATCACACATGGCCTGGGCTTGGCACTGGGGCCCCTTGACTCCATGGCCGTCTCTCTGCTCCTTCTTCCTCTCATCACTGCGCCTGGCCCCATTCGTCGTGCAAGACCAAGACTCGTCTTGTATGCAAGTCACCGGCCGCTATTTGCTTTCGCCCGACAAGACCACTTGCCCGCATCGATCACCACCCACCACTGTGACGCTTCGCCCTTCTCCCTCAGTGCCCCTCTGGCCCACTCGTCAGCCAGACCCCCTTCTCCCCCTTCCCTTCTTTCCCCCTGCTTCTTTCCTTTCTAGATGCCCGCCGATGGCGCTACAACGACGGCAAGCCACCGCGCCACATGGAAAGCAGCCGGATGGAAGGCCATCGCCGTGCCCCGCTCCCTTCCTTCCACGCCGCAGCACCCTCGGCCTATAAAGCCGAGCCAAACCCCCATTCCTTCTCCCTTTTCCCGGCTGCGCTCAAGCAACTCCCCGCCGCCGGCAATCTACCTCACCCGCGCCTCAATCCCCATCGCCGAGGAGTCCCGGAGCTCCGCAGTGATCCACCACGCCCGTGGGTACCTCCATATCTTGTTTTTGGTCACGTTTTGGTCAGATTTGCCCTCACCCACGCCCTCCCTCTCTCCTCAGATCGCCGCTACCATCGACCGCGCCTTCGGAGGCCTTCCAGACACCGCGACCACCGCCGTGGGACTCACGGTGAGCTCCTCCGTCTTCCCGTGACTTCCTTTCGATGCTTCGTACACTAGAACGCCGCATCCGCAAGCTCGGCTCGCCGCCGGCCATGGCGGCCTTGTCGGAGATGCCGTGCCGCCGCCGGAGTTCCTCCCGTTCACTCCACACCGTCGGATCGAGCACAAACGGCCTAGATTAGAACAACCGGTTGGTTATGTAACCGGTGCACCACGGACTCGTGGACGTGGTCCACGGCGCCATGTCACCGCGTCCACCACGCCACATGGTGAACCGCACCACTTGCAGAGTGCCACGTGCCCGCCTGGTCAGCAGCCAATGGTCAACCCACGGTCAGCCGTGCATGTTTTGCAGATTAGCCCCCGGAGTTTTAAGAAATTAACCCTCAGTCCGTGGCAGTTCAAAAGAATTACAAATCCATCCTGTTTTTATTCAGTTAGGACCCTATAATTTCCAGAATTAGTGTGCCCAGTCCAAAATACATTTAAATTCAGAATTTTAATTGTTTTAATTCAAAAATGAGTTCAAATATTTACAAAAATGCCACTGAATCTTATTTTATGCGTAACTTTTGCGTTTTAAGTTCGATTTGACCTGTTCGAATTGCGTTAGGATCGTATTTACATTTTCTACATGTTTATACGACTGTTAGGCATGTTTTCAACACTTGAAATTCATGGGTAGATTTAATCTATTAATTAACTAAAGCAAAACTTGTTTAAATCATAACTCATTCATTCTAACTCCGAAATAGTCCGTTCAAGTTGCGTTTGTTTCGTAACATCGAGATCTACGTATTAGTAATGATGTTTACTATATTACTATTTCATAAAAATCATAGTTTAAATCATATCTTGATTAAAGATTATACAACTGAGTTTTATACATAAAATATGATCTGTTTTACTTTTGTTTTATAATTCAAATCTAAAATTGACTTAATTCAATCCATATTGTTTATAAAATATCTTTTGTATATGAATTCATATAGTTAACATAAACGAAGCCTATAGTTTATTTTTGCACGTATTAAGCAAATTTTTCGGTAGATGTATCTTTTTCACTGTAGCTTCGATTAGCGTGCTTCTCGCGACTGTGTGTTCGTAGTGATACGTAGAATCATATATTAATCTCTTTTACTTATTTTTCTATGATTGGTGTACTGTTCTGATACAGATACAACTGTATGCTATGCATGTATGTGTATGGATGTTTGTGTGGTGTTCTACGAATTACGTCCAGTCGGTGAGATATACGTGGTGATCTAGAAGAAGAAGAAGGACATCAAAGAATAAAGCTTACCGAAGGATCGGTGTGTAAGGCAAGTATAGCATGGGACTATCCTTGTTACCTATTCACATTTAAACACTTAATTCATATTGCATGTGTCTCCCTTGTTACCATTAAGGATATCCTAGATATTTGATATCTTGTTCCTTGAAAACCTTTGGGATAATGCATTGGGATAGTTTTTGCTAGTGCTTAATCAAAACCATGATCTTGTAACTTGACTAATGATATATGCAATAAACATTAAAACATGACTTTTTAGTAACATGGAATCAGGGGGCTGGAGTGTTTATATGCTTCAGATTCCTCTCCCTAAGGACTTATCTGTAAGCGATCATCCGGGACTTACAGTACAGCTGTGAGGGCCATATGGCTCTGGCTTTAGCTCGGTATGAGGATCTTTTCTAGTTTGTTAGTGGTTACCTTTGAGGCGTAGGGTATGTTTCCTTTGCTGCTAGGAAGTGTGTACCGTGCTGTGATGCCCACGCTTGCCACTCCTAGAGATGGGCCACATACGCCTGGCAGCCCTAACTTGTTAGACGAATTCTTTGAAAGGCTTCATAGTGAACCCTGCCGACCTTCCTTGGAAGTGGGTCAAGAGAATAGCTACCTCGGGCAAAAGGGTAAATCACAACTCACAGTGAACATGTACAAACTCTGCAGAGTATAAAACTGTTATAACAGCCGTGCTCACGGATACGAGCAGCCTTGGACCCTTATGTTATAGAGATGATCACTAATGAATAATGATGATGCTAATAATTGATTGTTTATGCTATACATTAATCATGTTTACCTGATCATGTGTTTATGGGAATGATAAATTCTTTGCCACTCAATTGCTTAAAAAGATGACCTATTAAAGCTAATCGCAGTTAAACCAGTGTCAGCCCTTTTGAGCCTCATGAACCCCATGATATAATTGTTAAGTACGACATGTACTTACGCTTGCTTTACTTTTTCTATACATTGGATAAAAATCCCGGATGGGTACCAGATTGCTGGTTTGGAGGAGATAGGCTTGTGGTCAACCAGTCAGTCGTCCCTGTGGATTTGGAGTCTTCGCTAGAAGATCGGAGTTGCCTTTCCGCTGACATTACTCTGAGGTTATTTTCCTTTTTACTAATACGTTATGTAATAAGTATTGTCTCTTGATATTACCTTTATTTGTGGCTATATGTGAGAATTGACTTCCTGGGCTCACATATAGTGTGTATCTGGTTTTGTCTTTAAAACTGGGTGCTACAAAGTGGCATCAGAGCAATGCTGACTGTAGGACGCAAGTCTAGATAGAACTGGACGTTTTAGCATGCTTTTATCTTGCTCAGTTCTTGTTTTCTCTCCAACCTTGCTATTTGCTAAAATTTATGCTCACTTCCGCCTTTTGTCTGTTATAAAAACTTTGTCTCTATTCTCAATCCTCTATCTTTGTCTATATAGATGGAACGTAATGAGATAACTGCCAACGTCAGAGATCAGGAGGACCAAGCTACGTTGCCCTTGACTGCATTCGACAAGGAGAAGCTTGTAGCTGTGCAACAACAAGCACCAGAAGGTATGACTCAACCTAGGAGTTTTCAACAGTGCTTGCCACAAGATCAAATCAACATACCAAAAGGACCAGTGAAGAGACAAGTAATAGAAGCTTGGAATAATATGAAGTCTAATGAAGATATTGGAAGAATGACACATGAATGCCATGATCACCCACAGCAGAAGCAAGAACAGAAGGTCCAGAAGAAACAGGAGCAAGGAAGTAAAGCAAAGAGAAACTACATCCAAGGAAGATTGAATAATGTGGATATGACTACTGCTCATAGAGCTAAGGAGGTTGTGTATGGTTTCATTCCAGTAAACTCAGCTTCCACCACAGTGTTGTTTGACCCTAGAGCTTCACATTCGTTTATCTCCAGCGCATACGTAAAGGAACATAAGATAACTATGCTTCCAATGAGGAGACCAGTGATAGTTAAGACCCTAGAAGGAGAAATGAAGGCAAACCGCATATGCCCAAGGGTTAGTCTTAACATCAAAGGAGTAAAATTTGAAGCAAACCTTATTGTATTAGAGTTAGTAGACATTGATGTCATTCTGGGAATAGGATGGCTATCTGCTTGTGAAGGAGTGATCAAGTATGCCCAGCATTTGGTGCTTCTAACAGCACCATCAGGAGAAAGAATTGAGTATGAAGGTATTCAGCCTGTACCTGAGGAAAATGTGGATAAGAAGAGAAAGGAGATCTCACCAGAGTCAGAACTGGAAAGCAATCAACATTCGAGTTCTATTACATCATCACATCCAGCTTTAATCCCTAGTCAGTTAAACTCAGACTCTAAAGAATTGGAAGTTTCTCAAGCTAAGGTTACTCCAGTCTTTCCACCTGAGGTATGCATAGATGGGTGGACAATCACCTATACGGAGTTTCAACCCCGAAAGATCAAGCGAGCTAAAAAGCGGTCCAATCAAACAAAGATGAACTTACGAAATCAACAAGCTGATAATACTCTAAGCAACAATTCTGTGGAGTATGACATCACTAAAGATCTAGCTAAGAGAAGATGTTATCATTGCCAGCAAGAAGGACATTATGTTGAATCTTGCCCACAAAAGGATCAACAATTATGCCATGGAGGTAGCCAGAGTTAGGTCAATACAGGACTACCACCAGCAAGTGATGGTGACACCCAATACAAAAGAAGCATATGGTGAAATTGATGTAGTGGATGACGTGTCACTCCCATGCGAGAGATGTCCCTGTAATCATGCCATTTTTAAGAAATAGGAGTTGTGCCCCTTATGTAATAAAAACGATAGTATCGCAAGTGAGACAATAATTGAGTTGTGCATCTTTAAGTGCTTTGTTGAATTGTCATTATGTTTATGCTTGTTTTGCATCTTTGTAATGATTGAAATGATCCTGTTGGGTGTTCCCACAATTTCATTTAGTTTATAGGCCTAAGGTATAAGGATTAGTGAAATAAATAGTTGGATTACGGTTTTCTTCTATTTTCCTACCCCGTCTTCGGAGCAGCCTGTCTTTATCGGTTCATATCTCTGATTTTGGACGATAAAAAAAAATCCTGAGGAAAATTCTAAACAACAGTAGACTGCAATCACAAGAGGATGCAAGCTATGCTTTGGTATTCCCTACCTTACCTTATCTTAAGGGGGGTAGTCAAGAGGAAGAATTGGTAAGATGAAGTAGCATACGTTCGAGTTTGCACAGCGGAAATCAGAGTGCGCAGCGGAAGCGTGGTGGTACTCAAGGATGTAAGAGAGAACTCAGAGTTTCAATGAGTTTTGGTTAGAAGTTTAAGAAAAGTTTATCCAAGACCAACAAGATGTTGATAAAGTTACCGAAGAATCTTTTAAGTTAGTTTGGATCAAGAGACCTCAGCCAAGTGTTTAAAGGAGTCCAAGAGGTCAAAGTAAAGCCTAAGTATTAGCTTTGATAGATCAGGACAAGAGCTTTGTATCTGCAACAATGCATCTTGTGAAGGTGTGGGATGTGTCCTTATACGAGAAGAAAAGTAGTGTCTTGCTTGTTAAGTCAGCTAAGGAAGCGTGATGGGCCAATAACCCACAGGTTCCTAGGATCATTAATGTTTTGAAGATTGGTGATAGATTCTCTTTCGGACCAAGAAGATAAGGAAGCCTTATTGAAAGGTGAACATATGAGGAAAAAGAATTATGGCCTAGTGCTTAGGGTTACCTGAGAGTTGTTCAAGGTACCTGTCAAAATTTTGGAATTGGTTAGGCAAATTACTTGGAGTAAGGGCAACATGTATGCAAAGTAAAGTGGATCTTTATCAAGACGAAGGAACTGCACGAGAAAGTGAAGAAGAATCCAAGGACGGAGTATTCCCATCTCTTAGTCAACGTCTTCCGAATCTCGAGGACGAGATTCATCTTAAGGGGGGTAGAATTGTAACACCCTAAAATTTGCCTCTTTTGAAATAGAGTTAAAATGATTTAAGTTGCAATTTTTGTGCACATGAACTATAGGAAATAAAATTTTTCATTAAATTAAAATACATTATAAGGTAGCAACATGTTTGATGCATACATGCTATTGCATTTAATTTTATTGGTTGAGTGGTTTTAATTGAAAAGTCAAAATGGTTAAAATGCTTTTGAAATGAAATTAAAAATGGCTTTGAAATAAAAGAAAAGAAAATTAGAAAAAAATAAAAGTATTATTAAAGTTGTAAAGTTATCTTGGAAAGCCTAACAAAATTGACTATTTTTATTTGAGTAGAAAAGTATATTGAAACTATACTTGAATTTGTTTGGAATTTAACTTGACATTTTGAAAAACTAAATAGGAAAAAGAATTTGAATTGAAAATAAATAAATAAATAAAAACTCCCCCTCCCTTCTCCCTTCCTTCAGCGCCCGGCCCACTCCTCGCCGGCCCAGCCAGCGCCTCCTCCTCCCTTCCCGCTTTCTCCCGCACCAGCCCACTACCGCGTGGCCCGGCTTGGCACCGGGGCCCGTAGCTCCCGCGGCCGTCTGCTCCTTCTTCCTCTCACTGCGCCCTGGCCCCATTCGTCAGCGCGCACCCGCACTCGCGCGCGCAAGTCACCGGCCGCTCTTCGGCCTGCCCACAGCACTGCTGGCCTGCGCGTCAGTCGCCCGCCACCTGCACGCGCTTCGCCCTTCTCCCTCACTGCCCCTCTGGCCCACTCGTCAGCCAGACCCCCTTCTCCCCCTTCCCTTCTTTCCCCCTGCTTCTTTCCTTTCTAGATGCCCACCGATGGCGCTACAACGACGGCAAGCCACCGCGCCACATGGAAAGCAGCCGGATGGAAGGCCATCGCCGTGCCCCGCTCCCTTCCTTCCACGCCGCAGCACCCCCGGCCTATAAAGCCGAGCCAAACCCCCATTCCTTCTCCCTTTTCTCGGCCGCGCTCAAGCAACTCCCCGCCGCCGGCAATCTCCCTCACCCGCGCCTCAATCCCCATCGCCGAGGAGTCCCGGAGCTCCGCAGTGATCCACCGCGCCCGTGGGTACCTCCATATCTTGTTTTTGGTCACGTTTTGGTCAGATTCGCCCTCACCCACGCCCTCCCTCTCTCCTCAGATCACCGCTACCGTCGACCGCGCCTTCAGAGGCCTTCCAGACGCCGCGACCACCGCCGTGGGACTCACGGTGAGCTCCTCCGTCTTCCCGTGACTTCCTTTCGATGCTTCGTACACTAGAACGCCGCATCCGCAAGCTCGGCTCGCTGCCGGCCATGGTGCCCTTGTCGGAGATGCCGTGCCGCCGCCGGAGTTCCTCCCGTTCACTCCACACCGTCGGATCGAGCACAGACGCCCTAGATTAGAACAACCGGTTGGTTATGTAACCGGTGCACCACGGACTCGTGGACGTGGTCCACGGCGCCATGTCACCGCGTCCACCACGCCACATGGTGAACCGCACCACTTGCAGAGTGCCACGTGCCCGCCTAGTCAGCAGCCAGGGGTCAACCCACGGTCAGCCGTGCACGTTTTGCAGATTAGCCCCCAGAGTTTTAAGAAATTAACCCTCAGTCCGTGGCAGTTCAAAAGAATTACAAATCCATCCCGTTTTTATTCAGTTAGGACCCTGTAATTTCCAGAATTAGTGTGCCCAGTCCAAAATACATTTAAATTCAGAATTTTAATTGTTTTAATTCAAAAATGAGTTCAAATATTTACAGAAATGCCACTGAATCTTATTTTATGCGTAACTTTTGCGTTTAAGTCCGATTTGACCCGTTCGAATTGCGTTAGGATCGTATTTACATTTTCTACATGTTTATATGACTGTTAGGCATGTTTTCAACACTTGAAATTCATGGGTAGATTTAATCTATTAATTAACTAAAGCAAAACTTGTTTAAATCATAACTCATTCATTCTAACTCCGAAATAGTCCGTTCAAGTTGCGTTTGTTTTGTAACATCGAGATCTACGTATTAGTAATGATGTTTACTATATTACTATTTCATAAAAAATCATAGTTTAAATCATATCTTGATTAAAGATTATACAACTGAGTTTTATACATAAAATATGATCTGTTTTACTTTTGTTTTATAATTCAAATCTAAAATTGACTTAATTCAATCCATATTGTTTATAAAATATCTTTTGTATATGAATTCATATAGTTAACATAAACGAAGCCTATAGTTTATTTTTCCACGTATTAAGCAAATCTTTCGGTAGATGTATCTTTTTCACCGTAGCTTCGATTAGCGTGCTTCTCGCGACTGTGTGTTCGTAGTGATACGTAGAATCATATATTAATCTCTTTTACTTATTTTTCTATGATTGGTGTACTATTCTGATATAGATACAACTGTATGCTATGCATGTATGTGTATGGATGTTTGTGTGGTGTTCTACGAATTACGTCCAGTCGGTGAGATATACGTGGTGATCCAGAAGAAGAAGAAGGACATCAAAGAATAAAGCTTACCGAAGGATCGGTGTGTAAGGCAAGTATAGCATGGGACTATCCTTGTTACCTATTCACATTTAAACACTTAATTCATATTGCATGTGTCTCCCTTGTTACCATTAAGGATATCCTAGATATTTGATATCTTGTTCCTTGAAAACCTTTGGGATAATGCATTGGGATAGTTTTTGCTAGTGCTTAATCAAAACCATGATCTTGTAACTTGACTAATGATATATGCAATAAACATTAAAACATGACTTTTTAGTAACATGGAATCAGGGGGCTGGAGTGTTTATATGCTTTAGATTCCTCTCCCTAAGGACTTATCTGTAAGCGATCATCCGGGACTTACAGTACAGCTGTGAGGGCCATATGGCTCTGGCTTTAGCTCGGTATGAGGATCTTTTCTAGCTTGTTAGTGGTTACCTTTGAGGCGCATGGTATGTTTCCTTTGTTGCTAGGAAGTGTGTACCGTGCTGCGATGCCCACGCTTGCCACTCCTAGAGATGGGCCACATACGCCTGGCGGCCCTAACTTGTTAGACGAATTCTTTGAAAGGCTTCATAGTGAACCCTGCCGACCTTCCTTGGAAGTGGGTCAAGAGAATAGCTACCTCGGGCAAAAGGGTAAATCACAACTCACAGTGAACGTGTACAAACTCTACAGAGTATAAAACTGTTATAACAGCCGTGCTCACGGATACGAGCGGCCTTGGACCCTTATGGAATAGAGATGATCACTAATGAATAATGATGATGCTAATAATTGATTGTTTATGCTATACATTAATCATGTTTACCTGATCATGTGTTTATGGGAATGATAAATTCTTTGCCACTCAATTGCTTAAAAAGATGACCTATTAAAGCTAATCATAGTTAAACCAGTGTCAGCCCTTTTGAGCCTCATGAACCCCATGATATAATTGTTAAGTACGACATGTACTTACGCTTGCTTTACTTTTTCTATACATTGGATAAAAATCCCGGATGGGTACCAGATTGCTGGTTTGGAGGAGATAGGCTTGTGGTCAACCAGTCAGTCGTCCCTGTGGATTTGGAGTCTTCGCTAGAAGATCGGAGTTGCCTTTCCGCTGTCATTACTCTGAAGTTATTTTCCTTTTTACTAATACGTTATGTAATAAGTATTGTCTCTTGATATTACCTTTATTTGTGGCTATATGTGAGAATTGACTTCCTGGGCTTACATATAGTGTGTATCTGGTTTTGTCTTTAAAACTGGGTGCTACACCTGCGTCCTCCTATCCCGTTGAGGGCACCGATGTCGCTGCGGGCGGTGCCTGACCGGCCAATGACGCGGTCACACTAGAGCCACTCCTACCCAAAATAGGCGCAACACCAACCGACGGCCGCCACCCTGATTGGAGGGCGATGCTCTTCTTCGGCGCCAGTGCCAAAGGATTTCGCGGCCTGCCAATGCTACAAAGGACGAAAAATATAAGTCACAATGAAATCCGACTAAAACAGGAAAAAATAGAGGAATTGATAACTCACCTCAGTGCCGTCGGGCGGTAGATGCATTTGGGGGATGAATCCCCCGACCCCTGCTCTGTCTCGTCGATATGAGATCGTTTCGAGTCCGCCCTCTGCTCTTGGGCAGAGGGGCTCACCCCTGACAGCTTCTGGGGAACGATGGCAGAGCCGCTCACCTCTGCTGGCTCCTAGGGCACGACGGCGGTAGAGCCACCCACCTCTGTTGGATCCTGGGGCAGGCCGGCGGTGCGTCCCACCTCTATCATTTCCTTGGGGGCATCATTGGAATGGCCCACCCCCACTGGCTCCCAGATGTGCCTCCCCTCTGTGGAATGGGAAGGGTCCTAACACCTGCAAGGACAAATTGATACCTGTCAGCACGTCCTTGTTTTCTAGGTTGTCCCACTTGATGTCATCAGCTACCGTTTCCCCTTCCTCTAGCTCCTCATCGTCATCATCATCGTTGGTGTCCTCTCCTCGCTCTCGCACCCGCATCCTCCTTTGATGCTCCATCCTCTTGTCCTCCTTCGCCTTCCTTTGCTGCTCGTTCTTGGCATGGTTCACCACCCTCACAGTCGGGTCCCTCGGTAACGACACCGGATGGTCTGCGAGGATGAGATCCCTCGGCTGGCCCCGTCCCCTCTCAAGGTCAGATTAATAGGGTTGGGAAATTAATCAGAAAAGAAGAGGTAGGAGAGATGGAGACTTAAGAATTGCATGAAGCCTGGTTCTGGCCGCATCGGAGGATGCCCCAACACTAGGTAGATGAAGTCGAGGATGTCGCCCGTGTCATCCCACGGAGGCGCCATCACCTCCTTGATGCGCTGCGTGATCTCGGAGTTAGGGTTTGCCTCCTCGGCAAGCGTCGTTCCCTCGAACGATGCGTCCAGCACCATTAGGTATAGCGGGAGCGCGCGCGCCATCAACGGCGCCGCCCTCCTCGCGTGGTACGCCCCGATGATGCCGGACACCATTAGGTCGTGCTCCCTCAGGATCCTGATGGCGGTGACATGATCCCAGATCTTCTTCTTGTCCTTCTCCAAAATGCCCACTTCCTCCACTGGTTCAGGGCCTCTTCAATCAGGCGCCCAGAGAACTCTAGCAAAGGGGCAGCAGCATTGTTCTTCAAGTAGAACCACTACAAGTGCCACAACTTGTTGGACGTCGACAGGCACATGGATGGGTACTCTCTGGACCGGTTGTTCTAGAGTTGGATGCTGGCGCACCCCATTAGCGTGTATAGTTCTGGCCGGCCCTTCTCCCTCTTCTTCTAGAGGTTGACGGCAAAGAAGTGTCTCCATAGATCGAAGTGGGGACTAATACCAAAGAATCCTTCACACAACGCGGCAAAAGCCACCATGTGTTGGATCCTATTGGGGTTGAGGTGCTGTAGCTCGATGTTGTAATAGGACAGTAGCCCCCAGAGGAATCGATGGGCGGGGGGTCACGAGCCCCCGGTCGTGGAAGTGGGCGAATGAAACTACGTAGCCATCAGGCGGCGATGGCACATCCTCGTTGCCAGGCAGCACCCACTCCGCGGCCATTGTCCACGCATAGAGGAGGCCGCAGCGGATGAGGCCCTCCATGTGCATGAATGAAATGTTGGAGTGGCACCACGGATCCATTGGAGGCAAGGGTGGATGAATGCGAGCTCAATGGTGGTGGAGATGCAGAGGCAGGAAACCCTAGCTTGATGGTGGCGGAGATGCAGAGGCAGGAAACCTAAGCATTGGCAGTGGTGGCATGGCTATGGAGGTAAGGATGCAGGCATGCATATGAAACATGGAGGGCTAACCCTTTGGTTTTGTAGGGGTGACGGGTGCGAGGAAACCAACCACCCGACTAGATCTCTACGCCCGTGACGACCTGTCACCACGTCTCATCGTGGGGCGTGCACACGCAACCTCTAGCTGTCCCCTCGGAAAACACACCAGATGTTTCACCTCCCTGAATGGGCCATGACCTATCATAGGTAAGAGGGATATAGAGCTAACAACGCTCTTACGGCCCATCTAGGCCTAGGAGTTCGAAGGTTGGACAACTGACGGGTTCGACAACCGCTCCAGGCACCTTTAGAGTGAGGGTGGATAGGGATGGGCCCGCTAGAGGCCAGTACCTGGGTGCACGAGCACCATGGGCATCTCGGCCCGTGTTCGAGTCTCGACCGGATACAATTCATGGTTTTTCCTCAAAAAAAGGCAGAGAGCCCTCGGGACAGGTCGAACGGACCCGAGAACTATATGGATTGACTGCTGAGAATCTGGAGTCGGTTACCAGCTGACCCAAGCTAGACCCCCATGAACTGGATGCTGGGGCCCCACTCGGACTAGCCTGTTAATAGCTCATCGAGCACCATGATTGGTCCACAGAGGAAAATCATGGCATGGCTCATACCTCTATTTTTATCAGAAAAAACGCTTGAGGGAGGACGATCACAAAGATGAGCCGACCCTCGACTGGACCCCTGCTACATGCGGGGACTTGAGGAAAGCTGGACTTGCAAGGAGACCTAACGCGTTGTTGCAGAACGATGGAAGGTCGGTCAGACCCCCGTAGGTGTCAGAATTAGGAAAGACCTTTTCCGACCCACCGAATCTCACAGCTATACCCCCGATAGGTCCGATCACGATGAAAGGGAATCGCCGTCCCTAGGACACGCCATGGGCGACAAAATAAGGCCAAGGCCCTCAGAGTCCTCCCATTCAGAAAAGACTCTGAAGGAGTATTCTACTCCTCCGCAAGCTCAAGGGCTACACCCACTAGCAAGTCAAAAAATCCCTCAGTGATTCTGCTCGAATCACCTGGGGGCTCAGGGGCTACTGTCGGGGACCAATAATAAGGTACCCAAAGAGGAGGAGCTAATGGTCATCAACATTGATTCACCCGAGCAATCAAGTGCACGACTACAGCTTCAACTGACCCCTAGGTGCGCAGGTTCCGCCTTGCGCCGACTGCTGGGGCATGGGCTCCAGATCGCTCAACTACTGGGGGCAGGCTCTGCCTCGCCCGACCTCTGGGGGCGGCCCTCGCCTCGCTCAACCTCTAGGTCGGGGACTCGGCCTCATCTGCCCTCTGGGTCGAGGGCTCCGCCTCGCCCGACCTCTGGGTCGAGGGCTCCGTCTCACACGACCCCTTAGGCATAGCTCCTAATGGAAGCCCATACCGCCGCCAACCACTACAGGCCAGAAAGTACAACCCAAGGTTAAACTTCTAGCACCGTGCAGGGAGCGGGCACATCTCAACATGACCCATGCCCATGACATGTCACTCTAGGGAATTCACATCACCAACAATGATGGACGTGTGGTCACTATGATGCCTACTCCCTGTATGGCTGCTGACCAGCATGCTGGTTCGCTGCATCGCCCATCAGGACAGAATGGGATGCCATGACCTGCTGACAACGCTGGGGCGTGGCATCAGCAGCGAACAAGCGCCCAGCATGGAGCAGTCCCTGTCACCATCTGTAGTGTCGACGAGACCCTCATAAAGGAGAAGAAAGGCCCGGCAGTCCTAGAAGCCTTCCTCTCCTTGGCTCTTCTCCCACTTTCTCTCTGTAACCTGCTCTTCCCCTTTGTGTATAAAAGAGGAAGTAGGATGCCCCATGGGGGCGAGATATGACTGTACACCACTCTACATGGCTGTAGACATCAAAACACATGCCCTAACACGCCTAAGGAGCACACGCACATCATAGACCTAGGACTTGTCCCTCTCTCGCCCATTTGTAACCCCTACGATAAACTTTCAGTGCTAGTAACACGAGCCGCAGTGATGAACTGGACATTGGGACTTTCTGCCCGAACCAGTATAAACCTCGTGTCCTCTAAGCACATCATCCGAGCCAGACGCGCAATACTAGAAATTTACTAGTTGGTAACTCAAAACACCGACACTAATCTTGCAAGAAGCTAATGGAATTGAGTGTGTCCCTCTTCTTCTTCTCCAAATGTGTATGATCTTTGAATGTGGAGAGGGGGCCTCCTTTTATAGCTTAAGTATGATGGTTTGCTCATGTATTTTCAAAAAGCCCCACATGCAACAGCCTCCTAGAGCATTTATTGTACCACTAGAGAAATGTGGGGCTAGGCTGACCTGGGGACGGTGCGGCTGCGTGCCTAGCCACCGCCTTCGGTGTGTGGGCTCCTGGCTGGGCTTGGGCCTCTGCTGCGTTGGTTCTCTACCCTGGTGTGAAGTATGAATGGGGTTTTGCGTATGTTTTGCTTGAATGCGCCTTCTCGATTGCGCATTTTGGTGCATTTTCATGTGTTTCCCTGCAAAACATGTGAAACATCCTCAATTTTTCCACAAAGGGAAAGTCCACAGAATGAATTATAATATGATAAACCAAGAACTGATTCCATCATATTATCATATTTCAGTCGACATCACAGACATACATCGTAAGATTACAAGAATACAAGATATTACATCACTGGGGAACACACCAATTACAGAGTTAATCTAGCGGAAGACTATCGAGTGAAGGCTCCTCCTTCACGGGCATCATCAGAGTTGGCGTAGTGCAGCGTAGATTCCATCTCCGAACCAAACTTGAGCGTAGGCACGAGACCTCATAATCCTTCTAAAGTCAGCATCTCTGAGAAGCAGGAAAATCTGCACACCGCCAGATGTGTGCAGGCCATGGTTAGCATTGATGAGCTTTAGTGGAAAAGATAAAACAAGAGGATCTGGCGATCCTAACTTTTGGCTGTGGTTTGCATCCTTAGCGCATGAGAAGTAAGTAACAGTAGTAATGTAATAATAATATCTAGTTTTTAACACATTCCCAGCCACACACATCCACATCCATCCATATCCATCCACCAACCCATCCCCACCATAACCACACCACCATCACCATATCTCGTCTCACACACTCAGGTCGACAGGCCGACTCCCTCTCGACACTTGTCTCAACGGCCCGCAGCCCCCAAGGCTCATGACCAGAAAATACCCCAACCCTGGAGGGAGGAAAGAAGGACTCATCTCCTATCTAGTTTAAGCAAAACCTAGGAAAGGTCCATAGCCGAAAAGTCGGCATATGTATTGATCGATCAACCATACACTCTGCAGAGGTTTTACATACCCACAAGATTAGCCATCTTCGGAGTCTAGAATCTCCTAGACAGAATTCCGGTCGCTTGCTAGCCTAGAACGATGCCACTCTACCTCTCAGCCCTGGAACATCCCAAGCCTAGTCTGGGATGGCTGATACTATGAGTCCTAGACAGAGCCGGGGCCCTCCGGATGTCAAGAGCCGGGTCCACAAGGCCTCCTGAAGTCTCGGAAGGGTGTGGGGGAAACCGCGCACCCCGTACCTCCTTGCACATGTTCGCCTAGCAGTAGTGGCATCGCTCTACCAAGTAGTCCGACCGTCCCGCACCATATAGGGCGAGTGGGATGTACAGGATTCTCGATGAGTCTGAGTACTAGTAAGTCCTTAGGGATTGACCAAGCCAGAATGTCTTCATCAGGGTTTCCATTTTACGTGCCACCACAGCACCTCCACCCTAGGCTCCTCCCATCACAGGTTCACACCCAAGGCCACCTCCAATTACCATTTACCCGCCATAGGTATTCCATATCGAAGTGCCCAGGTAGCACCACATGGCAAGACTCACTCTCCTCTATACCCAGGTACACCACTATACTAATTCTTTGTTTTGCAAATAGCAAGAGGCTTGGGGGCTACACTCAGTCAATGCACTTTTCTGAAAAGTGCATGTCACCCCGAGGTTTTACAAGAGCACCTCATGGCTTCACTCGTGAAAGCACCTGGACTACGCTTGTTTCTACTCGGCAAGACCAGGAGGAACAAGAAGGCTTCCAAGCTCAACCATGACATGCTCAGGGGCTTGACAGACCAGGGTCCTAGGGGTTCCCCATAGGGGTACTACCTGGATAGGCCCTGGGCTGGCCCATGATCTATTGAAGGACACAAGACAAGGTGGAGTGGACTTCAAGCTATTCTAGATTGACTTAGTCATCTTACTATGAAAACTAGGTTCTGTAATAGGACTAGGACTCTTCTCTTGTAAACCGACTAGGACTAGATGCGTGCCCTTACCCTCTCCCCTATATAAAGAGAGGTACGGTGCACCCCCTTGTAACCCTAACAATCATATAATCAATCCAATGCAAAAGGCAACACGCCAACTGGACATAAAGGCTATTACTCGACAAGAGGGCCCGAACCAGTATAAACCGTTCGTCTCTTTGTGTTTACCATCGAGCTCTGCGTATGCCAAAGCGCTCTGAACACCGTCCTAGGTACCCCATGATGGGTTGTCGGTCATCAAACACCAACAGGTGCCGGGGACTCATTGCCCATCGATGCAGCCCCATGGACTAGATGGAGCTCACCGTAGCAGTTGGTGACGTAGGCCAAGGTCCCAAAGTTGAGGACTGGCTCAGAGCGAAGGCGCCGGCCAGGACAGTAAGCTCACCAGGGAAGCGAACACCGTTGTCTGGGGCGGTGCCACCTGCTCCAGCGATGAGGCTAGTGGCTGCAGCCACTGTAGAGCCAGAATCGCACTTGATGCTGCCCCCTACCTGGTGCACCAGCTGTCATAGGGTCGAAACCGCGGCAAGCATGTTATTCGAGTTGGTGTTCGAGTATGGGTCTTTTGTGGCTCGGGTGGACTCAGGGACACAAGAATAACACAAAGGAGACAATGGTTTATCCTGGTTTGGGCCAATTCGGTCCCTACGTCTAGTAGCTGATGATCCTTGTACTCAAGAGCACCCAAAATTGGGGGTTACAATAGAGTGTAAAGGAAGAAGATTTGGTAGGGGTTAGCTCGGTGCTAATCCTAAGGTTACCTAACCGCTGGTGGAGCCTTCCACCTCATTAGAGAGGAGGAAGATGATGGGATGCGGTGGAGGAGAGGCTCTCGATGCCCCTCTCTAGGTTGCCATCCTCTCTATGCAGAGCGGAGGCAGATGGAATGGAATGGAGTCTCTGGTGATCAAAATCGGATCCTCTCCCCTTTAGGTCTAACCTTATCCCTTATATAATGAGATAGGTTGGGTAAATGGTGGTTTGGGGGTTTAGTCTACAGTCTACGTGCATCGGAGTCTAGGAGGGTCTTGTAGCGGTGTGCCATGGACCATGGCGGTGTCTTGGAGCTGAAGAAGCCTTTGGCGTCGTCCAAATGCTCTATTCTAACACTCTGTGTGTTAGGCGGTGTCAGCTTGGACTGGCCTCCCCTGGGTGAGACCTTCTAGAGTCTTCTTGGTGGTAGAGGAGGTCGGCTCTAGGGGCTGACGTGTGGGCCCAGAAGCCCATGAGCCCCAGAAGCCATGGGAAGCTTTGTCTTCTTCTGTCACACCCCGGACGTGACCCTATCGGAGGAGCAGCTAGTAGGGCCACGCCTAGGTAGTGCACCGAGGAGCCCCCGAGCATCGGTAGCTCAGGCTTGTCTTCTTATGCCCGGGCCTTAGCTAGCATCGTGAGCCAGGTAGGAGCCAAGGGCCAGGCTTGGTCATGCCATAGATCGGGAGCCCAAGGCTCGGGGAAGCCCTCGAGCCCTAGGTGGAAGCTGCAGTCGAGCCAGGCTCGGCCAGATCTCTTTGCCAAAGGGTGCGCGTGATCATGCCCGATGGGCAAAGCACCTGGGCGATCCTGAAGGGTTCGGTCAGGAGGGTCTTCTTCATTCAGGAACCATTGGACCCGAGGCTTAATAACTTGTATGTTAGGATCTCATCAGAAAGCTTGTCACTTATGATGACAAGAGTTTCTTGATTGTTGTTCAGAAAGACATATCTTAAGCTAGAAGGAAGAGGTTTTAGTTCAATTGAAGGTTGTGATGGTACCTCCATTTGATTTAGTTTGATAGGCTTTGATAGCTCTTCCTCTTCTTGAATGAAGTGTTCATCATCAAGAGCTAGTTGGGCCATGTCTTCTAGAGATGTCATTAAGACATCCACAATAGGGTCTTGTTTGGGCTTGGGTTCTACTATGGCGTTATTTGAGCGAGCAATCGAAACAACTATAGGAGAATTTCTCAACTTTAAATTCAAGAGACCTTGTTTTGGTCTCTCTTGAAAGAGTGTCCCTAAAGGTACACCAATTAAGAGAGATGTGTCTGAGATGTCATAGATGTGAAAGTCTAGACAATAGCCGGAGACTTTTATGCGCAAAGGAATAGATCTTATGACCCCATAACTTTCAAGAGTAACTCCAGAAGGAATTCTCAAAAGCTTATGAGATGGGATCAAGGACTCATTGCAGCAAAGTTTTCTAGCCAAAGCCTTTGAAATGATATTCATCCCAACGGTAGGGCTATACTGAGCCTCTATGGTTGTTTTCTTTAGGATGCAAGTTAGAACATCTAAGGGGGCAATGATTCAGGCTACCTTAGTGGATAACTCCATTTCTACCAACCACTCATGGCTCATGATGGCCGAAAGTCCTTTGATGTGTTCCATTAAAAAGGAATCATTATGTGGACCATCGTTATCCTCAAATGGTGCGGAGTGCACCAGAGGCTTCACTTGAACTAGTAAATTCGAGGCATTTCCAAAATCTTCAAAGAGATCTTCCTCGATTTCAAAGGGGAACATGGAAGGATGGGATCATTATCCTCCAAAATGTGGTGTGTTCCCTCAGTGGGAGGTTCTTTAGCAACCAAATCATGAATAGGATTTAAAGAAATTTCTAATTCAGTTGCATGTGCCTCCTCTTGTTGGTCTGGGCTTGGCTCAACTTCTTCTTCAGGAAACTCGTCAAAAATTCCAGTGTAGGGAGTGTTTTCAAGGATTTTCTCTAAAATGGCTTTCCTTCACTAATGGTTTTGTGCGAGAACAAACCTCCTGAAGATATGTTGAGGTGGAGAGCAGCTTCCTTTCTAAGACTAAGATGAAAGTGATGTAAAAGGACATGGTCAGGCAAGGAAAGGTTTGGAGCATAGTTAATAAGGCTTATGAACCTAGCCTAGGCTGCTCCTAACGTCTCCTCCTTCTGTTGAAAGGTAAGAACTTTTATTCGCAGAGCGGCAATTCGAGAAAGAGGAAAGAAAGCAAGACAAAATTTATCCCGATGTTCATCCCAATTTCTATTTATGCCTCCTACGGTATGAGCATACCATTGTTTCTCTCTACCCAAAAGGGAGAATGGAAACAATTTCCATTTAATGGTATCCTTGTCATGCCAGCAATAGTCAGGCAAGAACACAATTGCTCAAATTCCCTAAGGTGGGTGTAAGGATTCTCGTATTCTATGCTAGAGAAAGATTGCTCCCGAACTATGGCTATGAAAGCAGGACGAAGCTCATAGCCATCAGTAAGAATGGGGTGCGAAGATGGTGGAGGCTCCAATAATTCGCCCTTCGCAGTCGAAAGTTTAATGATAGGTGTGGAATCCATATGGTAAGGGATATATGAACGAACTTGGTTCTAAACTAGCATAGCTACTATTCCCCGGCACTGACGCTAGAAAGCTTGTTGGTATTTGTAAACGCACACAGAAAAATCCATAAGCGCACGGATACCGCTGTAGCTTTCACCCAGAAGTATTCTAGAGTATCGTATTTATCCACAGGGAACATGAAGTGTTTATTAAGGACCAAGGTCGACTAAAGGTAAAGATAGGAAAGTGTTTTTGTGGGTAGAGAGGAGTTTTCTAAGGCTTAAACTAGACAACTAATGATCAGGCTTACTTCACTTTACTTACTTTGGAGCAACAGTACCTTTCCAACTCTCGAAGGAGGTGAGAAAAAGGTAGTCGGGGGAAGCCTGCCGAAGCTCTATGAAACACCAACCCGAACGAGATGGATTACAATGGCCTGACAGAGCTGTCACCTCTAGGGCTACAACAACTAACCGGAGGATTAGGCGCAAACTCAGGTAACCACTAGCCTAGACACCACGCCTATGCTAATGGTTACTACTCTAATCATGATCTATAATTAGAGCACTCGGTGCAAGCGGAGTTCCCATAAATAAAATAAAGTAAGGACTAAAATTAATCAACTAGAGAACTTAAAAGTACAAAAAGAAGAACCTGGATGTAACTCAAAGATGAATCAGATCTGTAGAGGTACAAAGTTGAGAAGAATTCGATAGATCCAGCTTCTCCTCAGATCTCTCTCCTCCCCTCTCTCCCTATTTTCTATAATTCAACAAGGTGGGAATCACCTAGAGGGACACTACTACAATTTTGTGTATGAAATAATGAAGCTCTGGAGTGTAGGACGTGTAGTTGTGTGTCTCCTAGAGGGGGTCAGGGCATCCTTATATAGGCCGAGGTGGAGTAGCGGGCAAGAAGGTGCCACATCATCAATCCGCGCCTCATTTCTTGTCCACCATCAGATCAAACCGACCTTATATGGGTGGTGGAGATCACAAAGCTCATGTCTAGAAGCTTCCCAACCGACCTACTAAGAAAACTAGATGAGAACCAGCCATTTGGGCCTCGATCCGGGCCTGAACCGATGAAACCTGCATTGTTCTGTGTTTTCTGGAACAAAAACTGGGCTCCTAGGCGACTGGGGCGGCTGGTTCGGGCGGCCCACCTGCTCCCACCTGCGCATGCTATGCTAAACTGGCCGGTGAGCCAGTCGTTGGTCGCCACCTATCCTAGTTGGGGGGGGGGGAGAGCCGTGGCTTAGCACCCTCCGCACGCTCGCCCCCACGACAGCGATGCCATGCGTCGACATAGGAGAGTCCGGCATGGTCGCTCGTTCCCCCGATGGGGAACAGCAGGGCCCTGTCTGGCCTGCACTGTCTCTACGCATGGGCGTCTCTATGTAGGGCTGGCACCACTCTGCACCCACCACACGGCCGCTAGCCATTGGCCTTCATGGCACTGTTGCATGGGCCCACCTGGTGATGTGGACTTCATCATTATTTGCAAAATTAATATCTTTCTATTTCGAACTCCAAATATAGCAAATAATATATCTGTTTCGATCATCTCGATGAGCTCTTCACAATGGTATACTCCAATTCATCATTTGAGATAGTTTTATCTGGTGAAAAATTAAATATTCTTGCAAGACAAGTGAGAGCACCAAAACTCGTAGAACTTGTTAGAATCAAACCCTATACCTATAGTCTGTGATTCATTTCATGTCATTTTATGAAATAGTTGATGGTTAAATTTGGAGTTTAATGACCGTCAATAATGGGCTACAGAAAAAAAAAGTTAGAGAATAAAAGAGCAAAAAGCTCTATTGTCAAAAAAAGAAGAGAGTGAAAAAGAAAAGTAGCCATGCCCTCTGAAAAAGAAGCTAGAGAAGGAAAACTTCTCAAAAGAGTACCACTTCCACCAGATATACCACACACATGCACATCTTGATCAATCAGTATGGTTTGTTGCTCCTTTTCATCCGAGTGTTTGACTTAGCAATATATACAATTCAAGTAAGCTATGCTTTTATCCCCTACCTTGAGCTCCACATACGCTTTAGGATAGATATTAAGGATAAGACTCATGACCTTGGTGAGGTTTCAAACACCATTGAGTGACTTGAATGTACCATCTGAGGAACTTAGGCAAGTTTTATTTTCAAAAATCTATTGAAAACCTCCAGGAAGTTTGAGCTAAACCAAAGTAGAGAAAAAGTATCTGTCTAGCTACACATTCTTGCAATTTCTTGTGACAAGGTGAAAGCTATAAGTCCCACATTGCTAAGATTGATGATGGATCTTTAAGTACTAACATGTTCAATTCAAGAGATAGTATTTGTTTGTATATGAGTTTTTGC
Organism: Miscanthus lutarioriparius; assembly: GCA_904845875.1. Lineage (NCBI taxonomy): Eukaryota > Viridiplantae > Streptophyta > Magnoliopsida > Poales > Poaceae > Miscanthus > Miscanthus lutarioriparius. The sequence continues at coordinate 83,794,085 of CAJGYO010000010.1, forward strand.
AGGGCATTACATAGTAGCAACTCCTGATCCAACACCTATTCTATGCTAAACCCGCATCTTTTACTACTAGAAATATCCACTTCTATGATGAGAATCTTAATGACGAATCCCAAACCATCATAGAAGATCACTTTTTATGACGAAAATTTTGGTTTCGTCATAGATCAGTGGTGACGATCCTCCAACCCTCCCTATCTATGACAAAATCAGACATTATGACAAAAAACATCATAGTAGAGCATATGGTTTCATCATAGATCACTCACGCGACTCATCTGTGACGATCTCCTTTAATACTGTGACAAACAGGGCTTCATCACTGAACTAATTACACATCTATGATAAACAATATTTGATCTGTAATGAATGGCTTCGTCATAGATCTCCACATGGTACTTTCTTCATCTGATGTGTACCTATGGGACCTATAGTTACTCATCCGTGACGTTTGTAATTCATCATAAAAGTCTTCTCTCGATCCTTTCTCCATACAATGTGTACCTATGGGACCCTTCTCCATTCGATGCGTACCTATGGGACCTACAGTTACTCATCCATGACGCTTGTAATTCGTCATAAAAATCTCTGCTCGGTCCTTTCTCCATCTGATGTGTACCTACGGGACCCTTCAGCATCCAACCTGTGGGACCCGATGGCTTACGTGTCACAAGTACCTATGGGACCGTTCTCCATCTCCATCTCACCTGTGGGACCTGATGGCTTGCGTGTCACGTGTACCTGTGGGACCATCTGACCTGCGGGACCTAATGGCTCTTGTGTCATGTGTACCTGTGGGACCTTTCTCCATGTCCATCTGACCTGTGGGACCCGACGACTTGCATGTCTCTTGTACCTTTTGTGCCACCGGGGTCTAATAAATTCAAGAAAAAACCTCAATGCCTGGGAGTCAAACCTAGGACCCGAAGGAAGGAATGCACGGCCTTTACCATTGTGCTAGATGCCTTGTTGTACTGACATATCTTTGGAGTCGTTATAGTATTATATTCTCTGTGTGGATGCCCTACAGGTTGACCTATACTGGATATTTCCCCTTCTAGTGGAAACAAATATGTGCATGTTAGACTAGCGGCAGCGGCGGTGGAGGATCCCCGGTGTTTTGTGGTGGCTTCGGTGTCCTTTTGGAGGCTAGGCGGCGGGGCTTGCCTGTGCAGCGCGGTGGCATTGGCGCCCATGTCTGTTGTGTTGTGGCAGAGGCAACAGATCCGATCCGCAGGTCTGCTTTCTCATCTTTTCCTATTCGCTTCACTGTTTTGGTCCTTGCTTGAACATGAGGTATACAAGAAACATTCTAGCATTGGAGATTTGGTTAGGCCAATGATATGATGATGAAAAGAACTAGGAGGTGGCACTGGTTGGTTTTTTGCTGATGCCTTGGTTTTTTACATATGTTCAATTTTGTTACTATAAATGCCTGTGTGCAACTAGGCCTGTTAATTGTCAAGTGCTTGCCTGATTATACCTATCTGTCTAGGCAAACAAACAAGCCCATTGCTTCTGCCTTCAAAACTATTGTAATTGCTGTCCTCTTAAACTTTGTCTCACTCCTAAGCTCTGAGCTCATGTACTGATTGTAAGTGTGGTGGATAGACTTGATTTAGCTGGAATTATAATGGTTACAGCTCCATTAACTGCTACTCTAGTTTGAGTTATATATATCTATGTGGTGCTACTCTAAATTTCTTTGAGGTCTGTTGGCATTTCTTAACGCAATCACCAAGTGAGGAGGTTTTAAGTCCATCCCCAACAACGTCGCCAGAAATGCTTGTTGGCATTTCTTAATGCAATCACCAAGTGAGGAGGTTTTAAGTCTATCACCGGTAACGGCGCTAGAAATGCATGTTGGTATTTCTTAACACCATTACTAAGATTGAGTTAATCTTAGCAATGTCACTAAGAAACACCAACTACGATAGTCCTTAAAGATTACAGACAATATTCACAAGCGTACGGAGCTATCGTTGTAGCATTTCACCCGAAAGTATTTAGGGTATCATTATTTATATTTTCCTAAAGGAGGGCAAGGTATATGAAGTCTAGCATAGACATAAACATGATGAACATACTTGCATAGTGGACCATAGATCATGGCAGGGGTAAAATTAGTATTTTAAGGATAGTGGACACACATTTGGGCCAACCTCAAGGATAAAAGGAAAATAAAGAATAAAAGAATATTTCTACGTGGAGTCAGCATGTTCTAATATAGCCGTGCAAAGAACAGTTGATAGTCGTACAACGAACATGGTTAGAGCTTGAACTAAGTGTGAGATAGGTCGGGAGGCCATCGAGTACTGGTCTGCCAGCATCCTCATGTGACAATTTAGACTCCTACACCCTAGACGAACCTGGGGGACTACAAGGGACGGACAGGGCTATCACCACCTGCCGCCTACCCCTCAACCTTGGAAACAGAAATGTATTCATCTGCTCCTATGTACCCGAGCACCTCGCCCGATTACATAGAAACTACCCACATCCCCCTGGGGCTTCGACCCTACGAATTGACAAGTAAGGACATGGGCACACCCGAAGGCACGATGAACTGCCACCTCAACCCTAGTTCTAATTCTACTTATATAAGTTATATGAATGATTAAGCTTATAGTTGAACATGTTAAGATCATAACACACAAACTATATACTAGTTCATATATCATGATTATAACATGAAAACTATACTCTAGTTCATATGCACTACTATATGAATACAATGAGAACTTGAACTTGGAAGAACTCTTTATAGAAGTATTCATACCAAAGTGGCTCTTCTTCCAAGGAGACAAGCTCTCCTTGTAGCTTTGCTTTGCTCTAAATACTAATACTGAAGCTAAAGATACTAGATGAAGTAGTGAGGTAGAGGCTCCAAATGAATGTGTGTGTTTGAAGGTGAGCTCCTCCTCTTCTTATATAGTGTAGCATGGTCAGTTTGGCATAGGAAAATTAAGAAACTATGCTAAATCGCCATACCATGCCACCATGCAGACGTCGGTGGAAGCTGGGCCCAGGAGCCAGCCACAGGGGTTCAGCCACACCCTAGTGCACCCGCACCCTGGTGGGGCTGACTCGCGACCGCCTTCACATGGTCGATTCCTGGGTGGGCCTAGGCCCCTCCCACGTCGGTGCTCGGCCTAGATTAGCTGTGTAGGTGGGCTTCTCTTCAATTTCTTCATTTGCGCATTTTTGAAATACGCGTTCTGCTTTTGTGCTTTGCTTGATGGCGCATTTTATTATGTTTTCCACTTGTATTTGATGTATGTCCTGCAAAACATATTTTCTTTCAATACAAGTGGAAATAGGTCAATAGTAATTGCATATGTCAAAAGTATGTTTATTTCTCCTGTTTTGGATATTAATTAGCGGTCGAATGTTGTCGTTCATGACCGCCAACAAATCCCCCAAGATTAACCTTTGCTCATCCCGAGCAAATAGCTAAGTACTTGGTTGTTAATCAGGAGTTGCTACTATGCCGATACAATTTCATAAGTGCCATGTCTATAACAAAGTATTCTTCCGTAATTCAAATAAGTTGGCATTTTATCCACCCTTTACCTTGATTCTTGTGGGGCGTATAGCTTTTCCAAGTTCTTGGATGATTGCAAGATAGAACGGTTATAACAGAATCACCAATCATTCATTCTTCGATTAAGTATCTATCCAGAGGTTTTATAAGTTTTTGCAAAGAAATGTAAATTCCTCGAATGATTCTCTCGATCGCTCAATGTGTATGAATCCTCACCAAGGCATTTGAAATTTTGCCTTCTTTTCATATCCTACCACTAAAGGCTTTGAGTGGAGTTTTGGGTAGGTATGAAAATGGGGCATACTTGCATCACATATTTTGCTAAGTCAAAGACCGGACCTCGAGGAGATGCAAGTCATACACTTTGATCAAGACGTGCAAGCGTGTGAAATTTTTATAGTGTCCTCATTCTAAATATTTTTGGTATTCCTTGAATCATGAATATCTCTCTTTTTGAATGAATGCCTTTATTTGAATGTATGGGCTATCTTTATTTCTTTCTTTTCTTTTTCTTTTTCTTTTTTTCTTAATGCTCTTTGGCATGCATATTTTCCTTCTCTCATGCCTTTTGGCATGGATATTTTTCTTTCTTTATTTTTTTAGCATAGCCCATATCTTTCTTTTTGCCATATGAAAATTTTTGAGAGAGAGACACATGATAAAGTGATCCAAGTAATAATTTGGTGGATGGAAAGAGCATGTTGTGTGTAACTCTCAGTGTCAGAGTTAGCAATTTATTTTTGGGTGTACGTGTGCCTTGATCATGGGTGCATGAAAAGAATCTCAACAAAGGTCACAACAATTTGACAAAGCCCAATGATCAAACAAGTAGCATATGACTAAGGTTTTGAATTTGAATATCATGCCTTATGGCCTTGGTAGGTATTCATAATCATTGAGGAACTTTTAGATTTTAGCATTTTTTAAAAGTAAAATCTCCGGATGTCAAGTCTCTCTTAGAACAAACTCATAGTAAATTCTATTTGTACCATATCATATCTCGCAACAACTTAGAAAAGGAGCATGCATTTGCAACCCACAAATTTTTTCAAAGTTTAGGATATGAGATTTTTAGCCAACAAACTTAAATTTTAGGGAATACTAAGTTATAACCTAGGCACAGATGAATTATAGACAGAGCAACTATTCATCATTTCAACTTAGGAGAGACTAAACATTCCTTTAACACATATGAGAGTGGAATTCATAATTTTGGTATTTTTATCATATTCTATTTTTTGGTATTTTTAATTTTTTAGATTTTTTTATATATGCTAAATAAATAATAAATGCAGAAAATAAATTGCAAAAATTAAAAGATATAAGGTACCTCTGCGGGTGTGACAGAACCGCCCAATTTATATAAAATCAAGTACGGTTGTTCCCGCTATTACGTTGACATGCACATACTTTCACTTATATAAATCTGGTAGTCCGCCGAGTGTCACGAAGAACCTCGGTAAATCAACTTCGCAACCAAGATCGCATGATTAAGCAAATACAAATCACATACATAGAGTTGTAGCAGAAATAATATTACAAAAGAGTTCACAAGTAATAGTATAAATTTGGGTTTCAAAACCAATTAGTGAAAACAACATAGCTTTCAAATGATTACATTAATATAAGTTCCAATACATTACTAGCATAAGTGACATCCTCTGATAAAAGCATATAGATGAGAAATAAATATAGAGTCACCGAACCCACCGGCGGTTAGCCACCATCTTCAGCAGGCTGAGAACTTCACCTGCAACATGGTGGGATAAACTCTGAGTACTTGAATGTACTCAGCTAGACTTACCCATCATAAACCAGAAATAAAGTGACACCAAGGAGTATGCAATGCTTTATAGGTGGAGCTAGCTTGACAAAATTTTGCATAAAAGCCACTAGTTGAGCTATACATTTTATAATTCGGTAACCAAGTTAATTATAGTTATTCATCTCTAGATTAGCAACTAACCTGTGCCAAACATGTGGAATATCATTTAGTAACAGGTAATAGTAACCATAGCCGGTGTAGTAATGTGAGTATCATCATCATAACCATCAAGTTTCCATTAAGTTACTCTATGTTGCCGCTGCTCAGTCAAGTTCTCATTATCCAGGAGAGACGGCGATTCGAATCGATTCTTACCTAGCTGGGGAATTATTCCTAACACAAACCCAGACATACCTGCGCCAAGGTAATCTTAGGTCACCTTTGGTACAATTTAGGAACTAAATTCATGGGCCCAAGAAGCGCCGCACTCTCAGGGAGTCCACTCTGCCAGGACGTCAACCTGCCCTCGGACTTACGCTAATAGCTCCCCGCACATCCTTACTACCACCAGAGTGCGCACTTTCACTTCCCGGTTTCCGGCCTAAGTTGAGCTACTCGGCTTCGCGGTCGGAATGAGTTATCTGGCCAACTAAGTGATAGGCATGTGTTCAACATTGCATGAGGACGTACAACGAATCGGTCCTTAATCGACATAGACGGGGATAGATCCACACCCAAGACCTCCATGTCTTGTTGCTTCTCTATCGACATCCTGCCCGGTCTCCTTTTTATTCATCAACACATGGTTATTTCCATGATAGCAAATATAGCCAACCGTGCTTTGGTATCCACCTATATCTCATAGGTGACATGAAACCACCTGACTTCTACCGGTCTAAGCATTGCTAAGCATACGTTCGATCCTGGACCTACATAGGGTTCAAGGTATATTTCGGGACAAGGTAGTTCTATGCATCAAGTGGTTCCAATCAACACTTATAACCTAATGCATCAAACATAAAGAACTCAAGTGATATTTGTAAAACATAGGAGGCTTAGAATGCTCTGGGGCTTGCCTGTGATCCAACACTAGGTCAGTGTTTGTTAGATGACACTCGCTTGGCGAGCATCTCCCATCTCGGCACTTGCTTAGTCCTTCCATCTTCGGGATAGGTCCACCATACATCATCTTCGAGTTTGGCTCCAACATCACGTCCTTCACGTGGTTCATCTAGCGTACCTAGATGAGATGAAAGATGTAAGTACATGAATATGAAGAATGGTAATATGAGATGCATCACATAATAGCATTCAAGGCAAACATAAAATCATGCAAGGCATAGGCACCTAGAGTTATTTAACTAAATATCACACAACCTATTATAGAGGGATATCAAGCATATTAGGCATGGCACACAAGTGAACTTAAGTTCAGATATTGCACACATGCATCAATCAAGAACTAACCAACATGTTTAGCCAAAACAAGAGCAAGCTAAAACAATCACCTAGCACATGTATAGAAATCTGGACAGCAGCACAGCAGTCACTTGTTTTAATCATAACTAGAGATATAAGCATCCAACAAGGGTGACCCTAGACTTTCTATAAATCTAATGAAATTATCTAAAACTTTGTTATTCATTCCAAAAGCTAATTCATAGGTTAACATGATCAAATATGCCAATATTTTAGATATGCAAAGAACTAGGATAGAAAAGTAGTAGTAATTTTAAAAATGCATAACTAGAGTTACATACATCAAACAAGCATGAACCTTAACTTTATAGAAAGCTTATTAAATTATCTAAAATATGTTTATTATCACCATAAGGTGATTCCACAATTAACAAGGTCAATCAAACACAATTGAGCACCTCTGTCCAGACTTGGATAGATTATGCCATGCAACTTCACAAGCTTATAACTGGAGCTCTACAACACCAAAAGGGGTGATCTAGGATAATTTGTAAATCTTAAGGAAATAACTATAACTCTTATATTATCACTAAGACATGATTTCATACTTAACTAGGTCAATCAATGAAATCCTTCAAATATGCACAGAGCATAGACCAAACATGACAGATCATTTGTCAAATTCATAACTCCTAAACTATCAGGCCTATGGTCATGCAATTTGAATACAAGCAATACTATGAAATTAGCTACAACTTTGGTATTCACTACAACCACAACAAACATCATTTACACCACGAAAATAATTGCACAAGCAAAACTGCACATGCAGCCCAAACAACAGTGATACAATTATAGACAGAAAACTGATAGGAACTTCCAAGAAGCATAACTGGAGTTCTAGACCTCCAACAAACATAAATCATAACTTTTTGAAAATCTTATGAAGTTACCTACAACTTTATTATTCTAATCTTAAGATGATTCTATAGTTAACAAGGTCAATAAATCCAATAAATGCATATCTATCCAAAACATGGACAGAATCTGATATGCAACTTTAAACAGCTATAACTAGAGTTTCACGTGTCCAATAAATGTGGTTCTAGACTTTTGAGAAATCTTAGCAAATTTTAAACAACTTTGTTATAAACATCTACATCTAATTCTACTATTAACAAGGCCACACATTACCAACAAGGCAACCCTGTCTGGGTTTGGGCAGAAACAGCCACAGAAATTTAAGCAACTATAACTAAAAATATACTTAACCAAAAATTACGCTTTTTAGCTTTTTGAAAAGCTTAATAAAAGTACTACAACTCATCTATTGTCATGAAGGCATTATTCACTACTTAGCTAAGCCAATTAACACAAACATGCATGCCTATTCAGAATAAGAGCAAAGCAACACAGGGCAATTGTTATTTTTATAGCTCTTAAACCATCAAGCCTAAAATCCTAAAATTTTTACCAGACATCAACCATCACATGAGTAGTATTCCGTTCACATTTCACATTTATTTGATCACAGTAACTGCAGTTATGAAAAAGACAAGACATAACTAGTATTAAAAACCTAACTGCATAGATTTATTTTTACAGCAAAACTTTTAAACTAAACCATGCCATAGTATAGATCTGTTGCATAGAAAATTTTACAAGGATTCCAAAAAGTCCTCATTTACTATTTTACGATTTTTATACTAATTACTATGAATTTGCAAATTTGATCATCCAAATCTGCATAAACAAAAGAAATGGAATGTAGATATTGCATCGGAACCCTGCAGTTTCCACAAATTAAACTCAAACAAACAGATCCTTACAGGCACTATTCATCTAAGTCACATCTTCACACTTAGGCCCTCCCACTTCTTATTCTTGCCCGCGGTCCTTCTCTTCGTCCACAACAGAGAGCAGGGGGGAAATGGCTGGCTCAGGGTGGTGAAACTCGCCGGCGGCGAGTGGCGGTGCTGGGGGCGTGCGCCCGGTCCTGGGGGAGCCCACATGGCTAGCCAAGGGGTGCAGCTCGGCCATAGTGACCTAGGGTAGCTTGGCTACGACATCAGGGCGGACGGAGATGGTGGTCGCCACGTACAATAGCGCACGGCGCAGGAGCTTGGGCGGCCATGGCTGCGGCACACCGTTCTACGTGCACGACGACGACAAGAGCGAGCATAGGAGCGAGAGGTGGTGAGCGCACCACGGCCATGGGACCTCCACTGGCGGCCATGGCTATAGCTCTGAGCAAGCTCTTAGGGAGAGGAAGAGAGCAAGAGAGATAGAGAATGATAGAGAGCGAGCGAGAGGAGGGTGCCGGGTCTCTGTATTCATGCACATGGGGCGAGGTGACAAGCGAGGACAACACAGAGGAGCCACATGGCATCACTCTCCTACCTATGGTTGGCCATGATGCCCATTTGTTTCACAATCCTGAAGGAAGTAACTAATACTACCACAAAAATACATGGAAACATCAATCTTTGTCCCTTCTTAACTCCGAATCCGTTTAGTTATGGCATAAGCGGTACTAACAAATGTTGTAGAGCTACGTGATATCTCCAACTTTTATTAAAGTGCCAAAGTCTAATTCACCCTGGTTGGAGAGATACAAGGTTCCAAAGTGGGGTTCACGAAACTTGAAAACTGAATTCAGTTTCAAGCCGACTAAAACCTCCAAGTTCTCCCCTCAATATCTCCCAAACCATTTGATGATTTGATCAACCAATTTCTCCGTGTTGTAGTCCTATGTGAGTATGACAACCTTCATTAAAGGAGTTTGGCCAAAATCAACATGGTTTTGCAAACTCAAATTCGCCAAAGACAGGTACATGAAAACGGAAACACGAAAATTCAATCATCCCAAACTTTTGTTGGTTTTTGTGAGCTCTGTTTGGCTAACCTAGGCATTGATTTAGCTCTTGACCATTAAACAAAGTTTGTTATACATAAGATGAACTACAATTTTTTTTAGGTTCCACTGCCATGCCAACACTCTAAGACACTATTCAACCCAAGTCAAAGTAGCATCACGATAACGCTTAAATTATTCTTTTTGATCTATTGAAGCATTTTCTGGCCACTTGCTCAACATGAACCCTTAATAACTTTTGTTGTACAGTTCAATTAGAGTCATTTAGGCAAGGTATGAAGGTTTGATCAACATCTCATATTCTCTTTCACTTAATAAAGCAATCCAAGAAAGATTATAACTTATCATTTCATGTGACTTCTTGATTCCAAACTTCACGAAACTTTTCCACTGGTCAAGATGGATGCATGTCGATGTAATGTACATGAAATAAGCATGTTTAACTTTACTCATGCATAATCTTAACACTGATACACATGTAAGTAAGGGTGTGTTGTCCAAGTTCAAGTTGGAGCTCACTCATGTAGATTTGATCTTGACACCTTCATCACCACTTAACATGTCATGTTTGAGCTCAAACCCATTGCTTAACTGGTGACAAACACCTAGGTTGTTACAGCGGGGGTCCTCCCCCAAGCTAGCTCCAGGCCTATGGTCTGGGATTGTATCCCATGGACCACCAGTAGGCCGCCTGTGTTTCTTGCTGTTGTCTCAGCAGCGCGTTGATGTAAGCAAATTGTTGCTGCTGCTGTAGGTGCCACTGCCATGTATCCTGCACATGAGTGTTAAGTGTATTTTGAATTTTACCTATGTAGATTTTCAATCCTCCGAGATGAGTGTTGATGTCATCCAACTCCCGATGGTTGTAGCCCTTTGGAGTCGGATGAGTGGTGCACCCATGCCGTGTCATCGGCCTTGTGCCATCCCGATCCACCAGCCTCATGTGTTTGCGGAGTGTGTTCCTAGCCCTACCGATACTCGGGTATACCTAGGCATCTGCATAATCGAGAACCACTCTGTATGAAATGCCTGAGGCACAAGTGGTGTCGGTGTTGACGGTGGCTGTTGAGAGCCGCCAGCTTTGTCTCTAGCCCTGCTTCTTGTTCCCCTACGAGAAACAGAACTCCTGCGTGCTTCCTCTAGTTTGACAAGAGTGAAGGTGAGTGATGGGGAATTATACAAGGAGTCCTAGGTTAGGGAGCGAAATCTCATTTGTATACCCCGGGAAGAAAAATATAAGGTTCCCTGCATCATCATATTTCAAATGGTGCCCTCACATCAAGTAGTGCTCATCAATATCAATGCGCAGAGTAAAGATGTATGCTACATCTTGTCCATCCAACACATCAATATCAGCGGCAATACAAGTCACAAGGGATGTGGAAGAGATAGATGTAGAGGCCTTGAAAGTTTCTAACCAATGTTTAAATATTTCTTTCACAGGAGCAATCTTAATCTTTTTAAGCATGGCATAGAGAATTTGTAATCCGGCATGATAAACAAATCTTATGTCTTGCCTAGCAAACAAAGTCATGGCAATCCACTGATGCATGAACCTCAAAGTAGGATGATGAATATTCATATTTTGAGGTTGAAACTTGCCAACTACGTTTTGACTAGAAATCATTCTCCAAAATTCATGATGATTAAAACCTCTAAGAGCATGATCTAAGTCAATTGAGCATTTTGTACTAAAGCCTAAGTGAGAGCTGAGATTTCTCCATGTAAGATAATATTCTTTTTCAAAAAGATGGAAAGTTATCCCACCCTCAACTTCTTGCAAAGAGCATAAGAATTGAATAGTTAATAAGCGAGAACCAAGCTCATCGACGGGAGCAATATTCTAACATCTAACGGCTTTCCAGATGGTGGCGAATTCGGTGTCCATACCTATCATTTGGAGAAGGTTAGGGTCATACGCCGGCGTGTGGATGAACTCACGATCTTTGATGAGGTTGTACGCTTGCATCTCCTGAGCTCCCTCCAAATCAAGGTGTGGATCATCGTTGCCTTCCTCCATTGGTTATTCTTGCTCTTGCTCTTCCTCGGTTGGCACTGTTTCTTCGTCTTCATGCATCGGGCTCTCTTTAGGTTTTGTGTAGCGCGCACTTGAGCTTCTGCATGAGTGACTTGAGCTCAATCCCATAGCCTTCTTGAAAGCGCCGGTGAGCTTTCTCCCAAACCTGCTCATGGTGGAAAAGACAACAACAAAACTTGCAAACGGGGTTACGTAAGTGAAAAAAAATCAAATAACCCGCGAGCTTGGCTTGTTGGTGATGAGTGTAGGCATTTTCTATAGAGTTTCCTTACACTAAAGCTTTGTGGAAAATATTTTTGTAGAATGGTGGAGCAAGTGATAGTGAGAGGGAGTGAAAAATGGATAGTGTGAGGGTGAGGAGAGCTCAACCCGGGGCTCTCGGAATTTATAGAGCAGAGCACCGCCCGAGAGGGGGTGGGTGTAACGGCTCCTAGCCGTTGGAGCAACAGCAGCCGGAGCGACGCCTGGCAGGGTGCGGCCACACCTAGGGTCCGCCCACACCCCAAGTGGGCCCGCTGCTACCCCCCCTTTGGGCGGTTGCTTGCAAAGACTACTTTGGTGAGGTAGCCGTTCATGCTCTCCTCTGATTCAAATTCTTACTCCTGAATTTGATTTTCCACAAAACTTTTATTATATTTTGAATTTTCATAAATATTTTAAAAATAAGAAATGATAATAGAAAAATCTATACTATCAGAAAATGATTTTTATTTTATTTTTCTAAAAATCTTATTTTGAAGCTAAATTTTGAATTTTGAATTTTAAAATTTGAATTTTTTTTGAATTTTTGAATTTTTAAAAGATAACTACCGATTTACCTTCGGCAAGGGCTCAACATTTACAGTCCATTGGCAAGACTATTTTTCCTCATTGGTTTGTAGTTGCATGAGCAAACGTGGGGGAATTCTCGGGTTGCCCCGGGATTTTCCCCGTGTTGTTGACACGTATGGCAGCAGCTATTTGAGCTATTTGAGTTTCTATTATTTTATTAAAGCTCAGTTGGTTTTTAATAGTTGAGGATATGCTTTCAAGTTTGAATTTATATTTTCTATTATTTTATCATTATAAGAAAGCTTTTTAGTCAGATTTTCATTTATTTTTGCTTGACCTAAAATTAGGTCTTTTAAGGAAGGTTGATTCGAATTATAATTGAAGTTGAAGTTCGAATTACCTCCTTGCAGGCGAGACTAATTGTTCCACCCGTTATCGTTCTGTTGGCGAAACCTGTTGTTGATATAAGAGGCTTCTTCATGGGTCTCGGGGCAGTCATTCCCCGAGTGGCTAACTTCACCACAGACCTCACATGTCATGTGTGAGTCCATGGCCTAGATGGTGCTTTTCATAGCTTCCTTTTTAGCAGCATGATCGTCTAGTCTTTTCATTAATAAGTCTATTTTTGCAGCAAGCATGTCCGCCTCCTTCACGGAATGCATGCCTTTTTGTTGTTTTCGTTCCTCTCCCCAACTTTGATTGGCCACCATTTTCTCGATGAGAGCCTTAGCTCCATCAGCGGTGAGGGAAAGGAACGCTCCTCCAGCAGCGGCATCAACATGCCCCTTTGACATGGGCGTGAGCCCATCGTAGAAGTTCTAGAGTATGAGCGAGGCTTCCATCTCGTGGTGCGGGCAGGCTTGGATATAATTCTGAAGCCTTTCCCATGCCTTAGGGATGGACTCGAGTGAAATCTGCTAAAAGTTTGAAATTTTCCCCCTAAGGGCACTGGTTTTACCCATGGGGAAAAATTCACAAGGAACGCCACGGAACATTTGTCCCACATGTTGACAGCTTCCTTGCTTTGGTAAAACCACTGTTTCGCCTTCCCGCGAGGGAGAAGGGAAATAGACGGAGCCATATGCTAGCTGGTGCAACATCTTTTATGACGATGGTGTCGCACAGCTCAAGGAAGTGTTGAAGGTGTGCGTTCACGTCCTCGCTTGGCAAGCCACAAAACTAGCTTTCCTGTACCATCATTATGAGGCCACTCCGAAGCTCAAAGTTTTCGGTCCCGGTGTTAACAACAAGTCCAATGGGCACGTTGGCAACAGCGGGGGTGGAGTAGTCGAGGAGTGAATTGCCCATGGAGATAGTGGCAGATGGTATGGGGGTGACTGATCTGACTGCCGGTGGAGTAGTAGAGGAAAAAGTGGTACAAGACCCGTTGTTCCTTAGGAGTGCCTCCTGATTATCGGTGTAATTGTTCGGCAGATCAAAACCACTCATACACTATCCTATTTTCATTCCACAACAGGAAGAAAACAAGCCGAATTAGCCTACACAAACTATGGCTACCATGATATGCATGTGATCATTGTTCATGTTATGCTAGATCTTTTCAACCTATGCCCTCCCCAACAATGGTGCCAGAAATGCTTGTTGGCATTTTTAACGCAATCACCAAGTTATGATATTTTAAGTCCATCCCCAGCAACGGCGCCAGAAATGCTTGTTGGCATTTCTTAACGCAATCACCAAGTGAGGAGGTTTTAAGTCCATCACCGGTAACGGCGCTAGAAATGCCTATTAGTATTTTTTAACACCATTACTAAGATTGAGTTAATCTTAGCAATGCCGCTAAGAAACACCAACTACACTAGTCCTTAAAGATTACAGACAATATCCGCAAGCGTATAGAGCTATTGTTGACGGTAGTTACAGACCATTATAAACATCAATATAACCCAAAATAATGCATGAAAATGATCATCAACATAGACTTAGGGGTTTAAACTGACAATTTCCACAAGTTTTGGTGAATCCATGTTTTCAGCAGGGTTTAATCAGAAAACCATCAAGGGGGACTTAAACGTCAAAGGAAAAATTAGAATTCTACCACGAAACCAACTCCAGAAGGTTCCAGGGGACTCTAGAAGCCACATCACCGAAGCGGAGGCTAAGAGGCTGCCAGGTAGGGCCGCCTAGCCCCACCTACAGGCTGCTCGGCCCCACAGGGGTCCACCTGTCAGCCTCGTCGCTATATCGGTTTCCCACCGCCTCTTAGGATACATCTATGTCGTTGCTTAAGTCAGTTTGATCTAAGGGCTCACATTGTATCCTCTAGGCTATATATACCAACCCCATCCCCCTCAAGGTCATCAGGTCATAAGTCAGGGCTAGATAGAAAACTAGGGTTTCCAGAGATTAGATATTAGAGCTCTAGTTCTTCAAGTTTTTAGTATAGATTAGCTAGCAAGGTTCAAGAAGAGTGTGGGCTATTGCTCAGGATTCCAGATCTACCGTTTGGAGACTGGTATAGCCATTGTATCTCTATATTTATAACTTTCTGCTACTTTAATATTATTATGTTGTTATTTATTATGTTCCTAGCTTCCTCTAGTTGTATGCTTGATATAGTTATGATTAATAGTGAGTTTATGCACATGTTCGCAAAGCACTTAGCTCATTATGCAAGTGAGTTAAGTGGTAGACACTATGTAAGAATGATGCTTAGATATTATTTGCCTACAGATGCCCTCTACACTCTGGGTCATGTGGTAGATCGTAGATGTGACACTCCCATTGAGTTCTTTATAGTCCACTCCCCGTTTGTAGAGCACGTGGAACGTGATTGTGACGGTAGACAAGCTCTGTTCTTGATCTTCCTTAGTAATGTTCCTTATGCATAGATCCAAAGTTAGTTATACTATAGATGAGAGTGTATATATTAGGGTGTACAAAAGACTTAGTAAATAAGTAATGACTTAGGAATCTTTTGCTCTTAACGAATCTCGTGCTTAGCTATATTACATATTATGAGTCTCTAATTCTCTCTGGAATACCACTATTATCTTACACTTATCATTTATTTACCCTTTTGTCTTCCCCCTGCCATAGCATGAGAATGATTATTATCATAAGTATGCATATTTGTCAATATCTCTATGCCAACACTACTATATAAGCGCCTCCTTGTGGTAAAATATAAATAACGATAACGGGTATACTCCCGGGTGAAATGCTACAATAGTATATTATCTGTGCGCTTGCAGAAACTTTAATATATATATATTTTTCTCTGAAGTTTACAAGTGTCATTAATAATACCAACCATGCATTTCTGGCATTATGCTAGGGATGACAACCTAGTAACAAGTGATGGTAAGAAATGTCAATAGCTATCGTTGTAGCATTTCACCCGGAAGTATTCAGGGTATCGTTATTTATATTTTCCCAAAGGAGGGCAGGGTATACCAAGTCTAGCATAGAGATAAACAAGATGAACATACTTGCATAGTGGACCATAGATCATGACAGGGGTAAAATCGGCATTTTAAGGATAGTGGACACACATTTGGGCCAACCTCAAGGATAAAAGGAAAATAAAGAATAAAAGAATATTCTACATGGAGCGGGCATGTTCTAATATAACCGTGCAAAGAACAGTTGACAGTCATACAACGAACATGGTTAGAGCTAGAACTAAGTATGAGATAGGTTGGGAGGCCACCGAGTACTGGTCTGCCATCATCCTCATGTGACAATTTAGACTCTACACCCTAGACGAACGTGGGGGATTACAAGGGACTCATAGGGCTATCACCACCTATCACCTACCCCTCAACCGTGGAAATGGAAATTTACTCATCTGCTCCTATGTACCTGAGCACCTCACCTGATTACACAGAAACAACCCACATCCCCAGGGACTCTGACCCTATACATTTACTACAGCTCCAACCAACCCTCAGGTGCGTGAGTTCCACTTCGCTCGACCACTAGGGCACGGGCTCCGCTCGCTCGACCACTAGGGGGCAGGCTCTGCCTCACCCGACCTCTAGGACAAGGGCTCTGCCTCGCCTGACTACTAGGGCACGGGCTTTGCCCCACCTGACCTCTAGGATAGGGGCTCTGCCTCGCCCGACCGCCGGGGCACGGGCTCCGCCCGCTTGACCTCTGGGTCAGAGACTCCGCCTCGCCCGACCGCCGGGGAATGGGCTCCACCTCACCCGACCGCTAGGGCGCGAGCACTGCCTCGCCCGACCGCTGGGTCGGGGACTCCACCTTGCCCGGCCGCTAGGGCACAGGCTCTGCCCCACCTAACCTCTGGGTCGGGGACTCTGCCTCGCCTGACCTCTCAGGCGTGGCTCCCAACGTGAGCCCATATCGCAGCCAACCACTATGAGCCGGAAGTATGACCCAAGGTCAAACTTTTTGGCACCATGCAGGGAGTGTGCGCATCTCATCATGACCCATGCCCGAGATATGTCACACCAGAGAACTCACACCACCAACAGCGATGGACGTGTGGTCACTATGTTGCCTACTCCTTGCACGGTCGCTGACTAGAACGCCGCTCTGACATGTCGCCTGTCGGGACAGGATGGGACGCGATGACCCACTGATGACGCCAGGGCATGGCATCAACGATGATCAGGCACCCAGTGCAGAGCCATCCTTGTCACCCTCTATAGTGCCGGCAGGACCCGTGTAAAGGAAAAGAAAGGCCCGACGGTCCAAAAGGCCTTCTTCCCCATAATATTTACCCCTCTATCTCCCTCTCTCTGTAACATGCTCATCCCCTTGGACTATAAAAGGAGAAGCAGGATGCCCCATGAAAGGGGGGGAAGAGACGATTCTACGCGGGCAATAGATATAGCACATCCTAGCCACACACACACGCACCAGAGACTTGGGATCCCGTCCCTCTCTCGCCCGTTTGTAACCCCTACTGCAAACTTTCAGTGCTGGTAACACGAGCAGCACCGAACTATACGTAGGGACATTCAGCCCGAACCAGTATAAACCCTTGTGTCTTCTGAGCACACCATGCGAGCCAGACGCGTAAATACAAATTTACTAGTTGGTGACTCAAAACACCAATAGAATCTTTTGCTCTTAACGAATCTCCTGGTTAGCTATACTATATTTTATGAGTCTCTAATTCTTTCTCTGGAATACCACTATTACCTTACACTTATCATTTATTTACCCTTTGACTTACCCCTGCCATAGCATGAGAATGATTATTATCATAAGTATGCATATTTGTTAATATCTCTATGCCAACACCACTCTATAAGCTCCTCCCCGTGGTAAAAATATAAATAATAATACCTGGTATACTCCTGGGTGAAATGCTACAATGGTATATTATCTGTGCGCTTGCGGATACTTTAATATATATATATTTCTCTGAAGTTTACAAGTGTCATTAATAATACCAACCATGCATTTCTGGCATTATGCTAGGGATGACAACCTAGTAACAAGTGATGCTAAGAAATGTCAACAAGCATTTCTAGCACCGTTGCTGGGGAGGGGCACATGGCTAAGAGAATTGACCAAATAAATACTTATTGATAAAATCATAACCGAGGCTTTAGCAGGCTTACCCTTGTTTGTCTTTTTTCATATGTTATACAGGGTATTACAGATTTGGTTGTGATTCACCGACAATTTCCAATCAAATCAACTGAATCAAGAGGAAGCTCAACACCAGTTCCTGAAGTCATGGCTGAGAAGACTCTTTGTGAATTCTCTGCTCCAAGCACCAAGAACATCCGCACTGGATGAACACTAAAAACCAATAACCTTGAGTTTGAGCTCAAGCCGAGCCTCATCAACATGGTGCAAGCTACTCTATTCAACGGAAAGGCACATGAAGATGCTAGTGCTCACCTTCAGAATTTTCTAGAGATTAGCAGCATGGTCATCATCAAGGATGTTGCTTAAGACATCATACTACTCCGCCTATTTCCATTCTCACTAGTGGGAAGAGCGAAATAGTGGTTCTACATCAACAAAGATCACATCAACACATGGGCAAAGTGTTCAAAGGCCTTTCTAGAAAAGTTCTTCCCTGTAGGCAAGACCAATGCCTTAAGAGGAAAGATTTCAAACTTCCAATAATAGAAAGGAGAAACCATTCCAGAAGCATGGGAACATTTTCAATAATACATTTCAGATTGTCCTCATCATGGGATGGAAGGTTGGTTGCTCATGCAAAGTTTTTACCATGGATTAACTCAAAAAGCTCTTGAATAACTCGATGCCACTATTGGAGGATCATTTATGTCACTCACCCCTGGAAAAGCTGAAACTCTTATGGAAAAGATAGCCTCTAATCAAGGCTGGTCATCATGCAACATTCAATTATGCAATAAGAGTGAAGAAGTTCCAGAAGAGGTGTGTGCACTATCAACTAAGATGGACGTACTATTGAATTGGCTTGAACAGCGAGCCAGTTACAAGAAAGATCGTCAGGCTATTCAAGTTGCATTCAATGCTCAAAATGTACATGGAGAATATTTGGGGGTTAAATTCCCTGAATATCAAGAGTATGCAAACATCATCAACAACTCTGCTCCACAACAGAGACAAGGGTGGAATTAACAACAACAGTCGACTTACCAAGGTAAGTACCCAGGTAATTACTCTAATACCCCTAAGCAACCATCCTTGAGAGACCTGATCTTAGAACAAGCTAGGATTAATGAGAATATTTCTGAGAAGCTTGCTATTAATGATAAGGTCCTAGAAAGCATAAATACTAAAATGGATAGTTTTTCTTACGCTATAAAAGACCAACTTAGCTATAATAAAAGATAGAATCACATTTACCCCAGGTTGGATGTTGCTCTACCTATTGCTACTAGCCTTGAGAAGGTAAATGCCATAACTATGAGAGGTGGCAAGTCTACTCGTGATCCACCATATCCAACAAGCATAGGTAAGACACCAGTGGAAGTGCAGGAAGAGGAGAAAACAACCGATGAAGTTGAAGAACTTGTGCCACAAGAGTGAGAATTACAACAAGATTTTCATGACACAACCCTCCTATGATTTCCACGTAGAAATCGAGAAAGCCAAAATGGATGAGCGGTTTGGTAAGTTTGTAGAGGTAATTCAAAAGTTATATATCAATATTCCGTTGCTAGATGCCATACGGTACCTACCTACGCTGAAGTATCTCGAGACATCCTCAACAACAAAAAGACCACTACCTTCCACTTTGAGGTAATCAAGTTAATGGAGGAGTGTAGTGCGGCCATCCTAAATACTTCACATGTCAAGAAGAAAGATCCAGGATGTCCCACTATCAATTGATCGATCAGGAGCCATAACTCCGAAAATGCATTATGCGATCTTGGAGCAAGTGTTAAGTGTCATGCCCAAAAAGGTATTTGACAAGCTCAACTATTCAACACTCATGCCAACATCAATGTGCTTGCAACTAGCCGACCAATCAGTTCGCTACCCCACGGGAATCGCCGAAAATATTCTGGTAAAAATATGAAACTTTTTTGTTCCCGTAGATTTTGTAGTACTTGACATGCAGGAAGATATGAAGACACCCCTCATTCTTGGGAGACCCTTCCTGAGTACTACAAATGCTCACATTGATGTCGGAGCCAGAGAAATTAAATTCCAAATCAATGGGAAGGAAGAGCGATTCGCCTTCAAGCCTTGACTAGAACAATGCTCCAATTTGGAGTGGCATGAAAAACCAGTGCACCCGTTAAGGTCTCCATCTTTGGGATTGACATATGCACCCGAAGAATAAACCTGAACGGAGAAGTCCGGTTTGGAGGACTTAAAAATCCCGAACCCTCGCTGGGAGGTAACTCGGTAGTTATCTATATTTACTTTTCCGTATTGCATTAATCATTTTATCTTAGCATATTTAGTTTTCAATATTTGCATCATAAAATAAAAATTCTCATCATGGCTTGATAAAAATCTAAGCCCCACGTAAATAATTTTTATGGCGTAAAAACCAGTAAGAAATATTGACCGTGGCTGCGTAAAAATTTAAAAATACCATCATTCATCTTGTTATATTTTATAGTATCATAAAATATATTTTTGCATTGCCTTTTATATGTATATACGGTGGAAATATGGGAGACACATGGGGCCCACTCAACCACCACCCATCACCTCCATCTCCACTCAATCTCCATTATTCACCTCCATTCCCACTCACCTCCATTTTGTCACTTCTCCACCGAAAGGACCACCGACGGCTTGCATCACTTGCTTAATCACGAAGCAAGGAACCATCAGAAGAAGAGTGAGGCCATTTGGCCACTATGTGGGGCTAGCCGACCCCACCACTAGGCCGGCTGCCCTCCTGCTTCCTCCACTATAAATTCTAGCCCCAAACTTGCTGCTCTCAGCCATCACACAACACAATCCCAGCTCTTGAGTTTGAAAAACTAGAAGAAAAATTCGTAGTTGAATTTCCTTTGAGAAGGAGTAGTGTGGAGTGAGGTAGAGTAAAAGAAAGTTTGGGTGTGAAAGTAGTGGTGAAATCTTGAGGGAAAGAGGGAGAAGTGCTGCTGCGATTTGAGAGGAATTATATAATTTGAGTGTAGTAGTGCTGCCCAATCTTAGGGAAGAGAATCAAGAATGACTAACCTTTGGACGACTGACTTCTGAATGGTTAACCGCTGACATTTTATTTTCTCTAATCCTGTTCCACGAGTTTTGTTTGTCCATTTTTGTGCAGGAAGATGGGCAAGCTGCTAGGCAAGATCAAGTGGGCGACCACGTTCCGTTCAACAAGAAGCTCATCATCCAGAGCAAGTGCCGAAATGGATGTCGATCCTCTGTCCCCCGCTGTTGGATAGTCGTCCCGAGCTGCCCCTGCAGAGAAAATGTTCTACACCAAGAGAAGCAACTAAAGCTCCGAGGGGACCGAAAGAAGGACATATAAAAGAAGTTGAAGAACCGAGATTTTGTCCTTACTCTGGCCTATGATCTAGCCTTGCTCCAAGCCATAGGTATGAATTCTAAATTTGATCTTATTTTTAAGACCGTAGGATGGGAAAATGCCTAGGATATTGATGAGCAAGGGTGCAAGCTTTTAACCATTGAATTCATGTGTACATTGCAACCTACCGACTTAGAAATTTCATTTAGGCTTTTTGGGAAGGAATTTTCTATCCTTTGGAAGAACTTTAGTGAACTTCTAGGATTTCACTCACAATGCATATTAGATGTAGATTCTGCAATTCAGGATTTTGATAGGAACAAGTTTTGGCGTGAAATTTCTAAGGAGATAATCTGTTACCGCCCACGCACCAATGACATCCATCATCCCACCTTACGTTTTATGCACAAATGGTTAGGGTTCCAACTTTTCCCTAGGAGTGATTTTTGTACTGTCAGAAATGATGAATTAAAATTGCTCTATGCCATGATCAAGAGAAAGAAAGTTTCACCTGTTAAATTAATGATGGATCAATGGCTAGAAATTCCTAGTTTGAAGCGAGATGTTGGGTGCACATCTTCAGTCATGTGCTTAGCTAAGAATCTTGGATTACTAGAGGATGCTTCGATCACAAACATTGATACTCCCCGATGGCTAATTGATTATGATTATTTTAACCATGCTCATATGCTGAAGAGGGGGAGACATGAAAAACTAATTATGATGTATGTTGATTACACAACCGAGATCCCATTACCCAACCAGAACCTCAGTTTGTATGTGGTGGATTCTCTTGTTTTTGACCTGTAGAAAAAGGAGGAGGCACCTCGCCGGAGTGCATCGGCGAGAATTACATGCAACCCATAGCCTCGATATCATGGAGATGATCCTATCTTAGAGGGCCTTGCCTACACCGGCTAAAGTGGATCCTAGGAGATAGGACCTTCCCAGGTCCATCATCCTATGCATACAGGTTGGGACTAGCCGGGGCCTTCCCAACCTGGATATGCCGGATGGGAGCAGCCTACTCAGCACCATTCGGAGAGCTCTTGGCAATAGGGCTCGAGTGGGCGATGGGAGGATGACAACTTCGACTATTATCACAGCCAGCCTATGAGGACATCTCCAATGGCTATCAGGGGGACGCATGTCCTTCTCTGGTCACGGCTTCCATGATCAGCACATCGGCCACCATCCACCACCCATGGGTTACCATGAGCAGCAGATGGAGCACGCACGTTTCGACAATAGGCTCTCCACCATTGAAGAAGGCCAACAAGAGATCCGGGCCACTCTCCACCAGCACTCCCAATGTCAAGAAGAGGCAGGACAGCGTCTCGCTGCCATCCAGCAACACTAGGTGCAAGAAAATCAAAACTAGCAATATTTGTTCAGGGGTCTAAACCTCGACCCGCCTTTCTGAGGACCACGACAACAATCAGTTTGGGGTAGGAGCCCCCACTATCACTCCAGGTAAGTTTCTTTTTCTTATAGTTTATTATTTTCTTTAGTTTGCTTAATTTCTAAATTTACTCTTTAGTTAAAAAAAGATGCATAACCAAGAAAACAAAACAAAATTTTTCCTTTATCTCTTATATATATTAGTATGTATAGTTTCCTTTAAATTTTATTTGCTTAAGGTGTGCTTTAGTTTCTTGTCTTATTTTTAAGAGTCATATGAATAAAAGAAACTTGAAGATGATCTCACATGATAAAACACTGAATAGAAGCTCTGTTTGAATTCCTTTTAAGTACATAGTTTTTAGCCTTAAATTCTCCTGAGTTTTGGATATAATTGATTTGACATGAGAATTTGCTCTAAACTTAAAACTCGTGGGTAGCAATGCTTGATCTAATTCTAGGTAATTGATGGATATGATAAGAGAAGGTCTGAGCTGCTATCTATCTAGTTCTAAGTGATACTAAAATTCTGGAGATTTATCTTTGAAAACTTAAAAATTCCACATGATGAGATCCTGTATGACAAAGTGTGAATTCCTACCAGAGCTAAACATGTTTATATTTAGGCTATGAAAACTTCCACTTATATGCTGCTTGCTTTGCATTGAGTTTAGTCAAGCTATGTTGACCCTTATGAGAGGTTTGTCATGCTCTTAAAATCAAGATCACATACACACCACCCACATATGCACTACTCCTACACTGGGGGTAGGCGCAGAAACATGCTTTTCATTTAGATCCATTCAAAAATGTTTTACTCCTACACTGGGAGTAAACACCAAAAATATGCCCTATAGGTTTCCTTCAAATAAATGCTCCAAGTTCTTGTTACTATCTCTCCAACAATTGTTGTGCAAAAAGAGGCATGTGGCTATGCAAAAGTTATTCATAAAAAGATAAGAAAAAGAAAAAATGGACAAGTGTCCAAATTATGAAAACAATGGGTACTTAGATGCTCGCTTAAAAAAAGAGAAGAGATGAATAAGATAGCCCATGTTTTCTTGCAAATGTTTCCAAGTTTCAAAAGAGAGATATGTTTTTAAGGAGCATAGTAGAATTAGGCTAGCTACCATATATATCCACCATATATTCCACACACATGCACATCTTGATTTGATTATATGATTTAACTCTCTTTGGATCCGTTGTTTGACTTTACAATATATGTCATGCAAGTATGCTCTTTCATGATATCACCCTTCCTATGAGCTTCACATAAGCATTAGTTGTAGGAAGAAAGGCATAATATCATTATTGCCTTAGTGAGGATCCACAAATACCACATATTTTGAGAGACTTGAGAGTGTCATACAATGGAATCTTTGAGTTTTATTTTGAACGGGATAATGATTCAACAAAGAATTTGAGACATAGGGCTTGACTTGATTGTTCTGTCTTTTAATTATTCAAGACTGAAGTGAAGGCCACAAGCCCCATAGTTAAAGGTAATATGAGTAAGTTTTAAAGTCAAATCAGTTTGGTCTAATCTGGAGGAAAATTCTTGTTTGAATGCATGTGTACTTTTGAGGAGTTGTTACGACCCTAAATTTCTGATCCGTGCCAAGTTTAGCTTTGCTAAGGGACTAGCAAAGGGTAAGCTTAGGGGAATTGTTGACGGTAGTTACCAACCATTATAAACATCAATATAACCTAAAATAATACATGAAAATAATCACAACATAGACTTAGGGGTTTAAACTGACAATTTCCACAAGTTTTGGTGACTCTATGTTTTTAGCAGGGTTTAATCAAAAAACTGTCAAGGGGGACTTAAACGTCAAAGGAAAAATCAGAATTCCGCCGTGAAACCAACTCCAGAAGGTTCCAGGGGACTCCAGGAGCCACGTCACCAAAGCGGAGGCAGAGAGGCTACTAGGTCACCTATAGGCCACCTAGCCCCACAGGGCCCACCTATCAGCCTCGTCGCTATGTCGGTTTCCCACCGCCTCCTAGGATGCATCTAAGCCGTTGCTTAAGTCGGTTTGCTCCAAGGGCTCATGTTGTATCCTCTAGGCTATATATACCAGCCCCACCCCCCCTCCAGGTCATCAGGTCATAAGTCAGGGCGAGACAAAAAACTAGGGTTTACAGATATTAGAGATTAGAGATTAGAGCTCTAGTTCTTCAAGTTGTTAGTATAGATTAGCTAGCAAGGTTCAAGAAGAGTGTGGGCTATTACTCAGGATTCTGGATCTGCCATCTGGAGACTGGTATAGCCCTTGTATCTCTATATTTATGACTTTGTGCTACTTTAATATTATTATGTTGCTATCTATTATGCTCCTCGTTTGCTCTAGTTGTATGCTTGATATAGTTATGATTAATAATGAGTTTATGTATATGTTCGCAAAGCGCTTAGCTCATTATGCAAGTGAGTTAAGTGGTAGACACTATGTAAGCATGGTGCTTAGATATTGTTTACCTATAGATGCCCTCTACACTCTGGGTCATGTGGCAGATCACAGATGTGATACTCCTATTGAGTCCTTTGTAGTCCACTCCCCGTTTGTAGAGCACGTAGTACGTGATTGCGAAGGTAGACAAGCTCTATTCTTGATCTTCCTTAGTAATGTTCCTGATGCATAGATCCAAAGTTAGTTATACTATAGATGAGAGTGTATATATTAGGGTGTACAAAAGACTTAGTAGATAAGTAATGACTTAGGAATCTTTTGCTCTTAATGAATCTCCTGCTTAGCTATATTACATTTTATGAGTCTCTAATTCTCTCTAGAATACCACTATTACCTTACACTTATCATTTATTTACCCTTTGTCTTACCCCTGCCATAGCATGAGAATGATTATTATCATAAGTATGCATATTTGTCAATATCTCTATGCCAACACTACTATATAAGCTCCTCCCTGTGGTAAAATATAAATAACGATACCGGGTATACTCCCGGGTGAAATGCTACAATAGTATATTATCTGTGCGCTTGCAGATACTTTAATATATATATTTTTTTCTCTGAAGTTTACAAGTGTCATTAATAATACCAACCATGCATTTCTGGCATTATGCTAGGGATGACAACCTAGTAACAAGTGATGCTAAGAAATGTCAACAGCTATCGTTGTAGCATTTCACCCAGAAGTATTCAGGGTATCGTTATTTATATTTTCCCATAGGAGGGCAAGGTATACCAAGTCTAGCATAGACATAAACATGATGAACATACTTGCATAGTGGACCATAGATCATGATAGGGGTAAAATCAGTATTTTAAGGATAGTGGACAAGGACAAAAGGAAAATAAAGAATAAAAGAATATTCCTACGTGGAGCCGGCATGTCCTAATATAGCCGTGCAAAGAACAGTTGATAGTCATACAACGAACATGGTTAGAGCTAGAACTAAATGTGAGATAGGTCGATAGGCCACCGAAAATCGGATGCCCAAACATCCTCATGTGACAATTTAGACTCCTACACCCTGCACAAACATGGGGATTACAAGGACGCGACATGGCTGTCACCACACTGCCACCTACCCTCAATCGTGGAAATGGAAATGTATTTATCTCTGCTCCTATGTACCCAGAGCACCTACTTTGATTACACAAAAACTACCCACATCCCACAGGACTCGACCCTCACAGATCGACAAGCAAGGACATGGGCACACCTCAAGGCACAATGAACCGCCACCTCAACCCTAGCTCTAATTCTACTTATATAAGTTATATGAATGATTAAGCTTATAGTTGAACATGTTAAGATCATAACACACAAACTATATACTAGTTCATATATCATGATTACATCATGAAAACTATACTCTAATTCATATGCACTAATATATGAATAAAATGAGAACTTGAACTTGGAAGAACTTTTTATAGAAGTATTCATACCAATGTGGCTCTTCTTCCAAGGAGACAAGCTATCCTTGTAGCTTTGCTTCAAATACTAATACTAAAGCTAAAGATACTAGATGAAGTAGTGAGGTAGAGGCTCCAAATGAATGTGTGTGTTTGAAGGTGAGCTCTTCCTCTTCTTATATAGTGTAGCATGGTCGGTTTGGCATAGAAAAATAAGGAAACTATGCTAAACCGCCATAGCATGCCACCATGTAGATGTCGGTGGAAGCTGGGCCTAGGAGATAGCCATAGGGGTATGGCCGCACCCTTGTGGGGCCGTCTCATGACCGCCTTTGCATGGTCCATTTCTAGGTGGGCCTGGGCACCTCCCACATCGGTGCTCGGCCCAGATTAGATGTGTAGGTGGGCATCTCTTCTATTTCTTCATTAGCACAATTCTGAAATACATGTTTTGCTTTTGCACTTTGCTTGATGGTGCTTTTTATTATGTTTTCCACTTGTATTTGATGTATATCCTGCAAAACATGTTTTCTTCCAATACAAGTGGAACTAGGTCAATAATAATTGCATATGTGTCAAAAGTATGTTTATTTCTCCTATTTTGGATATTAATTGGCGGTCGCATGTTGTCATTAGTGACCGCCAACAAGGTCGTACCATGAAAATTGTTAATGGTTGTTAAAGTTGCACTTTGGTATGAGTTGTGGACTTCACTGTTGGACCTTTATTGGATTATTTTCCTCTTCAGTGATCTCATTACTGAGCAAGCTCTCATCCTACTGCACATAGACAAAATGGAGCAGGAAATGGCCAACAGTGAAGTCCACAACTCATACCAAAGTTGCTCTCATCCAACAAGAGGAACGCACTGGCCAGCCTCACGGATGATGCCATTGTCAAGATCCTCCACCGCCTCCCTACCTCCTTGTTCTGCTACAAATGTGTCTGTTGCTCCTGGAACAGCCTCATCTCGGACAACTATAAGTAGATGCCCTAGACTGTGGCCGGTTTCTTCTACCATGGATTCTACAGCTAATGAAACTTCATTAGCATCTCCGGCATCTACCCCTCCTTGTCCTTCTTGCCCTTCAACATGAACAATGTAGCTCTCTCAAATTGCTGCAATGGCCTCATCCTTTGCTGGTGCCTTGGGGCTGATAGATACCGCTATATAAATGCGCAATTGGCAACCTTGGATGTCCAAGGAACTACCGCCTAGAATCCATTCTATTGGTGAGGCTCGATTGGGGTTTGATCCGACAACCTCCTCGCACTTCCATGTGTTTGAATATATGGAGGAGAATGGTCGAGTGCGTGGGTGTGGACATCTACTTATCTAAAACTACAACATGGATCTTTAAGGAATCTAAATGGGGTGAGAAGGCTCAATTAATATTTTCAAAAATAGGGCTGTGTTTCTTAATGGTAGTCTGCACTATATTGGGTTCTGCGATGGTTACCATCATATACTTGCTGTGGATATAGAGGGAAAGACATGGAGGAAAATTCCTAACTAGATGCATGGTTTTCATGCACCTTCTTTCAAAATCAGGGTCACTTGTGTCAATGTACTATTGGTGGTCACAATATATCCAAGCTTTCAATCTGGATCCTTGAAGACTATGGAACTAATAATAAATGGACATTGAAGCACACTATCAGCCTACATAAGTTGGGTAATTTTGATTTTCAAATGGTCGTGCTCAGAAGCGGTTATAGTTTCCCAGAATGAAATTTGATTTTCTTTGTTGGGGTTGTGGTGGAAAGCACTTGTCATCGCATAAAACATGCACATCGAGAAAAGTTCAAGTCATCCCTACACATTATGTTAAGTATGGTAGACGTGACATCCTTCTAGAAATGAAAGGCAAACCTACCAATCTTCTTTGTGTTCCCTTGTTCTCGGAGTTAGAGTCATTAGCCAAGTAGTAAATAAAGCTGCATTTGATGTATATCTCTGTCATGACATATTTAAATGGATCAATGTTGTTTGATTGTCTATGCATATGTTCAGTGTTGTTACTACAAATGCCTATGTGCAACTAGACCTATTAACATGGACAACAGAAAAGTTCATGTCATTACTACACGCTATAGTCAATTTTTGAAACGTGGCATCCTGCCAGAAATCAACGGCATACCTTACTATCTTCCCTATGTTCCCTTGTTCTCGGAGTTAGAGTCATTAGTAGAGGAGTAAATAAAGTTACATGATGTATTTCTCTGTCATGACATGTTTAAATGGATCAGTGTTGTTTGATTATATTGTGTATGGACAAGTTAATTTCCTCTTGGATAGATGTTATCATTATTTTGCAGCAACTTTAACTTGTTTGTAATGTAAGCTAAGGTCAGTACAGCGTGTTAGACGCGTTCAAACCTACAGAGGTCGGACTTTCTTGCGTGTGCAGTAACAATGAATTAGTAGGTGTAGTTAATTAGTACAGTACACTACTAACTTCTGACCCTTATACCACGCTTTTTTGTCGCAACGGCATGGTTTCGTTGCAACAAGCGTTGTTATCACAATGATTTTCACTTTTGGTTGCGATAGATTGGTTTTTTGCCATGAAGATTGTTTTGTGGCCATAAGTGTGGAGATCGTTGCAAAAAGTAAGTGTTATCGCAATAAATTATTGAACGGTTGCAATAAGTGATTAATGTTGCCACGATTTGATTTGCGTTGCGGGCAAGTTTATTTTCGTTGCAATACTAAGGTGATATTGCAACTCTTTATTTTATGGTTGCAATAGCCCATCTATATCACCACGAATATGTTCCGTTGTATATAATAGTCGCTTGCGTTGCAAAAAATTGGTACATATAGCAACGAAAAAAAATAGTTCGTTGCAATCACTAAGGTTGCAACGATTATGGTTTTGTTGTATGTAGCAGTTTCGTTCATTGCAAAAAGGTTATAATATAGCAATGAAAAATTACATTGTTGCAATACCTAAGCCTTTCCACTTTAATGGTTGCATAATTTTTTTTAAAATGACAACAATATGGGTTTCGAACCTGAGACCTCTTGGTCATGAAAGTAAGCTCCTACCACTAGGCTACGTCTATGTTTGTGTTAGTAATAGCGAAAGTACCCTATATTAATTAATGTTGACCAGTTATATTGGAAAAAGGATCTAATCTAATTTTACATATCACGTAGAGGTCGCGGCCTGTAGCTCCTGTCGCGGCTCCTTCTCTCCCGCGGCCTCTCTTCTTCCCCCACGCACTGTCTCCTTGCGAAGAACGTGGTGGAGCCCCCCCTAATCCCTATAGCCAGCACTAGCAGCTAGCATGGTCAAGGCCTCCCTGAAGCCTTTGTTGTCGCGGCGCCCCTTCCCTACGGCCGTAGTCATCACGACCCTTGAATTCGCTGCAGCGACTACGACATATTGGTGCCCTAGTTCCTTCCTGATCATCGACGAGATAAGGAGAGCGAGCACCGTCCAGTCCTTCCTCGGTGTGCGAGAGGGGACGGAGCATTGAACCAGTTTCACCTCGCACCCTTCATCATCCACGAGAGAGACAATCAGCGGCCGACCAGCGATCATCGACGTGAAAAAGAGAATCACGTATGCTTGCATGATATTTCGTTGTATGTAATTGTCGCCTGCGTTGCAGAAAAGTTGTACATATAGCAACAAAAACATAAATCGTTGCAATCGCCAAGGTTGTTCTGGATGACAATGCTTAGCAAAAATATAAGAAAAAAGAATTGTAACCAGGCTTCAAACCATTAACCTCGCACTCTAGAGGAAAGTTACTTACGACTAGTCTATACTTATGTACTTGTCATTGGTAGCCTTAAAACTTTATGCAAACTAGTGGACATGCACGTGCGGCACACAAGTATTTATAGTTGTGATGTGGTAGAAGGAAAATATAAAATTTGATCAAACTTAAAATCCCAACTGAAATCGGAAGATCCATATGCATGGAAGCATAGCTTCACTACGTAGAGGTAGGGCTCATTTTAGAAAAAAAAAAGTTATATATGTTTTTTTAATTTTTTTGAGATATAATGAATTAGTATGAACTTTTCTAAAGATTTAGTCAGGTTTTAATCATTTTTAGAAAATAACTGAAACTCCTTATTTTTTAAAAATGAAAGACTCACACTGCATGCACTAACTCATAATCTATGCAAAGAAAAGCTATGAAGTGAATCTACATGAATGAAAATCAATAACATTTAGCAAATACATTTTAAAAATCGGTATGGCGCCCTCCGATTGATATTAGCATCTTGCAGATGACTATACTCATAATTACCAAACCAAAATGTGCAACAAGGATCTTAATTAGGAGCTGTGTGGAAAAAAATACAGACTTCATGTTTTTAAAACTATAGGGCTGCTGTTTAAATTTAGACGGTATAAATCCACATATACTACCATGTTACAATCATAATATAAGTTTTTTCAAGTGTATATGATCAAAGGAATATAATTGGCTTTTAGAGTTTGAGAGCAAAAATATAGCGTTCATATGTATTACACAACACGACAGATGTTTTTGAGTTCATTAGAATGCTCTTTTTATTTGGAGCTCACACCGTCTCTAAATAGTGCATAACCCATGCCACCAGTACAAGAAAGTTCCCAAATCAACAAACCACCTCACCTGAAGACCTGCTGTTAACAAGAACTATACGAAATGAAACCACAGTTAATCAACTACAACATGTGGTTCAAAGCACATCTTGCCTCAGACTACCATCAGTGTCCTAGGACACCGGTCAATGACCCCCCCACACACACGGTAACTCTTTAGAGAGAACATTGAAGGCAGGTGCAGCTTGGAATACATTTGTCATCCCCGGTCCAGGCATATATCTTGCCTATCTTGTCTGCAGTGGATTCAACACTCGAGTATTCCCTGCCATTAACAAGGAGAACTATACAAAATGAAACCATAGTTAATCAGCAACAACAACTATCAGCAGTGTCCCAACTGCCAGGACAGCAGTCAACATATCAAAAAAAACTCTTTAGGGAGAACATTGATGTGTAGATGCAGCTTGGAGCACATCTGTCATCCCACATCTTGGCCTATCTTGTTTGCAGTGGATCCCGCACTTGCCTCTCCCTGATTCATCCATTCGTTGAGCCTGGTACACGAATTGCTTAAGTTCAGGGCAAACTCCACCAAATTACCCAGAGTAGGATCTTGTATGATCAGAGACCACCCATCTCGATCATCTCCAGAAATTATAGCTCGCAGAAAAAGCAGCATCACAAACATATAAAGAAAAATAAGAAAACTTGAGTTGGGCACTTGGAAAGCATACAAGAAATAAGAAAATTTGGAACTACCTCAGGTGAAAAACTTCTCCAGGAGCATACAAAGATAGTAGGAGCTCTGAGCTCCAAAACACCATCCACAAGTTTCTGAATGCTTAAACTGCCACACAACATTATCCTACTTTGGCCTGTAGTTTTCATAATGGTAGAGTTGACAACTTCAATATAAAGATAGTCCAAGGCCTCGCTCAACAAGCAATTGAATAAATGCTCACTATGACTTCTGATGAATGCATCTCAGGGCACCCATACCACATATCTAAAACGTCCTGCTCCCATTCTTATGCAAGGTTTGCAGTTTCACGAGGAACATATCATTAAGCCGAAATGAAAATAATTAAGTTTAGTTCAGAACAGTTGGTATAACAAAAGAAAAATTACCTCGTCTGCATATAATGACTGTAGTGGTTGCTAACGTACTTGAGTCTCCTGGCTAACTTATTTCTTCTACTACTTCTAAAAATTCTGCACAAAGGAAATGCAGAAAAGACACCAATGCTTATATGTATAGAATATAATCCTTTTATTCACTGCTCAACTAATATAATTTCCAACACAATGCAGCCACGTGTCGATTCTCGATTCTTTCATGTTTTAACTAATTGATTCAACTAATCAAGTGTAAACATTTAACTGAACAATCAGCCTGTTGTATAGGAAAGACCAGGAAGACCTAATATGGGTTGGTAGACTTTGGACAGAATATTATTAATGTTGTTTGTCTAATTATTTCTTAAGCAAACAGACTAAGCCAACAAATATATGTGACAAGTGCAAAAATATATGAAGAATCCTAGTACTGTGTAACTAGGGCAAATAAAAAAACAAGGAAAACCTACTGGCAGACTTTACAAATTCAGTGGGATGAACAGATAGGACTTTTCCAGCGCCTTGCCCAAGCACGAGCGGACTCCAATCTACCCTTCTTCATGGATCTGGTGCTAATAGCGTCCTGGGAAATCTGGAGGAGCAGGAATGACAAAATCTTCCATGGAAAGCAGCCAAATTTTAGTACTTGGTTAACAAATTTTAAATTCCAATGTAATCTTCAGTCTATTAGGTTCAAAGGTGACTTGAGGTCATCCTTTTGTGCTTGGATAGATGCTTTCAGTTAACCCCTTTGTAAGACCCCTTTTCTCCCTCTAAATTTATAAAATTTTGCTACTGTCGGGATCTCCCCCACAGTCTTTTCAAAAAAAAAAGAGCGTGTCAAATATCAAATGACCCCTGTTAGCTGCCCAATCACACCTTCTTAGCTCTCTATCTCCCATCTCCAGTAGCAACCTGCTATCACCCATAAGCACTGAGCCCCCGATAACCCAACACTTGCTTCCTGGGATTCCCTAGAATAATGGTGAACTAACGTTGCCCGTGCTAACCCTTGAATGTTCCAATATATCTGATATTTCCTAGGCCACGTTGGGCTGGGTTTTAACCCAACTGAGCAAAGAGAGGGAGAGAAATTTAGTGTTAGGATCAAATAATCATAGTCTGGCTTTACCTCCAAGAACACCAATTCCTGCAGCATTAGAGCAAACAGCTTGAGTCATGACAAAAAATGTAGTAAATACACGTGCAGTTGCCGTGAGGCCTACACGGCAGTGGCACAACTGCACATACAGTTACTGAACCTGATCTCTGTGCCAAAAAAAATACTTGGAAGTGGAACACATGTGGAGAATATTCCACAAAATCTCAGTTAGCAGGTTATGTTGCTCCCTTCTGTTAGTACAATGCAGAAAGCAACATCTGAAACTGCTGCAAGTTCTAGTTTGGGTAATGGTGCAATATAACACAACATGTTATCAGCCAACCTTGGACACAGTTCTTATAGTGTGAAAATGCTTTTCTGTGCTGTATTTCCTTGCTCAAGTTTTTCTTTCGCCATGTTCGAACCAAGTTCCCTCTTCCTGAATGAGAATAACCACAAGATTAACTTAAATGTTTATGATTACAGCTTAGGCATTAGGAATTGCACATTAACCTATTATCGTTGCATCTAATAAACAGCAAAAACTACTAACAGTAGGGCAATCTTGTACAAATATCGAATTGTTGATAGACTATGACTATAAGCATCGCAATAATTGGTACAAGGTAAAGAAGAAACCTCAGCTCCAGTATGGCCTTAAAACAAGAGCGGAAATCCAATGCATCATATATATTGAAATGCCTTATGTATACTAACAAATTAAATAATCCTAAATGACCACAAATTAGTACAATCAAGGAACATAAGCTGATGACTCAAATCACAGATCTACAAACAAAGAAGAATTATAAACTGTGATTTTAGTACAAATGTGTTCACAACTCTAATCACCGTACCTATGCCGCTCGTTATCGGTGGCCGCCTTGCAAGGCATGCTGCCCCTGTCAAAGACGACGAGGGGACAACATTGTGATGTGGCAGTCGCCCATCAAACCGCCATGGCCCTATGCTGCGCGTGGGCCTGCCCCATGTCGCGGCCACGCCCGCAAGCCACCATGACTCGCCGTAGCCACTCGCTCCACGCCCAAATCGGCACCTCCGCCTCCATGGAGCTGGGATCGCGCATGGCAGCCCGAGTTCAGACCCCCGTCTGATAGATCTAACTGACATCACACCAGCTACAACTACAACTGCTACGTGCAGCCATGGATGCCTGGCTCGAGTCTTGGGTATGGCGGGGCTATTCTCATGGGGATGGTCGGTTGTTGGCCCTTGGCCGGATTAGCTGCTGGACTCCTGCGCTGGGAAGAGAGGGGAACGGAGGCAAGGCCGCAGGCCCGCAGGGGAGACACAGAGAATGGTAAAGCGATGAGACAAGTGCGTGGCTATTTTTTTTAAGCCTTTTACCTGCGTGCCATTATAAAAAATTATAATTTTCTATAAGCCACTAAAAAGTTCGAGCGGTTATAGGTGCCATCGTCCAAAACTTTTTTTTGTCCTTTACGCCATTCTGTTCACCTTCCGTTGGTTTTTCACCGTCTGCTAGCCCTGACATGTGGGTTTGGCCAGGTCCAAAATACCCCTCTCTCAATCCCTTTGCACGTCGGCGCCCGTCTCGGTGCTGGCTATGTGTTCCTCGCGTCGTGGCTCCGCACCGCCGCTCTCGCTGCTGCCCTCCCACACACTGAGCTCGCCCGCGCTGCCCATGGTGGCAGGGCCAGGGCTTGCGTTAGTGTGCGCGGCAATAGGGAGCGAGTACATGATTAAATAATTTATCAATATGAGAACCTGCTAGGTTTGGACAGACATCGTTGATGGCCTTTTGGTTCAGCATGCACGCACTCTGTCTCGTCTCGCCGACGGGATACATTTCTAATCCACCCAACTACACTAATTAATAGGTAAATGATTTGATAGATTGATACAAAATTAATGGAGTAAACATAAACTAGCTACTCCCAAAAGAAAGTCTAGTTCTGCAGACACTGAGCAAATTTTCTGAAGCTACCTCTGCCATTATTTAATTTATACTGTCAAGTAAACATTAACTAGTTACTTGTACGATGCAAGGCCTGGGATTTTTTCAGAAGCTATCTCTGCCATTATTTCATTTAGAAAACAAGTATGCAATGAGCCAAATTCTGACTTTTCTGTCAGGTGTGGTAATGTGGAAGTTGCTGCTGTTTCAATGCATGGCCTTGCTGCTAAGCACAATGTGTTCAGCCTGAATGTCATCTAGCAAATGGGCATGCCTATACTGTTTTTAATGGATCAATTGCCCATTCTATGTATCAACTTTTTTTTATCTTTTTCTATATTCTGCAGTCGCACAATTCTGATTAAGTTTTTGTTCTGAACTTTGCATACTTGAAGGAGCATGGAGGAAGGTGGTGGACAGAATACAGCCCTTCACTGTAACTAAGCCTAAGATAAGTGAGATGGATCAACTAAATGTACAACTTTTTTCAGTATTTTTAAATTAAATTGACCAGAATGTCTCTGGATGAACTTACCTAGACATAACTATGCTGAGATAAAAAAATGTGAATTGATACATGTATGTTCCAAATAACTAGCACTAGGTAATTAAGCTAGCATAAGAAATTAGCATTAGGTTTGCCAATATAGTTTCTTCTGTTCTGAATTTTAACTTATTTATTGATGATTCAAAACAAATCATGTGGTGCCTCTTTGTTTATCTGAATCATCATATGTTTTCATTTTTATTCTAGTCCAATGTATCCTATTGCTTGTACTAAGCCACATCGGTTCACAACAAGTTCTGCTATGTCGACAAGTGCACCTTCTTGCCAGTAATCGCTCTTCTTTTCCATAGGGTTCTCTCGCATTTCTTGATTTAAAAGCAAACCATTGTTGTTGATTGTTGTGCTATGATTTACATTACTGGTTGATTGTTCTACGAGTCATGACTAAAGTAACTTTTTCTTGGGTTCTTTACAGAAATGCCATGTGAAGAAAAAAGGATTCTAGAAGTGAATTTTATCCTTTCGGTTGCAAGATGAACCTGAGCTGATATTTTTGAGGAAATATTCTATTGTGCACCACTGGTACCTTGGCCTTAGACACTCATGATTACAAGTGTTTTAGTTCTTTTTAGGGAAAACTAATTTGGTATAGTTTGCAGTGCTAGTATTATTTGTTTGAAATATATACTTCTTGCATAAGGTCTGCATTTGTGGTAGCTGCCTTGGATTTTAGTTCCAGCGGCACTAAAGAATAGTTGGCATTGGCGATTGAAAGTTTGTTCCGCACTTGTGTTGACGTGGTTTGAACTAACTTGATGTGGAACTGCATCTAATATTAGCTAACTATATTGTCATTGTTAACCGCCTTTACTATCAACTTGATTATAACCATATTGCATTACATTTTGTGTATATATAACTTTACCTAATTTACTAATATCTCAATCTTATTCTTTTGGTTAGTAGGAGCTTAAACTTCGAGTGGGAGGCTCAGATCAAGCAAGAACACAGCCGAGCTTGCACTGCCAATATTTGTATGCCTAATCTTTCACCCCCAATATTTGTATGTATAGAGTACCCTGCAAAACCATGCTAGTACACAAGTTGCACCAATCATAGAAGACAAAGATGAGACCGGTGGACATGAAAATGAAAATGAAGATGGGTTACAGGAGGTAATGACATTATTTCACTATGTTTCATGTACCTTGAACTGTAGCTAAAATAGATCAAACAACTTGATGTTTGTAGACTCAGCCTAGAAGCGTTGTCACCGTACAAAAAGGTGCACCAGCACCCAGGGTTTACAATACCAGTAAGAAAAAAATTTCGGTCCCCAGCGATAAATACGAAATTTCAGAAATTTCGGAAATATCGGTTCAAATTTAAATAAATTTAAATTGAGTTTTAAACAAAGTTGGTATCATTTCTCTAGAAAAAACTCTATAATCCATCATTCATCATAAATTTATATAACATCGACGAAATAACATAATATATCACAGAAGTAGAGCCGCGGTAATACAGTGTGCTGACGGTGGGCGAGCTGCATATACTAGTGCCGTCCAATGTGTGAGTGAGAAAATTAAATAAATTTGAAGAAATTTAGGGCTTTGATAAGACTAAATGATATGGAGGGTCATTTTAGTGTGGTTTGGTGTAATTTTAAAGTGAAAGATGAATTTAACCGAAAAATTTTGACCGATACAAAAAAAATTCGAACCTCAGCGAAAAAGGAGATATTTCGGAAATTTCGGCGATATTTCGCCGAAATTGTAAACCCTGCCAGCACCTACTCGCTCCACTAGAAGTACTGCACCTCCCAGCAGAGCTCTTTTCAACGAAAACACTGCAAATGTGACTGCATCGAAGACATGTATCACTTCACAGCAGCTGATGAATAGGACAAGAAATAATCCCAAAAGGAGGAAGGTAACAACCAGCTAATTGGAATCTAAATTCTTGCATGATTTAATGAAATTTTATCAAATGTGACCTTCCTTGTTGAACTAGGAAATGTAGAAAATACATTGAACATGCGTGCTGAAAATTGCAGCTTGTGCAGGTTTGATTGGGTGAGTTGTTCTGAGTAGTAATCTACCTTTTCTATGATACTTGATAATACAAAAGTTGTAGAGGGTTTAGAGATGTTTGTCGTCATGAAAGGTCATGATTTTAGACCTAGAGAATTAGAGTTATGAATTTTGAAAGTAGTCGGTCAGGTTTTGACCTTGGTCTGGACAGCAGTGGGTGTTTGTGTTTTTTTACCATGATAACAGCAGAATCTTATTTAACAAAGAACTAGAAAGATGTAGAGAATTTCATGGGCTTTCCATATTGTTAAAGAATATAATTTTTCGTTGTCTACAACTTAAGTTATGATTTTTCTAATCAACTAAACTGCTGCTGCCTTAAAAATTCAGAGAAGGCAGCTGCTACTGTAACATATGCAGTAGCTGCATCTGATCCGTTGAAAAGGCCACGATGGATAGGATCAAAGCCGTATTTTCTTCTCCATCCCTCCCCAAGGCTTGCTGATAGACTCTGCTTCTTTTAGCAGAATTTATAAAGATCAAAAGAGAATGCATACATCTTATAATGCAATCAAATAGAACACAGCTGCATGTGTCTGCTAGACTGCTACAAAAACTTGTATTACCCAATAGAACCATGCCTTCAGTATGTAGCCTGCAAAAAAATATAGATTATCATTTGTAAAGTCAATTGAACTTATATAATCGACCTATACTTACAATGAAATTTTGCTAAAATTTCCAGCCATCTACGCTTCCAAGGAGTAAGGATTGCTGACATCTTGAACAACATTTAAACTCTGAAAAGAGAGGGATATACAGAGACCAAAATAAAGATTGAGAAATTAGAGAACAAAATATCAAGTTATTGTGAAAACACATAATGCTATTTTCATGGAAAAACATAATTGTAATAAGCATACAGTAAGAATTTGAGTAAAACTAGAAATTGATTCATACGTTTGTGGTTCTGGAACAATGGAACATGACTTCCATCTTTTTCATGGAAAAAGGAATTGCAGCAACTAGACCGACAACATTTGCTCATTTGCAGAATTGCAGTAGAACTTCAACTATGCAAAAGCTTGGTTGATGGCTTTTGTATATGAAATTAGAAATTAGAACCATTTTATATCTTCATCTCTTTACATTTGTGCAAAAATTAGTAAACTTAATATTGTTCTAATATCTCAATCATATTCTTTTGGCAGTAGGTGAACAAGGTTTTAGTGGGAGGCTCATAATCAAGCGAGGACATAGCCGAGGAGATGACATGTTGGGCTGCTAGGAATTTCTCAAGTGCTGCATAGATGTTAGGAAGTTTGTAAAAAGTTGTCAAATAATGAGTTAATTGTACACTCGTTTATGATTTTAGCTACTATTTCATGGGTTTGGCAACATATTGAATGATTAATTATAATTAATATATGTGGGTGCAATTGCTTTTGATATGGTTTATTGATTTGCAATGATGATTTATTAAACCAAAATTAAATGTTACTAGCGTTGCAATAAAAGCTATACCTACGAGCCGTGATGCGTGGCAATATGCTGTATGGCAACAGACTTATTTACGTTGCAAATAATACTATTGCCACGACATGACTATTGTTGCAATAACAATTAATCTTCCGCAACGAATAAAATTGCGTGGCAAATTCTACTGTTGCAACGGCACCGAGGTCATGGCAATAATGAACGGTATATCACAACGAATAAAATTGCGTGGCAAATGATATTGTTGCAACAGCAACGCGGCCATGGCAATAACGAACGGTATCTCACAACGGATAAATTTGCGTGGCAAATGATACTATTGCCACGCCAAGACAAGCGTGGCAATAATGTATACTCTCTCGCAACGATTACATTTGCGTGGCAAATGATTTACTTGCCACGGCACAATGGTCGTGGCAACAACACCTTAAGCAACAAAATTATAGCGTGGCAACAAAAATCTATTGCCACGCTATCGCTCGTTGTATTTACCACCTCTCGCTACGAAGACGAACGTGGCAAGTGCTCGTATTGCCACGCCAATGAATGTTGCGATAACGTCCTATTGCAATGCTTGGCAACGTTGCAAGAAAAGCTAACTCTTGCAACGCCAAACTAGCAACGGTTGCAAGTTCTTATTGCAACGTGACTTTTTGCAACCATTGCCAACGAACGCGATTTCGTGGTATGAACTACCTTTTGCAACAAAATTGGGCCTATTGCAATGTTTTCTCGTCGTTGCGCTAGGGTTAGAAGTTTGTAGTGGTAGTAGTAGGTCTAGTACTAACTACTAGTAGTAGTACAATGGCGGGTGCGTTGTAGTGCACTTTTGGTCTATTTTGAATGGCCTCATGTACCTAGATAAATATTAGGAATTAGGAATCAATATAATGGTGGTTTTAACTATTTTTGAGTGCTTTTCATGTATTTTGGAATGTGCTTTTGATGAGGGTGCACAGATAATGGCTTTCTTTGAATAGTGGACAACATTGTGACAAAATGAACAAACTGATATAAACACTAAACAAACACTGAATAAACAAGTGCACTGCCAATTATAGATTGAGATAAATCAGCATTATTGACATGTAGATACATACCACAATTAACTAGTTCAAACCATCGCCTGACTCATCTTGTTGCCCTTCTGCTTCTGCACCATTTTTTGCATGTCCAGCCTGTGGCAAAACGAGGGGGGCCGACTGTCCTTTGCTTGTTGATTTTTGCATGTCCAAGATAAAAGAGCTGGCTGGACACCTAATATATGGTCTGGCCTCATCTAATACAACATGGCCGAACTGTGCTTTTGTGGCATAAAAGATTCGGCACCTAATCCTAGGTTGGTTTTGTAGAGCTAGGCATGGATACATGCATAATAAGAGGAGAGCAGTGCTACTAGAAAGATAACATAACATCAAACCAAACTTCATATATAGATGTGGAGTACAACAACGATACGAGTTCAGACTATATAACCATGCCTTCATCGACCATAATAAGAGGAGAAATGTGCCACACCACTCAAAGTCATACAAGTACTACAAAAACATACTAGTTCTAACTATAGATGATTAACATGACTTCGTAGTAGTAATCTGCACCAGATAGCATACTCGCCCTAACTACAAATGTTAACATGACTTGATACTACTAATTAAATCAATAAGCGGTGCCATCCCATAGCTCTAAGTAAGTCATGCAACAAGGGTACCAACAGGCACGATCAAAATCTAACGCCTGTAAGGTAAACCTGCCTGGTTGAAACTAGCAAACCTCTCCGCCACATCAAACCAGAGGATCACCTCACCTGCTCCCGCCGTGGGACGCCGGGAGCCGATCCGGCGAAGGCGAGCTCGACCATGATAGGGCCACTTCTATAGAGCCCTCGAACGTGTCCTCGGCGGACGGTAAGACCTGTTCTCGCCGTGGGGCACTTGGAGCGGATCAGGCGATGGTGAGCTCAACCACGATGGTGCCATCAACGATGACGAGGTGGACCGCATAGGGATCAGCGGTGGCGAGTGAACCACCGGTGCCGGTGGCATCAACATCATCATTGTGGGCGATGGGGAGACCAATGCCAACCTAGGGGACGGCGTGCAGGACCGCGACAATGCCTACGATGATGGCGAGGTGGACCGCACCAGGAGCGGCGGTGGTGAGCAAACCACCGGTGCTGGTGGCATCAACGTCATCGTTGTGGGTGACTGGGAGACAAATCACAGCCTAGGAGATGGCGTGCGGGAG
Organism: Miscanthus lutarioriparius; assembly: GCA_904845875.1. Classification (NCBI taxonomy): domain Eukaryota; kingdom Viridiplantae; phylum Streptophyta; class Magnoliopsida; order Poales; family Poaceae; genus Miscanthus; species Miscanthus lutarioriparius. The sequence goes on from CAJGYO010000010.1 coordinate 83,835,661, forward strand.
CACAACGGGTACTAGCAGTCAAGAAGGGTACGAATAGGCATCATCCACAAGGAGGTCTAGGGTGGAATTAGTCGCACCCACCGTATCAGGAAGGTAACATTGCTTACAATTCAAATTTTGCAAATCAACCTTCCTTGATAGATCTTGTTTTAGGGCAAGCTCAAATAAAAGAAAACTTGACAAAGAAACATGCCTCTAATGATGAAATTTTTGAAAACATTAATTCAAATTCAGAAGGCTTAACCTTTTTCTCTAAAAATCAACTAAGCTTTAATAAAATGTTTGAAACCCAACTAGCTCAATTTGCCGCTATTCCTGCATATGATTTTGAAAAAAAAATCCCGAGACGCCCTGAGATTTCATTTGAAAATATCAATGTGGTAATCACGAGGGATGGTAAGTCCACTCGTGATCTACCATATCCTAACCATGTAGGAAGTGCTAAAAAAGCAAGGGGATACAACCTGACACCATAGGCTTTGAGCTAGCTTGGGGGAGGACCCCCACAAGGTAACATGTATCTTGCATTCTCACCACTCTTTGTTACCTTGTATAAAAAAAGAGATAATAATAATATTAAAAAAAGTTTTCTCTTGTTCATCGTTCATTGACTTCACCTCTGTTGGATGAATCTTGTTTATCCTTTCATGCTTCCTCTGTCTATGCCGACATGCTTTGGTTTGGAAGTTTTGGTTTTACATCTTTTTAAATTAAGCATGGTGCTTAGTTTGAAGTTTGGATGTAATGACCATACTTCTATAGGCTTTTTAATGTAAGCATGGTGCTTAGGTTAAATAGCCTGCCTTGATCAAAATAGATATGGTGTCTAGTTTGATTATTGAACCAAAAATTATTGAGTATAGACATTGGTTGATCATATGGACTAACCCTTGCAGGAATTTATCAACTTCATGAGGGTAAGTCTTCAAGAAGACAACATAAATGATAATAATAATAGTAATAATAATAACAAATTGAATTCCACTCCCATATGTGTTTAAAGGATGTTTAGTTTCTCCTTTGTAGAAATAATGAATAGTTGCTCTATCTTATATTTTGACTGTGCCTAGTTTATAACTTAGCTTTCCCCAAGATCTGAGTTTATTGGCTAAAAATGTCTCATCCTAAAAACTTGAAACTTCTGGGTTGCAAATGCTTAATCTAGTCTAAGTTGTTGCGGGGTAAGATATGGTGCAACGGAAATTTGCTATGACTTTGTTCTAAGAAAGACTTGACGTCCAGAGTTTTATTTTCAAATGATAAAATTTAAAAGTTCCTCAGTGATTTATATTTCCTACCAAAGCCATATGACATGTTCTACAAATACAAAACCCAAGTCATATGCTGCTTGTCATCATGTTGAGCTTTGTTAAATTGTTGTGACCCTTGTTGAGATTCTCGTCATGCACCCATGATCAAGACACACGTATACCCACAAATAAAACTGTTGACTCTTACACTAAGAGTTATGCAAAAACATGTTTTTCTACCCACCAAATAAATACTTCATTCATATTTATCATGAGTCTCTCTCTCTAAAGATTTCCATATGCCAAAAAGGAGTATGGGCTATGCTAAAAAAATCCATGCCAAAAGGCGTGGGAGAAAAAAAATGTTTGCCAAAGAGCATGAGAAAAATAATCACATGCTAAAAAGCATGAAGAAAAAAAGAGAAGAGAAAAAGGTAGCCCATACTTTCAAAGGTAATCATCAAAAAGAGAGAGTCATGATTCAAAGGAGTACAAAAATATTTTTAGCATTAGGAAGATTATAAAAATTCCACACACTTGCACGTCTTGATCAAAGTGTATGACTTGGATCTCCTTGAGGTCCGGTTTTTGACTTAGCAATATTATGTGATGCAAGTATGCCTTCTTTCAGACCTACCCAAAGATCCACATAAGCCATTTAGTTGGTAGGATGATAGGAAAGGCAAACATAAAAAGCCTTTGGTGAGGATTATACACTTTTGAGCGATCGAGTGAATCATCTGAGGAACTTACTTTTTATTTTGCAAAACTTTCAAAACCTCTAGAAAGAAAGTCAATCAAAGAATGAATGATATGCATTTCTATGAACTGTTCTATCTTGCAACCACCTAAGACTTAGAGAAGGCTAAAAAGCCCCATAGGTAACAAGATAATAAAGGGTGGATAGAATGCCAATTTATTCAAATCAAGGATGAAAACTTTGTTATAGGAATGGCACTTTTGAAATTTAACCGACATTGAAGCAACTCCTGATCAACAACCAAGTACTTAGCTATTTGCTCGGGATGAGCAAAGATTAAGCATGGGGGATTTGTTGGCAGTCACGAACGACCATTTCTAACCGCCAATTATACTCCAAAATAGGAAAAATAAACAATCTTTAGACATATATACCTTTACTATTGACATGGTTCCACTTGTATTGCAAGATTACTATTTTGTAGGAATCATATTCAAATACAAGTGGAAAACCAAGCAAAAGGCGCAATTCGAAAAGCGTAATGCAGAAATGCGCAAGAGGAATGAATTGACAGGAACACCTATGCAACTTACCTAGACAGAACACCGGCGTAAGAGGAGCCTAGGCCCAACCACCCGCCCACCTGACAAAGGCGGTGGCCCGGCGAGCCAGCCAGGGTGCGGCCGCACCCTGGGTGCACCCGGACCCCAGGCAGCCCGGCCCAGGCCTAGCTTTTACATGCGGTTGCATGGCGGCATGCATAGGTGGTTTTCGGTGGTTTCCTAATTTATCCCTTGCTAAACCAACCCAAGCATGCATAAGTAGAGGTGTAGAGGCCACCATTCAAGACACCACATTTGAGCCACTCTCCCTCTACTTGTATCTTTTTACCTTTTAGTAGTTTTATGAGGAGCTTGGCAAGCTTGTAATTGAAGATCAAGAGCATCTTGAGGATATTTGGTATGATCAATACAATGTTCTTCATTGTGATTCATGTCATGTTCTTCATCTTGTTCTTGTTCTTATCCTATCATTATAGCTATGTTATGAAACTAGAGCAAAGTCCTTATGTTATTCAATTAGCATATAGAACTTTATGCTTAATCTTTGATACATACATGTTTAGACCAAGACCTAGATTGAGGTAGTAGGTTCTACTTTAAGATTAGTTTTGGACATTATATTCTTGTGGGTTCGTCGTCCATCCTCGAGGCGGATGCTCTAGTAAGAGGATTCCTAATAAAGACAGGAGTTCCTGGCCACCGCTAGAGTAGTAACCGATAGCGTAGATGTGGTGTCTATGTTATAAGTTACCTTCGTATGCCTCATATCCTCCGGTTGAGCAGTAGGCAGCAGGTGGTGATAGCCCTGTCCGTCCTTCATAATCCCCCATGTTCGGATATGGCGTAGAGCTACAGGATGGTATTACTTGGCAGACCAGGTGTACGCTGGTGCCCGAAGTAAGTTTATAGTGACCAAAGCTATCTTAACTTAGGACCGCTACCCTTAGATATTCATGTATTTGTATGATCTGCTCATCTAAGCATAGCTATACAAGATAAGGCTGCTCTAGTTTAGGTTTATTCTTTATACTTTCTTTTATCTTTATCCTTGAGATTGGCTTGAGTGTGTCCGTCACACTATCCACTATTTATCCTATCTTACCCCTGTTATGAACTTTGGTCTATTATACAGTCATGTTATCTTGACCATGTCCCTACTGGAGACTTTTACACCATGCCTTCCTTTGGGAAAATATAAATGAACGATACTCGAATACTTCCGGGTGAAATGCTATAACGATATATCCGTGCGCTTGCGGAATATTTTTGCATGTGTTCAGAAATATTGTCACAGCATTTCTGGTGCCATTGCTAGGAAACACAAATCCTAGTGATTGCGCTAAGAAATGCCAACAAGCATTTGTGGCACCGTTGCCGAGGAAGGCACTGGATTAAAAGAATCTATTAGGACATGTTCATGATAATATGCATGTGTAGCAGCTATTGCTCATAACAGGATAACATTGCTTGTTTTCTCCTATTATGGATGAAAATAGGATAGTGTAAGACGGTTTTGACTTGTCGATGAACTTCACCAAGAATCCGTAGTCACTCCTAAAGAAGGCCCGACCTCATGTCGATCCTCCTTCCACTACCCCACCGGCAACCAAATCTGTTACCCTAGCACCATCCATACCAAACCCTATGGCCAACAAGACCCTCCATGAGTACTTCGTCCCCGCTGTTCCCAACGTGCCCGTTGGGCCTGCTGTCAACATGGGCGACGCGAACTTTCAACTGAAGACTGGCCTAATCATGACGGTGTAGGCTAGTCCATTCTACAGACTGCTTAGTGAGGATGCCAACGCACATCTCCAACACTTCCTGGAGATATGCGACACCATCGTCCTGAAGGATGTCACACCGGCGATAATCAAACTTCACTTGTTCCTGTTCTCCCTCCGAGGGAGGGCGAAACAGTGGTTCTACAAGCACCGGGAAGCTATCAACATATGGAACAAATGTTCCATGGCATTCCTTGCGAAGTTCTTCCCGATGAGCAAAACCAACGCCTTTCATGGAAGAATTTCCAACTTCTAGCAGACAGCATCAGAATCCATCCTAGAAGCATGGGAGAAGCAGCAAGAATACATCCTTGCCTTCCCACACCACGGGATGGAAGACTAGATAATCCTTCAAAACTTCTACAATGGGCTAACTTCCACATCCAAAGCCCACATAGATGCTGCTGCCGGAGGAGCCTTCTTCTCACTCACAGTCAGCGGAGCTACGGCTCTCATTGAGAAGATGGTTTCCAACTAGGGTTAGAGTGAAGACAGACTCCAAACCCAAGAAGACGGCATGCATACCGTGGAGGAAACGGATATGCTAGCCGCAAAAAATTGGATCTCCTAATAAAATGCTTGGATGAGCATGATGCCATAAAAGGAACACCCTATGGGACCGTCCAATCACTCTACTCACATATACCATGCGAGGTGTGCAGAAACTTCAAACACTCGGGGAATGACTGCCTCGAGACCCATGAAGATGCGCCAAACAACAACAATGGGTTTCATCCACAAGGAGGTCCAGGGTGGAATCAGTCACACCCACCATATCAGGAAGCTAACTTTGCTTACAATTCAAATTTTGCAAATCAACCTTCCTTGATAGATCTTGTGTTAGGGCAAGCTCAAATAAATGAAAACCTGACAAAGAAACTTGCCTCTAATGATGAAATTTTTGAAAACATTAATTCAAATTCAGAAGGCTTAACCTTTTTCTCTGAAAATCAACTAAGCCTTAATAAAATGTCTGAAACCCAACTAGCTCAATTTGCCGCTATTGCTGCATATGATTTTGAAAAAAATCCTGGGGGCACCCCAAGATTTCATTTGAGAATATCAATGCGGTAATCACGAGGGATGGTAAGTCCACTCATGATCTTCCATATCCTAACTATGTAGGAAGAGCTAAAAAAGCAAGGGGATACAACCTGACACCATAGGCTTTGAGCTAGCTTGGTGGAGGACCCCATAAGGTAACATGTATCTTGCACTCTCACCACTCTTTGTTACCTTGTACAAAAAAAGAGATAATAATAATAAAATAATGGTTCTCTTTGTAGCACCCGATTTTAAGAACAAAACCAGATACGCACCATATGTGAGCCTAGGAAGTCAAATCTCACATATAGCTACAAATAAGGGTAATATCAAAAGACAATGCCCAATATATAATGTATTTAGTATAAAAGGTATAACCTTAGACGACATATAGCATAAAGACAACTCCGATCTTTAGGTGAAGACTCCAACTCCACAGGAATAACTGACTGATTGATCACAAGCCTAATTCCTCCAAACTCTAGCAATCTGGTACCCATCCAGGATTTTTCCAAAGATTTAAAAAATAAAGCAAGCGTAAGTACATGTCATACTCAGCAATATAACATGGGGTTCATGAGGCTCAAAAGGTTGACACTTGGTTTACATTGGTTAGCTTTTAGTGAGTCACAATTTTAATAATTGAGTGGCAACAAGTTTATTCACAAGCCCACATAAACACATGATCAGGTAAACATGAATAATGAATAACATAAACAATTAATCATTAATGATCATCTATTCCGTAAGAGTTCCAAGGCCGCTCGTGACCATGAGCATGGGTGTTATAACAGTTTTACACTCTACAGAGGTTGTACACTTTCACCATGAGCCATGATTTACCCTTTCACCCGAGGTAGCTAGCCTCTTGATCCACAACCTAGGAAGGTCGGTAGGGTTCACTATGAAGTCTTTCAAAGGTCCGTCTAACAAGTATAGCCTGCTAAGGATTCCCCATCAACCAGTAAGATCCCTCCCCCAAGGTGTGACTAACAAAAAGATAGTGAAACCAAAGTGCACTCCCTTGGCAAGCCACGGAATCAAACCAATCGAAGCCCCTCTTGCGCCTTTCGATAAGCTACTACGAGCTAGAAAAGGTCCTCATACTTAACTAAAGCCAGAGCCATGTGGCACTCATGGTTATACTGTAAGTCCTGGTTGACCACTTATAGATAAGTCCTTAGGGAGAGGAATCTAGAGCACCATAAAAACAGCCCAATGCTCTAGCCCTCTTGGTTCCATATTGCTAAAAAACATCTTTTAGTGTTTATTGCATATACCATTAGTAAAGTTACAAGATCATGGTCTTTAATTGAGCGCTAGCATCATACTACCCAAATGCATAAGCCCTTAGGAATCAAGGTACAAGTTAACAAAGCACTAGGAAATCTTTAGTGGTAATCAAGGTAGACACATGTAGTATGAATTATATGATTAAAGGTGTATAGGACAACAAGGAAGATCCCATAATATACTTGCCTTGATCAAAGTGTTCCTGCTGATCTTGTTCGTCAAAGTAGTACCCTTGATCACCCATAATTGCTCACCCACAGCAACATACAATCATCCAAAAGCATTAATGCATAGCAAACAAGGCTATAGATTAGAACAGTACACAAACAGCATAAAATCAAGATAAAAAGTTTGTAAAATGAATCTACATCTCGCTATGAACACACAGACACGAAGATCACGAAAATCAGAGCTATAACAGAGGAGTTATGAATTAAACAAGATTTTCTTTAATAAAATAATAGATTAAATCTAATCTTGAATTTTAAAAGTTGAAAATATGTTTAACAGTAGTATGAACATGTAGATTACGCAATTACGAACCTAACGCAAGTTGAACGGGTCAAATCGGAGCTAAAACGAAGATTCTATGGCTAAAATAAAATCAGTGGCAATTTTGTAAATAGTGAAAACATATTTTGAATCTACTAGAAAGAAACTATGCTATCTGAATAGAAAAACGTATTCTGGAATTATGCTATGGACTGTGGGTTCAAATCTAGAAAAGTGGAGGGGCTCTTTAGCAAAATTGCCTAACGAAGGGGTATGTTCTAATCTGGATCATTGATCGCGGATCGAACGGCTGAGATTAGAAATGAGAGAGAGGATGGGTGCGGCCAGATAGAACAGTAGCTCGATGGTGGCGGCGCCATGGCCGGGTAGCTTGGACCTCGCCAACGTTCGTCCAAGTGACGATTTTGGGCATCAATGGCCAAACCAAGGGCACAGAAAGGAAGAGCGGGCGAAGGCGAACTCGGCGGTGAGTTGAAAAGGGCCGCAAGGGCATAGAGGTGGTGCGAGGATCGACCCGGCGGCTCGAGTTCGTCGGTGGAACCCTGACGACGCGAAGCGAGAGACAGAGAGTGAGAAGGAGGGCGAGGCCAGTACTAGCGGCCCACCTACTGTCTTGTGAAGCTCAGGAGGGTGCTCTGGTCACCGACGAAGTGGTGGTGGCTAGGGTTACAGGCGCTAGAAGCTCGGCGAGGTAGTGGCTTGCGCTAGGGTTATGGGATGGGGAGGCGGCGCATGCGGCTATGCTTTATAGGGACGTAGGCATGGGCGGCACGCCAACTGGCAAAGACTGCGCGGAGGCAGACTCCCGGGGGTAGAGTCCGGGGTGGCGACGGGAGGAAAAAGACGTGGATGACGCGTGGGCCTAGGGTGTCATCGACTAGCGCAAAGCTGACGTGCAGGGCCTGACTGCCAGTAGCTACGCGTTGGGAGGGAGAGGACCGACGTGGGCTCCAGCTTCGTCTAGGCTGGTACCGACAACTGGGCCAGTGGGGTGGCGAGCTAGGCCTTTGTGCGATGGAAGGAGGGAGCGGGCCAGTAGAGAGGTGTGGGCCACGGGTGAACTGGGCCACTCGGGCCAAAATAGAGACAGGAGGGTTTTTTTCTTTTTCTTTTATTTAAAAGCTATTTCAAACTTGTTTTCAAAGCAATTCAAATCTTTTTGAAGTTTTGACCAAAACCACTCACTTCAATAAATTATATGCACCAGCATGAATGCACCATCAATGTTGCTAAGCCCTATGATAAATTTTAATTTAATAAAAATTATTATCTTTCTATACTTCATGAGCACAAAAATTCATAAATAAATCATTTTAACTCTATTTTCAAAAAAGCAAATTTTAGGGTGTTACACTCTTGTTCACTGTTCATTGTTTTCACCTCCGTTGGATGAATCTTGTTTATCCTTTCATGCTTCCACTGTCTATGCCGACATGCTTTGGTTTGGAAGTTTTGGTTTTTATCTTTTTAAATTAAGCATGGTGCTTAGTTTGAAGTTTCGATGTAATGACCATACTTATAAAGGTTTTTAATGTAAGCATGCTGCTTAGGTTAAATAGCCTTCCTTCATCAAAATACACATGGTGTCTAGTTTGATTATTGAACCAAAAATTATTGAGTATAGACATTGGTTGATCATATGGACTAACCCTTGTAGGAATTTATTAACTTCATGAGGGTAAGTCTTCAAGATGACAACAGAAATGAAAACTTGTTTGGTGAACCCTGATAAAAAAATATACAATAATAATAATAAATAATAATAATGATAATAACAATAGTAATAATAATAACAAATTGAATTCTACACACATATGTGTTTAAAGGATGTTTAGTTTCTTCTTTGTAGAAATGGTGAATAGTTGTTCTGTCTTATTTTTTAACTGTGCCTAGTTTATAATTGAGCTTTCCCCAAGATCTAAGTTTATTGGCTAAAAATGTCTCCTCCTAAAAACTTGAAACTTGTGGGTTGCAAATGCTTAATCTAGTCTAAGTTGTTGCGGGATAAGATATGGTGCAATGGAAATTTGCTATGACTTTGTTCTAAGAAAGACTTGGCATCCAGAGTTTTATTTTCAAATGATAAAACTTAAAAGTTCCTCAGTGATTTATATTTCCTACCAAAGCCATATGACATGTTCTACAAATACAAAACCCTAGTCATATGTTGCTTGTCACCATGTTGAGCTTTGTCAAATTGTTGTGACCCTTGTTGAGATACTCATCATGCACCCATGATCAAGACACACTTACACCCCACAAATAAAATTGCTGGCTCTTACACTAAGAGTTATGCAAAAACATGTTTTTCTGCCCACCAAATAAATACTTCATTCATATTTATCATGAGTCTCTCTCTCTAAAGATTTCCATATGCCAAAAAGGAGTATGGGCTATGCTAAAAAAAATCCATGCCAAAAGGTGTGGGAGAAAAAAATGCATGCGAAAGAGCATGAGAAAAATAATCCCATGCTAAAAAGCATGAAGAAAAAAAGAGAAGAGAAAAAGGTAGACCATACTTTCAAAGGCAATCATCAAAAAGAGATAGAGTCATGATTCAAAGGAGTACAAAAATATGTTTAGCATTAGAAAGATTATAAAAATTCCACACACTTGCACGTCTTGATCAAAGTGTATGACTTGCATCTCCTTGAGGTCCAGTTTTTGACTTCGTAATATTATGTGATGCAAGTATGCCTTCTTTCACACCTACCCAAAGATCCACATAAGCCATTTAGTTGGTAGGATGAAAAGAAAGGCAAACATAATGAGCCTTTGGTGTGGATTATACACTTTTGAGCAATAGAGTGAATCATCTGAGGAACTTACTTTTTATTTTGCAAAACTTTCAAAACCTCCAGAAAAAGTCGATCAAAGAAGGAATGGTAAGCATTTCTATGAACTATTCTATCTTGCAACCCCCTAAGATTTAGAGAAGGCTAAAAAGCCCCACAGGTAACAAGATAATAAAGGGTGGATAGAATGCCAATTTATTCAAATCAAGGAAGAAAACTTTGTTATAGGCATGGCACTTTTGAAATGTAACCGGCAATAAAGCAACTCCTGATCAACAACCAAGTACTTAGCTATTTGCTCGAGACGAGCAAAGATTAAGCTTGGGTGATTTGTTGGCGGTCACTAACGAACATTTCTAACCACCAATTATAGTCCAAAATAGGAGAAAGAAACAATCTTTTGACATATATATACCTTTACTATTGACATGGTTCCACTTGTATTGCAAGATTACTATTTTGTAGGACTCATATTCAAATACAAGTGGAAAACCAAGCGAAAGGCGCAATTCGAGAAGCGTAATGCAGAAATGCGCAAGAGGAATGAATAGAGAGGACCACCTACGCAACTTACCTAGATAGAACACCATCGTAAGAGGAGCCCATGCCTAGCCACCAGCCCACCTAGCAAAGGTGGTGGCCAGGTGAGCCAGCCAGGGTGGGTGCGGCTGCACCCTAGGCAGCCCGGCCAAGGCCTAGCTTTTGCATGCGGTTGCATGGTGGCATGCATAGGCGGTTTTTGGTGGTTTCCTAATATATCCCTCGGTAAACCGACCTCAAGCATGTATAAGTCAAGGTGTAGAGGCTCCCATTCAAGACACCACATTTGAGCCACTCTCCCTCTACTTGTATGTTTTTACCTTTTAGTAGTTTTATGAGTAGCTTGGCAAGCTTGTAATTGAAGATCAAGAGCATCTTGAAGATATTTGGTGTGATCAATACAATGTTCTTCATTGTGATTCATGTCATGTTCTTCATCTTGTTCTTGTTCATATCCTATCATTACAGCTATGTTATGAAACTAGAGCAAAGTCCTTATGTTATTCATTTAGCATATAGAACTTTATGCTTAATCTTTCATACATACATGTTTAGACCAAGACCTAGATTGAGGTAGTAGGTTCTACTTTAAGATTAGTTTTGGTCATTATATTCTTGCGGGTTTGTCGTCCGTCCCCAAGTCGGATGCTCTTGTAATAGGACTCTTGATAAAGACGGAAGTTCCTAGCCACCGCTAGAGTAGTAACCGATAGCATAGACGTGGTGTCTATGTAAGAAGTTACCTTCATTTGCCTCATATCCTCTGGTTGAGGGGTACACGGTAGGTGGTGATAGCCCTGTCCATCCTTCGTAATCCCCCATGTTTGGATACGGCATAGAGTTACAGGCTGGTTTCGCTTGGCAAACCAGGTGTACGTTGGTGCCCGAAGTAAGTTTATAGTGACCAAAGCTATCTTAACTTAGGATCGCTACCCTTAGATATTCATGTATTTATATGATCTGTTCATCTTAGCATAGCTATACAAGATAAGCCTATCCTAGTTTAGGTTTATTCTTTATGCTTTCTTTTATCTTTATCCTTGAGATTGGCTTGAGTGTGTGTGTCACACTATCCACTATTTATCCTATCTTACCCCATGTTATGAACTTTGGTCTATTATACAGTCATGTTATCTTGACCATGTCCCTACTGGAGACTTTTACACCATGCCTTCCTTTGGGAAAATATAAATGAACGATACTCAAATACTTCTGGGTGAAATGCTACAATGATATATCCATGCGCTCGTGGAATATTTCTACGTGTGATCAAAAATATCATCATGGCATTTCTGGGGCCATTGCTAGGAAACACAAATCCTAATGATTGCACTAAGAAATGCCAACAGGTATGGCCTTCATGGGAACCGATGGAGAGGCGGAGGTGGGGACTTTGCAAGGTAGTGCGAGGCTAGGGCTTTTGTGCAATGCTAGGGGAGGGTGAGGCCAGGCTTTGTACACACAGGGACACCAGGGCTAGAACAGGCTTCTGACGTGACCGCATGATGTTCATCATTACTAGTACTATCTAAGTAGTGAATATTTTAGATGGTCAGACCTTCTATCATCCGGTGTAGTATACAGTGCAGTCCATTCCAAGCTGTCGTAGGCTCATGGCAGCCAAGGGGCAGCAGCTAGCTAGAGATGGCTATATGATTTCATAGGTTCTGATCATCTACACAACCTCAGCTATGTTTGAAGCTGCCGCTTCAGGAATCCAATACCTTACTACTTCATGCATGCAACCATAGACGGTGTAGCTCCTGTTTATAGCACAGCCGATCAGGCAAAAGTTCTACTCATAGCTGAGTATAAGAGTTACATGTTTGGCCTATTCAAATTTACACTGCTTGGACTATCTGGCGAACATACGGTTTACAAGAAATAGGTAAATGTCATTTCGTCTAATATCATAGAGGGACGTGGTTAGGAGAAAGTTGTGAGCGAGAAGGTTGGGAAAATGCAAATGGGTGAGGGAAGGGGGGAGCCAGAAGGTAGGCGATTGATGCAATGCTATCGGATGAGGGAAGAGGACGAGAGTAAAGTGAATGCGGTAGGAAAGCTAGACACAAGAAGTGAATCGGGAGAAAGAGCTTTTGACCACCATGACACGCTTGACACCTGAATGCCTGGTGCGGTTGTGATTGGTCTTTTCTGTACTTATTTCATTTTAATCCAAGCAGTCGCATCAGTCAAGGGGTAGACTGATTGCTACTCCGTACGACACTTTCTTCTGTCCTACGAGATCAAATACACAGTGGGAGGACTTTCTTGCGTTTGCAGTAAAAGTCAATAGCTATGGCTCCTCTGTTCTACATTAGATCGAGGCAAGACTTGTACAGATGAACTCCTCACTCCATGGGTGTTTCAAGGTCAACAAAATTTATCAAAGACACGAGTTGGCCTCAGCAGAGATCAAAGGCACTCATGACTGTTTAGCATATTATAGATCAAATCAAAGACAACTAGAAAGAAATCTATAGCGAAAAGCAATCAACAGGGAATACAAACTAGCTATAAAATGACCAAAGGACCTGAGCTACACCATGCTCAACAGAGTTTAACCCACCTAATACAAAGTTCAACAAAAGTTAACACCAACATGCAAATAAGAGTTCACATATTTGCAAGTGCGTCCCATAGATCAAACCTATTCATGACAACTAATACTACTATTATGTCCCATAGATAGAGTCGATGTTGGCATGCAGGATCAGCTCCAAGTCCACCTTCTTTAAGATGGTGTTGGTAGCCGGCTCGAACTCTCGACCAGATCAGCGATGTCATCGTCCTTCGATCCTGGTGGAAAACCCTGCTTCGCCACCCAGACGTTCACCGCTACGCCAATCTGAAGCTGGGCAGCCACCAGCGCCATGGTAGCTGTTGGTGCTTCTTAGCGTAAGCAAAAAAGTCCATAAGCGCATGGAAGTACCGTTGTAGCACTTCACCTAAAAGTATTCAGGGTATCGTATTTTCCCAAAGGAACGGTATTGTAAGTAGTCTATTGGCTAGTTTACCTAGGAGAACAAGCTAAGGGTGACTTGGGTAGTGAGGTTCTTCTTAGGGTAGAAACTTTAAGCGAAGATAACTTTGCTATTATAGACTTACTTTGGGCACCGGTGAACACTGGTCTACTGAGTGTTGCCGACCTAAGGCTCTACACTGTATTCGAAAGTGGGGGAGTGCTAGGGATGGATAGGACTGTCACCACCTACCGCCTACCCCACTACCATGGGATACGGAGCAAACGAAGGTAACGTGTAGCTTAGACACCATGTCTACGCTATTCGTTACTACTCTAGCGTTGGCTAGGAACATCCGTCTTTATCAGGAGTCCTCTACTAGAGCACCCGTCACGAGGATGAACGATGAACCCGTAAGTAAGTAGTAACAATGACAACTTTACTTAAAGAATCAAAACCGAAAGATGAACATGAACTTCTTACTCCAAGTAGTAAGATGATCGTAGAGGTACAAGTGTAGAGGGGGCCGACAAATCCAGCACTCCTTCCACCCGAGGTACAAGGCTCGCCGAGTACAAAAGGTAGAGGGTACCACTACTCTGCTATTCCTCCAACTCTTTCCCTCTCTCACTCCCTATTAATCTAGCTAGAAGCTAATGGAATTGAGTGTGTCCCTCTTCTTCTTCTCCAAATGTGTATGATCCTCTTGAATGTGAGGAGGGGGCTCCTTTTTATAGCTTGGAGGAGGTTGGTTTGCTGGTAATTTAGGAAAGCACTGCATGCAACCACCTCCCCTAGTATTAATTGCACCGCCAGAGCAAGGTAGGCCCAAGCAGAGCTGGGGGTGGTGCGGGTGCACCCTGGGCCAGCCCACTCACCACCACCTTGCTCTGGTGGGTTGCTAGCTGGGCCTGGGTGCCTCCCCCGTTGGTGTTCTGACCTAGTTTTGATCTTAGTTGGGCTTTTGCTTTTGTTTTGCTTGAATGCACCTTCTTGATTGCGCATTTTGATATATTTTCATGTGTTGCCCTACAAAACATATATAGACCAAAACTTGTGGAGAATGTGAGTTGTAAAGTCCTATTCTAAGTTTTGGTGGTCATATTTGTCTTATTTTACTTAAATGTTGGCGGTAATAATATGAGTTAAGAACCGTCAACAAGCTCCCCCACACTTAGTCCTTTGCTCGTCCTCGTGTAAAGTTCTAAGGACTAAGCGGGTTCATCTCCTTGATTTGAAAATCTGCATACAGGTTATTCCAAGCTTCACCTAAACCTATGAACTTTCAAGTGTCTACCAAAATATCTTGAGTAATTGAAAATGGAATAGCTTGGACTCAAATCTTCTTGCTCTATCCCTGCTCAGAAACTTGGGTTTTTATACGTTTTTTAAATCATAAAGATATCTTTTGTTCCTTGAATGGTTTCTCTCGGATCACTCAAATTTTGTAAGTGGTTCCTCTCAAAGGCATATTTTGAGATTTTGCCTTCTCTTTTGATCATCCTACTTCTAGTAAGCTTATCTAGAGCTTTGGGTAGGGATGAAAAATTATGAGGCACACTTACCTTGCATTTGAAAAGTCATATTCTGGACCACACCGGAGGGAAATGTCATACTCCTAGATCAAAATAGTGCAAGTGTGTGGAATTTTTTGGTGGAATTGTACTCCTCTATTGGATATGATCTCTTTTTCTAGCTTTTATTTTGAGACATGACTAGCTTATTTTTTTCTCTTTGTGTGAGCATTCTTGTGCTCATCATTATTTTTTTATATACTTTGGGACCTTCATTTGTCCCATTCTTTTTCAATCTTTTTGTGTAGCCTTTTTGTCTCTTTTTTAAGATGTATGCTAGAGAGATCATATTTTAGAGCATGGAGTATTTGTTTTGGTGATCGAAAGCATGTTGTAGCGTATTCCCAGTGTAGGAATAGCTGTTTATTTTGTGGCATGTACATGAGTTTTGATCTTGGGAGAATGAAACATCTCTCAACGGGGTCACAAAATTTGACCAAACTCAATACAAAGTAAGAGACATATATGGAAGGTTTTGTCATGTAAGATCATATATGGCCTTGGTGGGTATTTGAATGTCATTCAAGGAACATGCTATTTGAATTTTTGCTTTATAAAATAAATCCCAAGTGCTTTGCAAGAATTAAGCAAGAGTCATGTCATCCTACTATATCCCATTTGTCAATTACTTCGATAAAATGGGTTCCCTATAAATAAGTGTTCACAAGTTGGTAGGAATGTTAGCAAGGAATAAAAAGTATGCAAACTTTTTAATCATAGGAAGACATGGAGATGGAGCGTAATCAATTTGATTTATTTTAAATCCATTCGGTTTTAAAGCTTCTTTATTAAAGTATTGAATGAGAGAGTAAGAGTTGCACAAACCGAGTTTGAATTTGACTATCTTTTTGTGCAACCAAGTTGGAGGTGAGTGTGGTTTCTCCCCCACACTTGTTTTCATACATGTCTTTATTATGATAACAAAGGAACAAGAAAACAAGTGCAACAAATATTTCTAATAATAAAATCTTTATTCAATTATAAAATGATAGGCACATTTTAAGATGTAATTCAAAACATGATAGGTATGAAAGCCTTAAAATGATGCGCCTAAATTATTATTGTAGCGGGAGTGGCCTAGAGAGGTTGGTTAAGTGCATGTTCCACTCCCGCGGCTTTTGCCACTCTAGCAACTTTTTCTCCAAAGCCGCGGCGAAGCTCATTGATCTCATCGCCGAGTTCTTTGATTTTCATAATACTCTCGGTGATACGATCATTGGCTTTCCTAATGCTTTCGCGTAGGCTTCTGTTGCTAGTACTAAGTGAGGTGAGCATAGGACCCATCGAGGGCTTCTCATCCTCACTTTCACTGAAAAATCCAACGGGCAGCCCTCTAATTTGAGGCTTAATCCTCCTCTTGATCCTAAGGGGCGCACCCAAGGATTCTAACGGCTCTTTTCCTGATGGAGCCTGGTTGCTTACCAGCTTCTTAGCCGGCTTGCGCATGAGTGCCTTTCCGTACCCTCCTTCGGGTTTGCGCACGGCTACTATGGTGTAGGAAAGGCTGGGCCTAGCGGTATGAAGGGACGAACAAGCACGGGAAACTTTATTGCCCGAAGACGTTACAAGAGAGCGCTTGCTAGGTTCGCTAACATCGGAGGCCTTCCACTTGAGGCCAAGGGACTGGTGGTAGGTCGTGTGGGCGTTGTCTTCTTCTCCTTCACGCCACCTTGGGGCACCATGGAATGCGTCGTGCTCTTGAGGCTTGAACCGCCGCTCATGGTATAACTTGGTGGTGGCATGATGGCAAGTGGTGCCTTAGTGATGAGCCTTGCTTGTTCTCTCACAAAGGAGCTCTCGGTGTAGCACCCGGTTTTAAAGACAAAACCAGATACACACTATATGTGAGCCCAGGAAGTCAAATCTCACATACAGCCACAAATCAGGGTAATATCAAAAGACAATACTTATTACATAACGTATTATTAAAAGGAAAATAACCTCAGAGTATAAGACAGCGGAAAGTTGACTCTGATCTCCTGGTGAAGACTCCGAATCCATAGGGACGACTGACTGGTTGACCACAAGCCTAACTCCTCCAAAACCAGCAATCTGGTACCCATCCGGGATTTTTATCCAATGTATAGAGAAGTAAAACAAGCGTAAGTACATGTCGTACTTAACAATTATATCATGGGGTTCACGAGGCTCAAAAAGGCTGACACTGGTTTACTGCGATTAGCTTTAATAGGTCATCTTTTTAAGCAATTGAGTGGCAAAGAATTTATCATTCCCATAAACACATGATCAGGTAAACATGAATAATATATAGCATAAACGATTAATTATTAACATCGTCATCCATTAGTGATCATCTCTATTCCATAAGGGTCCAAGGTCGCTCGTGTCCGTGAGCACGGCTGTTATAACAGTTTTACACTCTGCAGAGGTTGTACACGTTCACTATGAGTCGTGATTTACCCTTTCGCCCGAGGTGATCAGCCTCTTGACCCACTACCAAGGAAGGTCGGCAGGGTTCACTATGAAGCCTTTCAAAGGTTCGTCTAACAAGTTAGGGCCGCTAAGGTTTACCCATCAATAAGCATGAACCCCTCTCCAAGTAGTGACTAGCAAGTGCACCTACTTGGCAGACCGAGATCATACCCGTTGGAGCCCCTCTTGTGCCACAAAGGTAACCACTAACAAGCTAGAAAAGGTCCTCATACTGAGCTAAAGCCAGAGCCATATAGCCCTCATAGCTGTACTGTAAGTCCCGGATGATCACTTACAGATAAGTCCTTAGGGAGAGGAATCTAGAGCATTTAGAAAGTAGCTAAACACTCTAGCCCCCTATTTCCATGTTACTAAAAAGTCATGTTTTAATGTTTATTGCATATATCATTAGTCAAGTTACAAGATCATGGTTTTGATTAAGCACTAGCAAAACTATCCAATGCAGTTACCCAAAGGTTTTCAAGGAACAAGATATCAAATATCTAGGATATCCTTAATGGTAACAAGGGAGACATGCAATATGAATTTAGTGATTAAATATGAATAGGTAACAAGGATAATCCCATGCTATACTTGCCTTACACACCGATCCTTCGGTAAGCTTTATTCTTTGATGTCTTTCTTCTTCTTCTGGATCACCACGTATATCTCACCGACTGGACAATCGTAGAACACCACACAAACATCCATACAAATACATGCATAGCATACAGTTGTATCTATATCAGAACAGTACACCAATCATAGAAAAATAAGTAAAAGAGATTGAAACATGGTTCTACACATCGTTACGAACACACAGTCGCGAGAAGCACTCTAATCGGAGCTACGGTTGAAAAACTACAACTACCGAGAGATTTGCCTAATACATGGAAAATAAACTATAGGCTTCATTTATGTTAACTTTATGAATTCATATACAAAAGATATTTTATAAACAATATGGTTGATTTAAGTCGATTTTAGATTTAAATTATAAAACAAAAGTAATACAACTTATATTTTATGTATAAAACTCAGTTGCATAATCATTAATCAAGATATGATTTAAATCACGTTATTTCAGAAATATCAATATAGTAAACACTATTACTAACGTGTAAATCTCGTCACTACGGATCTAATGCAACTTGAACGGACTATTTTGGAGTTTAAATAAATAAGTTACGATTTAACAAGTTTTACTTTAATTAAATAATAGATTAAATCTACTCATGAATTTCAAGTGTTGAAAACATGCCTAACAGTTGTATAAACATGTAGAAAACGTAAATACGATCCTAACGCAACTCGAACGGGTCAAATCGGACTTAAAACGCAAAAGTTACGCATGAAATAAGATGCAATGGCATTTCTGTAATTAATTGAACTCAAATTTAAATTTAAACTAATTAATTCTGAATTTTAAACGGATTTGGACTGGGCGTACTATTTCTGGAAATTATAGGGATCTAAACGAATAAAATCAGGACTGAAAAACAATTATATTGAACTCATATGGACCTCGGGTTGATTCTAGGAAAATAGGAGGGCTTTTATGTAAAACTGGCATGGCAGACCGCGTTTGACCGAGGCTGCTGACCAGGCCACCACGTGTCGCGCGTGGACTGGCGCGGTGCACCACACGGCGGTGGACCAGCGCTGACCGCTGCTGTGGACCGAGTGCATGGTCCAACCGGTGGACCGGTTATAATCCCCGAAGGGGTACGCAATCTGGACCGATCGTTCCCGATCTGACGGCATAGGCGAGTGCAGGGGCAGCGGGTCGCCGGGGAAGAGACTCGTGACGGCGGCGCCATTGTCGCCGACGGTCCGAGCTCGTCGGTGGTCACCGGTCCGGTGATTCCGGCCATCCTAGACCGAGCCGAGGGCACCTACGCGTAGCACAGTGACTCGCGAAGTCAACGGGGTGCAAATACGAGGGCCGAGAACATGCTGAAGCGGCTTCCCGCGGTGGCGCCATGGCCGGCGTGCCTGGACGCTCGGTGCTACTGCGTTCCAGTGCATGATTCGAGAAATGGAGGGCAGAGGTAGGACGAGGAGCTCACCGTGATGCGTATGGATGGGAGCACGGCGTCCGGGGAGTCTCCGAGGTGGGTCGTCGACGGCGGCGGCGATCTGAGGAGAGAGGGAGGGCGCGGGTGAGATGGAATCGAAGCAAATCAGGGCCAAACCGAAGAATTGACGGTACCTAAGGCTTCGGGGGATCACGGCAGAGGTCACAGGCGCGTCGGCGACATGGATTGAGGCGCGGGTGAGGGAGATTGCCGGCGGCGGGGAGTTGCTGGACGCGAGCAGAGGAAAAAGGGGAGAAGGGATGAGCTCGGTTCGGGCTTTATAGGTGAGCAGCCGCTGCGTAAAAGGAAAGGGGAGCAGGAGGCAGGCGGATTTGGGCGCTTTCCATATGGGCGCGGAGGACTGGCAGCTTGCCGCGCATGGCAGCGCCATTGATTGAAGGAGAGGAAGGAAAAAAGCAGCCTTGGGAAGAAAGGAAAGGGGCGGTGATGGGCGGGACCCAGGCAAAGGAGGGAGAAGGGTGCGGCGCAGGCGTGGGCCAAGCGTGTCAGTTGCAGGTGGCGGTGCGGCGTAGGCGCTGAAGGCCGAAGCGGAGCAGCCAGCTGGCACGACATGAGCCTGGGAGCATGAGCAGCAGCCAGAAATCGGGAAGGAGGGAGGAATCTTTGGGCCCAAGGGGAAAAGAAGGGTGGGCCTTCGGGCCAAATGAGAGAGAGGTTTTCATCTTTTTTTTTCAAAATCCTTTTCTATTTCTAAATTCTATTTCCTTTCTTAATTCAAAACTATTTCAGATATGAACCAAATCAAATAAATATGATTTCAATATACTTTATAATTCCAACATAGATGAACCAATTTTGGGAAGTTTCCAAAATAACTTTTAAATTCTTACATTTTTTCCAATTCCTAGCTAAATTCAAATCCAATTCGAGTATGTTTTTAATATACTTTTCATCTCAAATATAAATGAGAAATTTTGGTAAGTTTCCAAGAATAAATTTTACAACTTTTGAAATACTTTTATTCTCAAATTTTCTTTTCTTTCTTTTCTTTTATTTCAAAGCCATTTTCAATCTCTTTTCAAAAACATTCCAATTTACTTTGGAGTTCTGGATCAACATCATTCATCACAATAAATAAGATGCAACAGCATGCATGCTCACACATGTTACTACCTTATGATGAATTTTAAATTAATGAAAATTTTTATTTTCCTATATTTCATGTGCACAAAATTCATAAATAAATCATTTTAGCTCTATTTCAAAAGAGGAAATTTTTAGGGTGTTACAATTCTACCCCCTTAAGATGAATCTCGTCCCGAGATTCGAGAAACTAGGGACAAGGAAGGGAGACAGAACTAGGAATAGAACTCAAATGAAACATTCCAACATTTCAACTTGCATTGTAAACCAGCTTAACAAGTTACATCTGTCTCATCTACAAAGCTTAAGAACAAAAAGATTTGGCTGCACGGACTACCCCTTTAAGTCAAGGGATACAGCTGTCTTGAATACAAAAATCTTAAACTCAAGGGCATAACTAACTTCATATGACATCCCCATCTTGACTTCTAACGTAGTTGTGTCACACCTCAAAGAGATGAGGAAAATCCATCTTCAATTGATTCTCATTTTCCCAGGTTGCATCTTCCTCTGATTGGTTATTCCATTGAACTTTACACACATTAAGCACTTCTCCCTTAAGAGTTCCTTGGGCTCTTTCTAGGATTCTAACTGGATAATCACCATCTATCGGATGGAGCTCCTCTAAGGGTGTTTGTTCCTCTACACCATCATCTAGAAACTCACAGTCCACTTTACTATCCTCAGTGTTCACACCTTCTATTAGATCATTTCCATTGTCATATTCCTCAGGAGCAGGTTGAAAACCCTCATACTCAATTCTTTCTCCTGACGGTGTGGTTAGAAGCACCGAATGCTGGGCATAGTTGATGACTCCTTTACATGCAGACATCCATCCCATTCCAAGAATAACATCAACGTCCACTAACTCTAACACAATAAGGTTTGCTTCAAATTTTATCCCCTTTATGTCAAGACTAACTCTTGGGCATATGCGGTTTGCCTTTATTTCTTCTCCTGGGGACTTAACTATCACTGGTTTCCTCATTGGTAGCATAGTTATCTTATGTTCTTTTACGTATGCACTGGAGATAAACGAATGTGACGCACTGGGGTCAAACATCACCATAGCATTGGCTGAACCTACTGCAATCCATCCATAAACGACCTTCTTAGCTCCATGAATGGTAGTCATATTCACATTATTCAATCTTCCAAGGATGTAATTCCGTTTTAACTTATTTCCATGCACCTGCTTCCCATGGACATTCTGTTCTGGCTCTTGAGAGCTAACCTGTTGCACTTTATCATTGGGTTGCTGATACTGATTCTGATCTATACTCACAAGTAGATTCATAGGATGTGACTGATATTCTGGTTGCGTAGCAAGCCAAGGTTGAGTGTTCCTTAGCTGGCATTGAAGATCACGTTTTCTCTTCTTCTCTTCCATCGGTTGAGTCTGCATCATCAAAGCTTGCTCTTTAGTTGGGGGACTTGACAGCGATGGGTTAGAAGTGGGAACATTCCTTCCAACATCTTGTGAAGCATTTCTCCTGGTAGAGGCCATCTGTTTCCAACATATGTGCATTAAGATTTAGTCATTCATAGCATTCCTTATTGTAGTTTCAAGAGATGACAAGTTAGGATTAATAGTATGAAAGACTAGAGAAAACCCCAACCATCAGGATATCCAATTCTTCCACATGAACATTAGAATGCAAGAAAACTTCATCCTGCAAACCCTTCAACTTGGCTACCCCCCTTAAGAAAAGATAAACTAGGGGACACCAAAGTATAGCTTGCATCTTCTTGTGATTGAAGTCTACAGTTGCCCAAAATTTTCCTCATGATTTCTTTTTATCGTCCAAAATCAGAGATATTAACCGATAAAGACAGGCTGCTCCAAAGATAGGATAGGAAAAACAAAAGAAAACCATAACCCAACTATTTATTTCATTAATCCTTATACCTTAGGCCTATAAACTAAATGAAATTGTGGGAACACCCAACAAGATCATTGCAATCATTACAAAGATGCAAAACAAGCATAATCATAATGACAATTCAACAAGCAATAAAGATGCATAGTTCAATCATTGACTCAACTTGCGATACTATCGTTTTATTACATAAGGGGCACAACTCCTATTTCTTAACTAAGGATCTTGGGTAGTCTAGCATAACTTCTTCGTTCGTCAATTTCACCAAGTACTTCTTTCAGGTTGGTTATCACTGACACTTTCTGGTGGCAGTCCGGTAGTGATCTGACTCTGGCCACTTCCTTGGTGTAATTGTTGATTCTTCTATGGGCAAGGTTTAACATAATGTTTCTTCTGCTGGCAATGATGACACCTTCTCTTAGCTAGGTCTTTTGTGATGTCATACTCTATGGAATTGTTATTTGGTGTTTTGTCAGCTTTTTGACTCTGAAGATTCACCTTGGTTTGACTGAGCTGTTTTCTAGATTGCTTGGTCTTTCGAGGTTGAAACTCTTGGTAGGTAATAGTCCACCCATCTATGCATACCTCATGTGAAGTAGTTTAGTTTGAGAAGCTTCTAACTCTTTACAATTTAAATTCCTCTGACTAGGGATTAGAGCTAGATGTGACAAATCCAAATGTTGATTGCTTCCCAATACTTGCTCTGTTGAGACCTCTTTTCTCTTATTATCCATATCAGCTTCACAACTCGGGTTCACCTTAACTTCCCTCTTATTAGACTTGTCCTAAAAACAGGGAAAACCAAAATGTTTACAGCACTGACTTGGATCCTAACCTCTAAGAGACTTGCTATGAACACCCTCATTATTTAATACTTTGAGTTATCTCTTACATCCTTGAGTACCACCACGCTTCCGCTGCGCAAACTAGAATGTAAGACACTTCATCTTCTTCCAAGCTTCTGCGACTTGTCTTTTCACTAGTCCCTTTGGTATGTTGGTTTGACCTTGTAACAAGCACTGTTGAAACTCCTATGTTGAGTTATTCCTTCTAGCACTTGTTGTTGCATAGCTACAGGCTTCTCCTTGTCGAATGCAGTCATAGATAATGTAGCTTGATTCCTCCTAATTTCTGATGCTAGTGGTTTCTTCATTATGACCCATCTATTTAGATGAAAAGAGAGGATTCAGGATGGAGACAAGGTTTTCATAACAGAACAAAGGCGGAAGTGAGCATAACTTTTTGCAAATAACAAGGTTAGAGGGAAAGAAAGAAGTAAGCAGAGATGAAGGCAAGCTAATACGTCCAGTTCTAACTAGGCTTGCGTCCTACAGTTAGCATTGCTCTGATACCACTTTGTAGCACCCGGTTTTAAAGACAAAACCAGATACACACTATATGTGAGCCCAGGAAGTCAAATCTCACATACAGCCACAAATCAGGGTAATATCAAAAGACAATACTTATTACATAACGTATTATTAAAAGGAAAAATAACCTCAGAGTATAAGACAGCGGAAAGTTGACTCTGATCTCCTGGTGAAGACTCCGAATCCACAGGGACGACTGACTAGTTGACCACAAGCCTAACTCCTCCAAAACCAGCAATCTGGTACCCATCCGGGATTTTTATCCAATGTATAGAGAAGTAAAACAAGCGTAAGTACATGTCGTACTTAACAATTATATCATGGGGTTCATGAGGCTCAAAAAGGCTGACACTGGTTTACTGCGATTAGCTTTAATAGGTCATCTTTTTAAGCAATTGAGTGGCAAAGAATTTATCATTCCCATAAACACATGATCAGGTAAACATGAATAATATATAGCATAAACGATTAATTATTAACATCATCATCCATTAGTGATCATCTCTATTCCATAAGGGTCCAAGGTCGCTCGTGTCCGTGAGCACGGCTGTTATAACAGTTTTACACTCTGCAGAGGTTGTACACGTTCACTATGAGTCGTGATTTACCCTTTCGCCCGAGGTGATCAGCCTCTTGACCCACTACCAAGGAAGGTCGGCAGGGTTCACTATGAAGCCTTTCAAAGGTTTGTCTAACAAGTTAGGGCCGCTAAGGTTTACCCATCAATAAGCATGAACCCCTCTCCAAGTAGTGACTAGCAAGTGCACCTACTTGGCAGACCAAGATCATACCCATTGGAGCCCCTCTTGCGCCATAAAGGTAACCACTAACAAGCTAGAAAAGGTCCTCATACTGAGCTAAAGCCAGAGCCATATAGCCCTCACAGCTGTACTGTAAGTCCCGGATGATCACTTACAGATAAGTCCTTAGGGAGAGGAATCTAGAGCATTTAGAAAGTAGCTAAACACTCCAGCCCCCTATTTCCATGTTACTAAAAAGTCATGTTTTAATGTTTATTGCATATATCATTAGTCAAGTTACAAGATCATGGTTTTGATTAAGCACTAGCAAAACTATCCAATGCAGTTACCCAAAGGTTTTCAAGGAACAAGATATCAAATATCTAGGATATCCTTAATGGTAACAAGGGAGACACATGCAATATGAATTTAGTGATTAAATATGAATAGGTAACAAGGATAATCCCATGCTATACTTGCCTTACACACCGATCCTTCGGTAAGCTTTATTCTTTGATGTCTTTCTTCTTCTTCTGGATCACCACGTATATCTCACCGACTGGACAATCGTAGAACACCACACAAACATCCATACAAATACATGCATAGCATACAGTTGTATCTATATCAGAACAGTACACCAATCATAGAAAAATAAGTAAAAGAGATTGAAACATGGTTCTACACATCGTTACGAACACACAGTCGCGAGAAGCACTCTAATCGGAGCTACGGTTGAAAAACTACAACTACCGAGAGATTTGCCTAATACATGGAAAATAAACTATAGGCTTCATTTATGTTAACTTTATGAATTCATATACAAAAGATATTTTATAAACAATATGGATTGATTTAAGTCGATTTTAGATTTAAATTATAAAACAAAAGTAATACAACTTATATTTTATGTATAAAACTCAGTTGCATAATCATTAATCAAGATATGATTTAAATCACGTTATTTCAGAAATATCAATGTAGTAAACACTATTACTAACGTGTAAATCTCGTCACTACGGATCTAATGCAACTTGAACGGACTATTTCAGAGTTTAAATAAATAAGTTACGATTTAACAAGTTTTACTTTAATTAAATAATAGATTAAATCTACTCATGAATTTCAAGTGTTGAAAACATGCCTAACAGTTGTATAAACATGTAGAAAACGTAAATACGATCCTAACGCAACTCGAACGGGTCAAATCGGACTTAAAACGCAAAAGTTACGCATGAAATAAGATGCAATGGCATTTCTGTAATTAATTGAACTCAAATTTAAATTTAAACTAATTAATTCTGAATTTTAAACGGATTTGGATTTGGGCGTACTATTTTGGAAATTATAGGGATCTAAACGAATAAAATCGGGACTGAAAAACAATTATATTGAACTCATATGGACCTCGGGTTGATTCTAGGAAAATAGGAGGGCTTTTATGTAAAAGCGGCATGGCGGCATCGCGTTTGACCGGGGTGGCTGACGAGCCGCCACGTGTCGTGTCGTGGGGTGGATCGGTGCGCGGTGCACCACGGCGGTGGACCGGCGGTGGGACCGGTGACCATTGGCGTGGACCGAGTGCATGGTCCAACCGGTGGACCGGTTATAATCCCCGAAGGGTACCTTAATCTGGACCGATCGTTCCCGATCGACGGGATGCAGCGTGAAAGTGGGAAGGGGCGGTCGGGGAAAGACTTCGCGACGGCGGCGCCATTGTCGCCGATGGTCCGAGCTCGTCGGTGGTCACCGGTCCGGTGATTCCGGCCATCCTAGACCGAGCCGAGGGCACCTACGCATAGCACAGTGACTCGCGAAGTCAACGGGGTGCAAATACGAGGGCCGAGAACATGCTGAAGCGGCTTCCCGCGGTGGCGCCATGGCCGGCGTGCCTGGACGCTCGGTGCTACTGCGTTCCAGTGCATGATTCGAGAAATGGAGGGCAGAGGTAGGACGAGGAGCTCACCGTGATGCGTATGGATGGGAGCACGGCGTCCGGGGAGTCTCCGAGGTGGGTCGTCGACGGCGGCGGCGATCTGAGGAGAGAGGGAGGGCGCGGGTGAGATGGAATCGAAGCAAATCAGGGCCAAACCGAAAGAATTGACGCTACGTAGGCGCTGAAGGCCGAAGCGGAGCAGGCCAAGCGGGCGCGCGCGCGGAGCTGGGCCGCGGAGGAGGCCAGGAAATCGGGAAGGAGGGGAGGGAATGCTGGGCCCAAGGGGAAAAGAAGGGTGGGCCTTCGGGCCAAATGAGAGAGAGGTTTTCATCTTTTTTTTCAAAATCCTTTTCTATTTCTAAATTCTATTTCCTTTCTTAATTCAAAACTATTTCAGATATGAACCAAATCAAATAAATATGATTTCAATATACTTTATAATTCCAACATAGATGAACCAATTTTTGGGAAGTTTCCAAAAATAACTTTTTAAATTCTTACATTTTTTTCCAATTCCTAGCTAAATTCAAATCCAATTCGAGTATGTTTTTAATATACTTTTCATCTCAAATATAAATGAGAAATTTTGGTAAGTTTCCAAGAATAAATTTTACAACTTTTGAAATACTTTTATTCTCAAATTTTCTTTTCTTTCTTTTCTTTTATTTCAAAGCCATTTTCAATCTCTTTTCAAAAACATTCCAATTTACTTTGGAGTTCTGGATCAACATCATTCATCACAATAAATAAGATGCAACAGCATGCATGCTCACACATGTTACTACCTTATGATGAATTTTAAATTAATGAAAATTTTTATTTTCCTATATTTCATGTGCACAAAATTCATAAATAAATCATTTTAGCTCTATTTCAAAAGAGGAAATTTTTAGGGTGTTACACTCGGGCACTAAGTCAATGGACAACGGCACTCCTTCGAGATCATAGGTGGAGCTGGAGGCGATGTACAAAGCAAGAGCGTGGCTAGCCATGCTAAGCTTAGGACTTAGAGTGCTATGTGGAGGGAGAGAAGAAAACTTATAGCTTGGTGTGAGGAGAGGAGAGGCTATAGGGTGGCATATATAGGATCTTGGGCCTCTACCGCGATGGAAATAAACCAAGCACTGCCATGACTGTGATACACCAAGAATCAAGAAGATGTGGGAGAAGATTGGAGGCCAGTGGAGCCAGGGGTGGTGCGGCCGCACCATGGGTGTGCCCGCACCCCCAACTCCTCCTCCTGGCCTAAATTTTGGCCCAGATGCACATGCAGACATGTATATCAGGAAGATGCTGGTGCTCGGATTTTGATTCAGCAGGATCAGCGAGTGATAGAGTGAGATGCACATGATCATGATGAATCAAGAGAATATTCATGCTTCAAATTTCACATGATTTTGTATTAATGAGTGAATATTCATGTGATCAGCATAAATCATCAAGATTGAGCAAGAAACATGGTTTGTCTAGTGAGGGCATAAAGGTCATTTTACCATGATGACTTGCTTGAGAAGCAAATTTGTTTATATTTTAAGAATATGGTAGTATAATTAATTTTTAAATTTTCATAAGTTTTGAATGAATTTATCAAAAGCTATTAAGTCTATTCTATCTATTTCTAAATTAGTGTTATAGGAAGGCTCTAGGAAAACTTTTAAACATTGACCGTTAACTTTAAAAATGTTACCGTCATCGTCCTGGATGGTGATCGCGCCATGTGACGAAGTGTTGATGATAGTGTACGGACCTTGCCATTTGCTTCTTAGTTTTCCTTCACCGAAGAGTTTGACTCGGGAGTTGAATAGAAGAACTTTATCTCCCTCCTTGAACTCTTTGTATTGGATTCGGTGATCATGACATCTCTTAGTTCTTTCCTTGTAGAGCTTGGCACTATGGTACGCCTTCTCTCTCCATTCTTCTAGCTCGGCTATTTGTTTTTGACGATTTCGGCCGGCTAGTTTCACATCCATATTCTAGCTTTTGATTGCCCAGTGAGCTCGGTGTTCAAGCTCAATAGGCAAATGGTAGCTTTTTCCATAAATGAGCTGGTATGGCGACATGCCAATGGGAGTTTTATAAGTTGTCCTGTATGCCCAAAGTGCATCAGGTAGCTTATCTTTCCATCCTTTTCCCATTGCATTGACCATTTTCTGCAGGATATTTTTGATCTATTTATTAGAAGTTTTTGCCTGACCGCTTGTTTGAGGATGGTACGGGGTGGCAATGTTGTGCTTTGCCCCTAGCTCTATCAAGAAGGCTCAGAAGGTTTTGTCAATGAAGTGGGACCCTCCATCACTTATCACCATTCATGGTGTTCCAAAGCGAGGGAAGATCACTTCATGAAACATCTTCCTTGCATGCCTGGCGTCAGCAGCTCTGTAGGTCAATGAAGTGGGACCCTCCATCACTTATCACCATTCGTGGTGTTCCAAAGCGAGGGAAGATCACTTCATAAAACATCTTCTTTGCATGCCTAGCGTCAGTAGCTCTGTTGGGTAAAGCTTCCACCCATTTTGATATGTAATCAATGGTGATGAGGATGTACTTGCTGTCATGGGACTTTTGGAATGGCCCCATGAAGTCAATGCCCCAAACATCGAATATATCCACTTGTAGGTTATAGTGGAGGGGCATTGCATTGCGAGTTATAATGCCTCCTTGCAGCTAGCATTTTTGGCACCTTTGGATGAACTCCTTGGTGTCCTCATATATCATTGGCCAGAAGAACCCACACTGCCAGATTTTGGCTTGTGTGCGGAATACACCGTAATGGCCTCCGTATGGTGCTGCATGGCATTTCTCAATGATTTGTAGACCCTCCGCCATTGGTACACATCTCCTCAATAGACCGTCAGAGCATACCCTGTACATAATGGGTCATCCCAAAGGTGACATCTGCTTTCTGCTTGTAGCTTTCTTTTGTTTTTGCCCGGTGGTACGTATCCTGAAACCATGAAATTCATAATGTTTGCATACCATGGGTTTGAGTCTGTCACCTTGAGTAGCATGTCGTCATGTAAGAAGTCATTTATTGGGAGTTCCTGCATGTTAGTGACTTGCTAATGCGATAGATGATCGGCGACAGTGTTCTCTACTCCCTTTTTATCTTTTATTTCAAGGTCAAATTCTTGGAGTAAAATAACCCATCTAATTAGTCTAGGTTTAGCGTCCTTCTTAGTGAGCAAATATTTAAGTGCAGCATGATCAGTATAGATGATAACTTTTGCACCCACTAAGTAAGACCTAAACTTGTCGATAGCAAAAACGACTGCTAAGAGCTCTTTCTCTGTGGTAGCATAGTTAAGTTGTGCTCCTATCAATGTTTTGCTAGCATATGCGATTGCGTGATGCCTCTTATCTTTGGTTTGGCCAAGGACCGCACCAACAGCATAGTCACTAGCATCACACATAATCTCGAACGGCAGTGACCAATCAGGTGGTTAGATGATCGGTGCCGAGATGTGTGCTTTCTTGAGAGTGAGAAAAGTGTTTAAGCACTCATCTGTGAACTCAAAAGGTGCATCCTTAGCTAACAGGTTTGTGAGGCATCTAGCAATTTGTGAAAATCTTTGATAAACCGCCTATAGAACCCTTCATGACCTAGGAAGTTGTGGATTCCTTTTACGTTCACGGGGGGTGGTAGCTGCTCAATGACTTCTATTTTGGCTTTATCTACATCGATCCCCCTTTCGGACACAAGGTGTCCGAGAATAATGCCTTTACAGACCATGAAGTGGCACTTTTCCCAGTTAAGTACTAGGTCCTTTTCTTGGCATCTCTACAAGACTTTGTCTAGATTCTCTAGACAGTGGTCAAAGGTTTTGCCATAGACTGAGAAATCATCCAAGAATACCTCCATGATTTCTTCTATCATGTCCGAGAAAATAGACATCATGCACCGTTGGAATGATGAGGGTGCATTACACAACCCGAACGACATCCTACAATAAGCATATGTTCCATACGGGCATGTAAACATTGTCTTGCTCTGATCATCGAGGTGTATGGGAAATGGAAGATATCCCAAATACCCATCGAGGAAACAGAAGAAAGTGTGCTTCACCAACCGCTCTAACATTTCATCAATGAAAGGCAGTGGGAAGTGGTCTTTCTTTGTTGCTGCATTGAGTTCTCGGTAATCAATGCACATTCTCCACCCCGTGACGGTACGTTGCGGGATTAACTCATTTTTATTATTGTAACACCCTAAAATTTGCCTCTTTTGAAATAGAGCTAAAATGATCTATTTATGAATTTTTGTGCACATGAAATATAGGAAAATAAAAAATTTCATTAATTTAAAATTCATCATAAGGTAGTAACATGTGTGAGCATACATGTTGTTGCCTTTTATTTATTATGATGAATGGTGTTGATCCAAACTCCAAAGTAATTTAGAATGTTTTTGAAAATGGCTTTGAAATAAAAGAAAAGAAAATTAGAAAAATAAAAGTATTTTTAAAAAGTTGTAAAGTTTATCTTGGGAAGCCTAACAAAATTGTCCATTTTTATTTGAATAGGGAAGTATATTTGAAACTATTCTTGAATTTGAATTGAATTTGACTTGGGATTTGAAAACTAGAAATAGAAAAGGTTTTTATTTGAAAATCTTCTATTCAGCCCAACCCCAGGAACCGGCCGGCCCAGCATCCCCTCCCTTCCCCTCCTTTCCTCCTTCCCGGCCTGGCCCTCTTTTCTCCTTCTCTTCCTGGCTTGGCCTGCCCAATGGCCCAGCCGCACTCCCCCTCCCTTCTCCTTTTCCGCGCGCGCCTGCTCACCGCATGGCCTAGCTCGGCGCTATGGCCCGCTCAGCGTGCTGCTCGGCCCACGCTCGCACTCCGGTCCCTTCTGACACTAGGATGCTGGCCCGCTCATCAGGGCGCACCCGCACGTGCTTCCCTTCTCCCCGCTATGATGCTGGCCCCGCCTGTCAGCCGCTCGCACGCCCGTCGTCCCCTTCCTTCCCGTTCTTTCCTTTTCTTCCCCGCATCCTTTCCTTCCCAGCCGCCCGCCGATGGCGTTGCCATGCTCGGCAAGCCGCCGCGCCTATGCCTACATGCAAAGCACCCAATCCTGCCCACGCGCCCTGCTCGCCTTCCATCCACTGCGCCTTGCCCCACCTATAAAGCACCGAGCTCAACGCCCTTCTTCTCTCTTTTCTCCGTTCGCCGCTCGAAGCTCGCCGCCGCCACAATTCCTCGTTCTGGCGCCCCAATCCCCATCACCAACGCCACCCGGAGCTCCGCCGTGTTTCCCCGAAGCCGTAGGTACCGTCAATTCCTCATTTTGGCCTTGATTTGCCTGGTTTTCCCCTCACCCATGCTCCACTCCTCTCTCCAGCTGCCACCGCCGTCGACCGTGCCTTTGGAGCCCTCCCTAGATGATGCGCTCCCCTCCTGACGACTCGTGGTGAGCTCCTGAACCCCCTCGATCCTTTATCACCACATTTGGTGCCCTAGAACGCTGTAGCAGTGAGCACCCGAGCCACCAGCCATGGCGCTGCCGTGGATCGTTGCCCCGATGAGATCCCTGTCCCTGTTAGGTACGCCATAGAGTTTGCGAGGTTCCGCGCTTCTGATGACCTCCTGACGACAGGGTCCTAAATGACAGGGTCCTTCGGTTTGCTACGGGGAGGTCCGGAACGCCCTCCTGACGACCGCCGCCGTGTCTTCCTCGCCGCCGGCAATGGCAGGCTCACCGGAGACGAAGAGCAGCACCGGAGGATCACCCGCACGCGCCTACGTCGTTGGATCCCTATGGACGGCCAAGATTAGATCTACTGTTTGGTTAAGTGGGCGGTCTACCATGGACCATGGACTTTGTCCACTGCGTTGAGTCAGCGCTCGCTCACGCATGCGTGGTGAACCGTACCACTCGGGCAGCGACACGTGGTAGCCTGGTCAGCAGCCGGGTCAAACCCGCAGTCAAGCCGCGTTGTTTTGCAGTGTAGCCCCTGCTTTTTCAAGTAATCAACCCACAGTCCAGTTTTATTCAAAATAAATACAAATCAGCTCTGCTTTTATTCGTTTAGGACCCTATCGTTTCTAGAATTGGTGTGCACAGTCCAAAATCCATTTAAATTCAGATTTTTAATTGTTTTAATTCAAAAATGAGTTTGAGTTATTTACAGAAATGCCACTAAACCTTATTTCATGCGTAACTTTTGCGTTTTAAGACCGATTTGACCCGTTCAAATTGTGTTAGGACCGTATTTACGTTTTCTATGTGTTTATAGTACTATTAGGCATGTTTTCAATATCTAAAATTCATGGGTAGATTTAATCTATTATCTAACTATAGGAAAACTTGTTTAAATCATAACTTATTCATCTTAACTCCAAAATAGTCTGTTCAAGTTGCGTTTGTTTCATAACGACGTGACCTACACATTAGTAGCAATAATTTCTATGTCAAAATCTCTAGAATTTCATGGTTTAAATCCCAACTTGAATAATAAATATGTCACTAGATTTATAAATAAAATGTAATTAATTCCTCTTTGATTTTTAAAACCAAATATAAGTTGACTTAATTCAACTTAAGTATTTTCTCTAAAATATCTTATACATGTTTTATATAATTATTAAAATAAATGAAGTCTGTGGTTTTGTTTTTAAAGTAAATCTTTCAGTAGTTGTATATTTTCAATCGTAGCTCCGATTAGCGTGCTTCTCGCGACTATGTCCGTAGCGATGCGTAGAATCATATTTCAATCTCTTTTACTTATTTTGCTATGAAATGTGTACTATTCTGATATAAATGCAATTGTATCCTATGCATGTATGTGTATGGATGTTTGTGTGGTGTTCTACGATTACGTCTAGTCGGTGAGATATACGTGGTGGTCAAGAAGAAGAAGAAGAAGAACATTGAAGATTAAAGCTTACCAAAGGATCGGTGTGTAAGGCAAGTATAGCATGGGACCATCATTGATACCTATTCACATTTAATCACTTAATTCATATTGCATGTGTCTACCTTATTGCCAATAAGGATATCCTAGATATTTGATATCTTGTACCTTGAAACCTTTGGGTTACTGCATTGGGTAGTTTTTGCTAGTGCTTAACCAAAACCATGATCTTATAACTTGACTAATGGTATATGCAATAAACATTAAAACATGACTTTTTAGTAATATGGAAACAGGGGGCTAGAGTGTTTAGCTACTTTCTAAATGCTCTAGATTCCTCTCCCTAAGGACTTATCTGTAAGCGATCATCCGGGACTTTTAGTACAGCTGTGAGGGCTATATGGCTCTAGCTTTAGCTCAGTATGAGGACCTTTTCTAGCTTGTTAGTGGTTACCTTTATGGCGCATGAGGGTGTGTTTCCTTTTCTGCTAGGGTGTGTGTACCATGCTGCGTGCCCACGCGTGCCACTCCTAGAAAAGGGCCACATACGCCTAACGGCCCTAACTTGTTAGACGAACCTTTGAAAGGCTTCATAGTGAACCCTACCGACCTTCCTTGGAAGTGGGTCAAGAGATTAGC
Source organism: Miscanthus lutarioriparius (assembly GCA_904845875.1). Lineage (NCBI taxonomy): Eukaryota > Viridiplantae > Streptophyta > Magnoliopsida > Poales > Poaceae > Miscanthus > Miscanthus lutarioriparius. The sequence goes on from CAJGYO010000010.1 coordinate 83,869,713, forward strand.
TACCTCGGGCAAAAGGGTAAATCACGACTCACAGTGAAAGTGTACAACCTCTACAGAGTGTAAAATTGTTATAACAGTCGTACTCACGGTCACGAGCGGCCTTGGACCCTTATGGAATAGAGATGATCACTAATGGATAATTGTACTAATGATTAATTGTTTATGCTATACATTATTCATGTTTACCTGATCATGTGTTTATGGGCTTATGGATAAACTTGTTGTCAACCAATTGCTAAAATTATGATAAACAAAGGCTAATCGCAGTTAAACCAGTGTCAGCCTTTTGAGCCTCATGAACCCCATGATATAGTTGTTAAGTACGACATGTACTTATGCTTGCTTTACTTTTCTATACTTTGGATAAAAATCCTGGATGGGTACCAGATTGCTGGTTTGGAGAAGTTAGGCTTGTGGTCAACCAATCAGTCATCCCTGTGGATTTGGAGTCTTCACCAGAAGATTGGAGTTGCCTTTCCGCTGTCTATACTCTAAGGTTATTTTCCTTTTACTAATACGTTATGTAATAAGTATTGTCTCTTGATATTACTCTTATTTGTGGTTATATGTGAGATTTGACTTCCTTGGCTCACATATAGTGTGTATCTGGTTTTGTCTTTAAAATTGGGTGCTACAAAGTGGTATCAAAGCAATGCTGACTGTAGGACGCAAGCCTAGATAGAACTGGACGTTTTAGCATGCTTTCATCTTTGCTTAGTTCTTGTTTTCTCTCCAACATTGTTATTTGCTAAAAGTTATGCTCACTTTCAGCCTCTGTCTCTTATGAAAACTGTCTCTATTCTCAATCCTCTCTCTTCATTTATATAGATGGGTTGTAATGAGGAGACCATCAGCATCAAAGATCAGGAGGACCAAGCTACGTTGTCCTTGACTGCACTCGACAAGGAGAAGCTTGTAGCTATGCAACAACAAGCACCAGAAGGAATGACTCAACCTAGGAGTTCTCAACAGTGCTTGCCACAAGGTCAAACCAACATACCAAAGGGATCAGTGAAGAGACAAGTAGCAGAAGCTTGGAAGAATATGAAGTCCAACAAAGATGTTGGAAGGACGGCACATGAATGCCAGGATCAACCACAACAGAAGCAAGAACAGAAGGTCCAAAAGAAATAGGAGCAAGAAAGTAAAGTAAAGAGAAACTACATCCAAGGAAGATTGAATAATGTGGATATGACTACCACTCATGGAGCTAAGGAGGTTGTGTACGGTTTCATTCTAGTAAACTAAACTCCCGCCACAGTGCTGTTTGATCCCAGTGCGTCACATTCATTTATCTCTAGTGCATATGTAAAAGAACATAAGATAACTATGCTTCCAATGAGGAAACCAGTGATAGTTAACTCCCCAGGAGGAGAAATGAAGGCAAACCGCAAATGCCCAAGAGTTAGTCTTAACATAAAGGGGGTAAAATTTGAAGCAAACCTTATTGTATTAGAGTTAGTCGACATTGATGTCATTCTTGGAATGGGATGGATGTCAGCATGTAAAGGAGTGATCAAGTATGCCCAGCGTTTGGTGCTTCTAACCACACCATCAAGAGAAAGAATTGAGTATGAAGGTATTCAGCCTGTACCTGAGGACAATGTGGATAAGAAGAGAAAGGAGGTCTCACCAAAGTCAGAATCAGGAAGCAATCAACATTCGAGTTCTATTACATTGTCACATCCAGCTCCAATCCCTGGTCAGATAAACTCAGACTCTAAAGAATTAGGAAAGGTTACTCCACTCTTTCCACATGAGGTATGCATAGATGGATGGACAATCACCTAGAAGGAGTTTCAACCCCGAAAGATCAAGCGAGCTAAAAAGTGGTCCAGTCAAACAAAGATGAACTTACAGAGTCAGCAAGCTGACAATACTCTAAGCAACAATTTTGTGGAGTATGACATCACTAAAGATCCAGCTAAGAGAAAGTGTTATCCTTACTAGCAGGAAGGACATTATGTTAAATCTTGCCCACAGAAAAATCAACAATTACACCAAGGAAGTAGCCAGAGTCAGATCACTACTGGACTGTTACCAGAAAGTGTCAGTGATAACCAATCCAAAAGAAGCATTTGGTGAGAGTGGTGAATGAAGAAGTTATGCTAGACTATCCAAGATCCTTAGTTAAGGCTAGGAGTTGTGCCCCTTATGTAATAAAAACGATAGTATCGCAAGTTGAGTCCATGATTGAGTTGTGCATCTTTAAGTGCTTTGTTGATTTGTCATTATGTTTATGCTTGTTTTGAATCTTTGTAATGAGTGCAATGATCTTGTTGGGTGTTCCCACAATTTCATTTAGTTTATAGGTCTAAGGTATAAGGATTTATGAAATAAATAGCTAGGTTATGGTTTTCTTCTGTTCTTCCTATCCTGTCTTCAGAGCAACCTATCCTTATCGGTTCATATCTCTGATTTTGGATGATCAAAAATCATGAGAAAATTCTGGACAACAGTAGACTTCAATCACAAGGCGATGCATCTGTGCTGTTTGGGACCGGGAACAGTTTCTCTTGTGCACTGTTTTCAACTAAGCGAACTGTAGAATTTGGAAAAGTGTTCTATAAGGAAGTTGTGGAGAATTTGATAAGCTTTCCAACGGTATAAGCTACAACTTCATTGGATTCACAGAATGGGAGTTACAGCTGTTTTACTGTGCTATTGTATTTCTGCTCGCGAGGAAATTCAGATTTCTTGTCCTTGCCCATATACAAGAGTATCATTGGGATGACAGAACATCTTGATACTAGAAGGCTCATCTGAAGAAGGTGCAAGCTACCCTTCTTGTGTCCCCTGGTTTATCTTTTCTTAAGGGGGGTAGCCAAGTGGAAGAATTTGAAAGATGAAGTATCATACGTTCTAGTTTGCGCAGCGGAAGCGTGGTGGTACCCAAAGATGCAAAAGAAACTTAGAGTATTAAATAATGAGGTTTGGTTAGAGGGAAGTTTATCCAAGACCAGCAAGATGTTGATAAAGTTACCAGAGAAGCTTTTAAGTTAGTTTGGATCAAGAGACCTCAACCAAGTGTTTGTAGGAGTCCAAGAGGTCGAAGTAAGACCTAAGTATTAGCTTTGTCAGATCAGGACAAGAGCTTTGTATCTACAATAATGCATCTTGTGAAGGTGTGGGATGTGTCCTTATACGAGAAGAAAAGTAGTGGCTTGCTCGTTAAGTCAGCTAAGGAAGCGTGAGTTGAACTAACTAACATGTTATCTAGAGCTATCCATTGTGGAGCATGGAAGTACCATCTTTTTGAAAGTAAAAATGACATCTAGGAGGATCACAAGAATATATAGGACATCTTCACTAAGTTGGTCTTGAGCTTGTGATATCCTCATTGGAATGAGATTGATTATGACTTGGAAAAGTGCTATCACTTCGAAAAGCAAAGTTATGGCCGATGCCCTTAGCAACGGAGAATTGTGCTAAGAAGGTTCGGGTGACACCAAGGATTAAGAGTTGTATTCCCAGTTCGAGCAAGTTAACCAGGATCATTAATATTTTGAAGATTGGTGGTAGATTCTCTTTCGGACCAAGAGGATAAGGAAGCTCCGTTGGAAGGTGAACATATGAGGAAAGAGAATTATGGCCTAGTGATTAGGGTTACCTGAGAGTTGTTCAAGGTACCTATCAAAAATTTGGAATTAGTTAGGCAAATTACTTGGAGTAAGGGCAACAGGTATGCAAAGTAAAGTTGATCTTTACCAAGACGATGGAACTGCACGAGGAAGTAAAGAAGAATCCAAGGACGGAGTATTCCCATCTCCTAGTCGACGTCTTCCAAATCTCGAGGACGAGATTCATCTTAAGGGGGGTAGAATTGTAACACCCTAAAATTTGCCTCTTTTGAAATAGAGCTAAAATGATCTATTTATGAATTTTTGTGCACATGAAATATAGGAAAATAAAAAATTTCATTAATTTAAAATTCATCATAAGGTAGTAACATGTGTGAGCATACATGTTGTTGCATTTTATTTATTGTGATGAATGGTATTGATCCAAACTCCAAAGTAATTTGGAATGTTTTTGAAAATGGCTTTGAAATAAAAGAAAAAAAAATTAGAAAAATAAAAGTATTTTTAAAAAGTTGTAAAGTTTATCTTGGGAAGCCTAACAAAATTGTCCATTTTTATTTGAATAGGGAAGTATATTTGAAACTATACTTGAATTTGAATTGAATTTGACCTGGGATTTGAAAACTAGAAATAGAAAAGGTTTTTATTTGAAAATCTGCTATTAAGCCCAACCCCAGGAACCGGCCAGCCCAGCATCCCCTCCCTTCCCCTCCTTTCCTCCTTCCCGGCCTGGCCCTCTTTTCTCCTTCTCTTCCTGGCTTGGCCTGCGCGGCGGCCCAGCCACACTCCCCCTCCCTTCTCCTTTTCCGCGCGCGCCTGCTCACCGCGTGGCCGAGCTCGGCGCTACGGCCCGCTCAGTGCGCTGCTCGGCCCACGCCCGTACTCCACTCCCTTCCGACACTAGGATGCTGGCCTGCTCATCAGGGCGCACCCGCATGTGCTTCCCTTCTCCCAGCTGCGACGCTGGCCCCGCTTGTCAGCCGCTCGCACGCCCGTCGTCCCCTTCCTTCTCGTTCTTTCCTTTTCTTCCCCGCATCCTTTCCTTCCTAGCCGCCCGCCGATGGCATTGCCATGCTCGGCAAGCCGCCGCGCCTACGCCTACATGGAAAGCACCCAATCCTGCCCGTGCGCCCCGCTCGCCTTCCATCCACTATGCCTTGCCCCACCTATAAAGCACCAAGCTCGATGCCCTTCTTCTCTCTTTTCTCCGTTCGCCGCTCGAAGCTCGCCGCCACCACAATTCCTCGTTCTGGCGCCCCAATCCCCATCACCAACGCCACCCGGAGCTCCATCGTGTTTCCCCGAAGCCGTAGGTACCATCAATTCCACGTTTTGGCCTTGATTTGCCCAGTTTTCCCCTCACCCACGCTCCACTCCTCTCTCCAGCCGCCGCCGCCGTCGACCGTGCCTTTGGAGCCCTCCTCGGACGATGTGCTCCCCTCCTAACGACTCATGGTGAGCTCCTGAACCCCCTCGATCCTTTATCGCCGCATTTAGTGCCCTAGAACGCTGTAGCAGTGAGCACCCGAGCCACCAGCCATGGCGCCGCCGTGGATCGTTGCCCCGACGAGATCCCTATCCCCGTTAGGTATGCCATAGAGTTCGCGAGGTTCCGCGCTTCATGTAGATGCCTTCGGTTTGCTACGGGGAGGTCCGGAATGCCCTCCTGACGAACACCGCCATGTCTTCCTCGCCGCCGGCAATGGTAGGCTCGCCAGAGACAAAGAGCAGCGCCGGAGGATCACCCGCACGTGCCTACGCCGTTGGATCCCAATGGACGGCCAAGATTAGATCTACTGGTTGGTTAAGTGGGCGGTCAACCATGGACCGTGGACTTTGTCAACTACGTTGAGTCAGCGTTCGCTCACGCACGCGTGGTGAACTGTACCACTCATGCAGCGACACGTAGCAGCCTGGTCAGCAGCCGGGTCAAACCCACAGTCAAGCCGCGCTGTTTTGCAGTGTAGCCCCCGCTTTTTCAAGTAATCAACCCACAGTCCAGTTTAATTCAAAATAAATGCAAATCAACTCTGCTTTTATTCGTTTAGGACCCTGTCGTTTCTAGAATTGGTGTGCATAGTCCAAAATACATTTAAATTCAGATTTTTAATTGTTTTAATTCAAAAATGAGTTCGAGTTATTTACAGAAATGCCACTAAACCTTTTTCATGCGTAACTTTTGCGTTTTAAGACCGATTTGACCCGATCGAATTGTGTTAGGACCGAATTTACATTTTCTACATGTTTATAGTACTATTAGGCATGTTTTCAATATCTAAAATTCATGGGTAGATTTAATCTATTATCTAACTATAGGAAAACTTATTTAAATCATGACTTATTCATCTTAACTCCAAAATAGTCTGTTCAAGTTGCGTTTGTTTCATAACGACGTGACCTACGCATTAGTAGCAATAATTTCTATGTCAAAATCTCTAGTATTTCATGGTTTAAATCCCAACTTGAATAATAAATATGTCACTAGATTTATAAATAAAATGTAATAAAATCCACTTTGATTTTTAAAACCAAATATAAGTTGACTTAATTCAACTTAAGTATTTTCTCTAAAATATCTTATACATGTTTTATATAATTATTAAAATAAATGAAGTCTGTGGTTTTGTTTTTAAAGTAAATCTTTTAGTAGTTGTATATTTTCAATCGTAGCTCCGATTAGCGTGCTTCTCGCGACTATGTGTTCGTAGCGATGCGTAGAATCGTATTTCAATCTCTTTTACTTATTTTGCTATGAAATGTGTACTGTTCTAATATAAATGCAATTGTATCCTATGCATGTATGTGTATGGATGTTTGTGTGGTGTTCTACGATTATGTCTAGTCGGTGAGATATACGTGGTGGTCAAGAAGAAGAAGAAGAAGAACGTTGAAGATTAAAGCTTACCAAAGGATTGGTGTGTAAGGCAAGTATAGCATGGGACCATCCTTGATACCTATTCACATTTAATCACTTAATTCATATTGCATGTGTCTACCTTGTTGCCAATAAGGATATCCTAGATATTTGATATCTTGTACCTTGAAACCTTTGGGTTACTGCATTGGGTAGTTTTTGCTAGTGCTTAACCAAAACCATGATCTTGTAACTTGACTAATGGTATATGCAATAAACATTAAAACATGACCTTTTAGTAACATGGAAACATGGGGCTAGAGTGTTTAGCTACTTTCTAAATGCTCAAGATTCCTCTCCCTAAGGACTTATCTGTAAGCGATCATCCGGGACTTATAGTACAGCTGTGAGGGCTATATGGCTCTAGCTTTAGCTCAGTATGAGGACCTTTTCTAGCTTGTTAGTGGTTACCTTTATGGCGCATGAGGGTATGTTTCCTTTTCTGCTAGGGTGTGTGTACCGTGTTGCGTGCCCACACGTGCCACTCCTAGAGAAGGGCCACATACGCCTAGCGGCCCTAACTTGTTAGACGAACCTTTGAAAGGCTTCATAGTGAACCCTACCGACCTTCCTTGGAAGTGGGTCAAGAGATTAGCTACCTCGGGCGAATGGGTAAATCACGACGCACAGTGAAAGTGTACAACCTCTACAGAGTGTAAAATTGTTATAACAGTCGTACTCACGGTCACGAGCAGCCTTGGACCCTTATGGAATAGAGATGATCACTAATGGATAATTGTACTAATGATTAATTGTTTATGCTATACATTATTCATGTTTACCTGATCATGTGTTTATGGGCTTATGGATAAACTTGTTGTCAACCAATTGCTAAAATTGTGATAAACAAAGGCTAATCACAGTTAAACCAGTGTCAGCCTTTTGAGCCTCATGAACCCCATGATATAATTGTTAAGTACGACATGTACTTACGCTTGCTTTACTTTTCTATACTTTGGATAAAAATCCTGGATGGGTACCAGATTGCTGGTTTGGAGAAGTTAGGCTTGTGGTCAACCAGTCAGTTGTCCCTGTGGATTTGGAGTCTTCACCAGAAGATCGGAGTTGCCTTTCCGCTGTCTATACTCTGAGGTTATTTTCCTTTTACTAATACGTTATGTAATAAGTATTGTCTCTTGATATTACTCTTATTTGTGGCTATATGTGAAATTTGACTTCCTGGGCTCACATATAGTGTGTATCTAGTTTGTCTTTAAAACTGGGTGCTACAATTATTTTCAACGACCGTCATGCCTCCTTTCTTGGGAACCACTTGGATAGTACTAACCCAGTCGCTATGTGATACGGGATAAATAATCCCGGTGTGAGGAAGTTTGAGGACTTCCTTCTTCATGACTTCTCACATCGCATTATTGAGCCTGCGTTGGGGTTCGCGTGATGGGGTGCTAGCAGGGTCAATTGGAATGCGATGGGTACAGAGAGTTGGGCTAATCCCCTTGAGATCTTGCAATGAATACCCGAAGACTGACCTATGTGTTTTCTAAAATGGCGATGAGTTTGGACATCTCCTCATCAGAAAGCTTATCACTAATGATTACAGGAGTGTTTTATCGCCATTTAGAAAAGCATAGCATAAGCCCATGGGTAGGGGTTTTAGCTCAACCAGAGGTTGTGCCGGTACTTCCTCTGTGGGAAGATCTATGGTTTCTCCTAAGTCATCCTCTTCTTCTATGAAGAGTTTTGCATCTTTTTCTAAGGACAACTGGGGGAATCAAAGGGTGAAACCAACATAACCTCCTTGGGCAGGTTATGATAGGGGGAGATTCTGCCACCGAGTTATTGACTCGAGTGATAGGAATGGTAAGCTTATCTCTCCCCAACTTTATATCTAGATTCCCTATTTTTGGTGGATTAAGAAGATTTTTGAGGGGATGCCCTATTAAGATATCAAAGTCCTAGAGGTCAAAGACATGGAAGTCTAGGGGAACTTCATTATTATTGTAATAAAGTGAAATGTTGTGAAGAACCCCTAGTCCTTCTAGTCTAACATGTGGCACAACTCTATAGGCTTTGCTTGTCGGAGTGATGGCGTCTTAGCTAAAGTAAGTGTGGGCAAATGACGCAGACATAAGGTTAGCTCTGACTGTGGGGTAATAGAGGACATCTACCGAGGTTCTGCCGATTGAGCAACGGATGGTGGAAGAAGGAGTGTGTATCTGAATCTCGTTAGATGAAAGCTCTACTTTTTCTACCCATTGTCTACTCATGATGGCTATCAACTCCTTGACAGATTTTCTAATAAAAAGATCATCTAACATATCTGAAGGAGTGACCGGTATTAGTGGCCAAGATTTTTGAAAAGTTTGTCCTCGAAATATGGAAGGTCTAAAGGTGGGAAACCTTCCTCCTAATTTTCTAGTTCGGGTGAGGGTCTCTCTAAAGATCCTATAGGATCAGCCTTAGCCGAAGAGACTTCCTCGTGACTCAGATCGGGCTCTACACGGAGGGTTTCTAGCGGGGGAATGTTCTCTACAATGCAATCTAAGAGAGCTTCTCCTTCCGCTGTGGTTTTATGGGTAAACGAACCTTCGGTAGCTATGTTGAGCTATAGGGCAGATTCCTTGCTATGCCCTAACCAGAAATGTTGTAAAAGCACGTGGTTGGGAATAGACAAGTATGGGCTAGATCTCGTTAAAATTGAGAATCTGTCCCAAGGTGCACCTATGGATTCCTTCTCTTTTTGTTGGAAGTTGAGTATCTCTTGTCATAGGGCACCAATTCGGGATATAGGGAAGAATGCCAGACAGAATCTATTCCATAATTCTTCCCAATCACAAGCTACCTTCCCTATGTTGTGGGCGTACCATTGTTTTGCCCTCTCTTCAAGTGAGAAAGGAAACAACTTCCATCGAAGTGTTTCTTATGACATGCCTAAGATGGTCAGGCAAGCACAAAGCTGCTCACACTCCCTTAAATGCCGGTAGGGGTTTTTGTAATCTGACCCCCAGAAGGTTTGTTGCCGAACAATGGCTATAAAGCTAGGGCAGAGTTCATAACTAGAAGCTGTGATTAGCTTCGAATATTGTGGAGGTTCAACGAACTCACCCTTGGGAGCAGAATGGTTAAGAATGGTAGGTTGCTCCATTAAAAAAGGGTAAAAAGAAAAGAAAGGTAAAAACAAAGGATACATAGGCAAACTAGGTTCGGAGACTAAAATGACAACTGTTCCCCAACAACGGTGCCAGAAATCCTTGTTGGTGCTTCTTAGCATAAGCAGAAAAGTCCATAAGCACATGGAAGTACCGTTGTAGCACTTGACCCGGAAGTATTCAGGGTATCATATTTTTCCAAAGGAATGGTATTGTAAGTAGTCTCTTGGCTAGTTTACCTAGGAGAACAAGCTAAGGGTAACTTGGGTAGTGAGGTTCTTCATGGGGTAGAAACTTTAAGCGAAGATAACTTTGCTACTACAGACTTACTTCAGGCACCAGTGAACACTGGTCTATCGAGTGTTGCCGGCCTATGGCTCTACGCCGTATCCGAATGTGGGGGAGTGCTAGGGATGGATAGGGCAATCACCACCTGCCGCCTACCCCACTACCATGGGATATGGAGCAAACAAAGGTAACGTGTAGCTTAGACACCACATCTACGCTATTCGTTACTACTCTAGCGTTGGCCAGGAACATCTGCCTTTATCAGGAGTCCTCTACTAGAGCACCCATCACAAGGACGGATGACGAACTCGTAAGTAAGTAGTTATAATGATAACTTTACTTAAAGAATAAAAACTAAAAGATGAACACGAACTTCTTACTCCAAGTAGTAAGACGATCGTAGAGGTACAAGTGTAGAGCGGACCGACAAGTCTGACACTCCATCCACCCAAGGTACAAGTCTCGCCGAGTACCAAAGGTAGTAGAGGGTACCGCTACTTCGCTATTCCGCCAACTCTTTCCCTCTCTCACTCCCTACTAATGTAGCTAGAAGCTAATGGAATTGAGTGTGTCCCTCTTCTTCATCTCCAAATGTGTATGATCCTCTTGAATGTGAGGAGGGGGGCTCCTTTTATAGCTTGGAGGAGGTTGATTTGTTGGTAATTTAGGAAAGCACCACATGCAACCGCCTCCCATAGCACTAATTGCATCGCTAGAGCAAGGTGAGCCCGAGCGGAGCTGGGGGCAGTGTGGGTGCACCAAGGGTGCAGCCGCACCCTGGGCCAGCCCACTCGCCATCGCCTTGCTCTGGTGGGTTGCTGGCTTGGCCTGGGTGCCTCCACCGCTGGTGTTCTGGCCCGGTTTTGATCTTTGGTTGGGCTTTTGCTTTTGTTTTGCTTGAATGCGCCTTCTTAATTGCGCATTTCGATATATTTTCATGTGTTGCCCTACAAAACATATATAGACCAAAACTTGTGGAGAATGTGAGTTGTAAAGTCCTATTCTATGTTTTGGTGGTCATATTTGTCTTATTTTACTTAAATGTTGGTGGTAAAAATATGAGTTAAGAACCGCCAACAGCAGCCCTCTGACGTACGGCTTCGGTCACCATGGCTCGAAGGCGGACCGGTAGAGCTCGGAGGTGCTCCTCTGTGACCACTAGATTGCCTGCTGTTTACACGGGGAAGGCTGTGTCATAGGTGGCTTACGCGCATAGCTATAGGGTCTAGACCAGTGTCCTCAATTCCATAAGAAGGTTCATCATGTTATGGGCCTACTCCTTGACCATCGCCTAGTCAGCTCGCGCCTAGGAGGCCTCATTCTCGGAAACTTGAAGTGTGTCACGCGCGGCATCTAGCTCACCGCGTAGCATCTCGGCGTTCCGCCTGGATGATGAGAACAACGCTTGGACCTTGCGATAATCCTTCAACAATTGATGGTAGTCTGCGTCATCTCAGTATTTGTTGGTATTTGTTAACACGAACAGAAAGATTCCGCAAGCACACAGAATTACCATTGTAGCTTTCACCCGAAAGTATTCAAGGTATCGTATTTCCATAGGGAACAGAGGTACTTCTTCTAGCTAATCCGTCCAAGGACAACACATGGGTAGACTTGGATAGTGTTGAGATGGATTCCTATGGCTATTGGGTATAAGGATAGATAAACTCTACTTTTACTTGCTTGCTTTGGGTACCGGTGAATACTAGTCTGCCAAGTGTTGCCGGCCTATGGCTCTATGTGGGGGAGTGCTAGGGATGGTAGGGCTATCACCACCTGCCACCTACCTAACTACCATGGGGCACGAGGCAAATGAAGGTAACCTCTAGCCTAGACACCATGTCTATGCTATTGATTACTACTCTAGTGTTGTGCAGGGTTATCCGTCTTCATCAGGGCCCTCTGCTAGAGTATTAGCCATGAGGACGGATGACAAACTCACAAACAAGTCAGAGCAAAGCTTAAAGAATCAAAGACTTAATGCCATAAGAAACCCGAACACTTACTTAGCGAATATTCTATCGAGGTACAAGTGTTCGCCGAGGTACAAGTTCGGGGAGATACCGACAAGTCCAGCACTTCCCAGTACTCTCCCTCACATCTCTCCCTCTCCAAGTCTACTAGCTAGCTAGGGCCTAGACCCTTTGGAAAGGTGCTCTTATGGTGTAGCTCTTGCTCCTTGGTGTGTTGTTGAAATGAGGAGAGGGGAGCCTCCTTTTATAGGTGGAGAGGAGGGGGCTCTTTGAATAATGCCTCATTCCCTCATGGAAAGTGCAAACCAACCTCAAGATACACTGAACCTAACCGGGCACTGACATAATCGTCATTGCAACATCGATGGGAAGCTACCTACCAAAAATGGGGCCGAAAGGGGCCGGTTGGGGACCGTAACTGAGCCCAAACGTGCCCATTTCTGGTGAGTGTGCTCCTTTGGACTTCCTAACTTGTGCCATGTTGGTGTTCTGCGGAGATAAGGTGATTTGACTTGGGTTTTGGCCTTATTCTCCTCATTTTTGAGCCCTGATTTGCCTAGCGGCTGGGCCTCTTTTCTTTGGGCTTGAGTAGAATGATATTTATCCTTTGTTCTTTTGCACATTTTTAGCCCTTTTATGTGTATTTCCACAAATGCCCTCCTGCAAATGAATAAACACCAAAACTCATGGAATTCGTTAGTTATAAATCCTATCACTAAGTTTGGTGTTTATTTCAGTGGATTTTATGCAAGTGTTGGTGGTTAAAAGTGTGAGTTAAGGACCACCAACAAACTCCATCACACTTAGCCCTTTGCTCGTCCTTGAGCAAAGCTTTTAGGGATAAAAAGTAATCACAAGCATAACATCTTAAGATATACAGCTATACATAAAAGTTATTCCAACACATTCTTTATGCAAGTGGGATATGTGGCATTAGCTAACATGTTTCCTTGGGTTGTTGAAAAGTTGAACAGATCTCGCAACAAAGTCATCTTCACAATTTCACATCTTAGCACTTGAAGTTTTGAAAGTTTTTTTAAGAAAAGCATAGGTCACTTTATACTCCTCAAATGGCACTCTCAAATCACTCAATGGTGTATAAATCCTTACCAAGGCATAGCAATGTTTTGCCTTTTTTTTGTTTTCTCCTACTTCTAAAAACATTTATGTGGAGCTTTTGGTAGGGATAAACAACATAGCATACTTGTATTGCATACATTGTAAACTCAAATCGAGGATCCAAGGAGAGAAGTGCCATACTCTTAGATCAAGATGTGCATGTGTGTGGAAAAAGGTAAACTAAAACTATACTCCTTTTGTAGATATGTTCTCTCTCTATAAGTTATTATTTTCAAACATGGCTATCTTTCTTCTCCTTTTTTGTTCAATACATGAGACTTCATGTGCTCATCATCATTTTTTTTACTTGGACCTTCATGTGTCCATATTTTTTTCTTTTAATCCTTTTGCATAGCCCATGTTTCTTCTTTTAAACATGTATTTAGAGAGAGATCGCTATCTTTTAGAACATGGAGTATTTTCCGAACAAACATTTTTTGTCTACTCCCAGTGTAGGAGCAGAGTTTTTGGTGGATGGAAGCATGTTTTTGTGTACTCCCAGTGTAGGAGCAACATGTATATGTGGGTGTGCGTGATCTTGATCTAGGGAGCATGATAAATCTCTCAACAAGGGTCAACAAGACTTGACCAAACTCAACACAATAACAAGCAACATATGTGGAAGGCTTTAAAACTTGCAAGATGTCATATTTGGCTTTGGTAGGAATTGCTCACCAATTGAGGAGTATGTGATACTATGGTTTTATAACATTTTTATCAAAACAAATTCTCCAAGTGCTATGAATAGAAATGGTAGGATTTCTAAGTTAGAACTATATCACACTTGTCAACAACTTAGTCAACATGATTGTCCTATTAGAATATTTTCCCACAAGCATAAGTGTATGTATATGGAACAAACTTTATGCAAGCTTCTATCTTAAAGATGTTACGAATAAGTCACTTTTGAAATTTTGAACTAAGTGTGGTTTATAAGATTGCATGGAGGCACAATTGGTTTATTGAGTTTAATTCTAGCGATTAAGATTATGTTCATTTAAACTCAAAATTGAAGGGAGAGATGATGCACAAACCGAGTTTGGAACTATTGATCTGTTGTGCATCATTTGTGGGGGAGGTTTTGATAGCTTGTGTGGATTGTCTCCCCCACACTTATTCTTGTACCTGTTTATTCAAACAACAAGAAACAAAGTGGAAACAAACAATGGCTCTGCCGGTTTGAACACCGGGGAGCTTAAGTCTTATTATTATTAAATTTGTTTATTATTATTATATTATTATTAGTATTTTTATCTATTAATGTATTTTATTTATTTATTTATTTGTTCACCAGACATTGTATACTCAAGCAAGGCTAATGTAAAGATGCAGTGTAATTCTAGCCTTGATTTATCTCCATAATAGATTTACTTCCATTGTTTATGAAAATAAATACTCAAAGTTCATTAATCAAATTTCAACACCATGTCACATTTTGATTAAAGAAGGCTATTTTAACCTAAGCACCATGCTTAATTTAAAAGAGCCTACGGATGTACCGTACATGTACTATATACGAATACACCCAAACTAGAGCATACGACATAAACAAGAGAAGCATGAACTAGAACGAGCAAGTTATTTTTACATGGAGATAAATATGAGTCAAGGAGTTGGTGAACAATGGGTGACCTTTGCATACCTGAGTATACTTACCGGTAGCATAAATGGATGAAGATTTTGAAGTTGCTGTAGTGGTTGCATGAAGTCCAACTTAGGCGAGCCATAAGGCTAGGCCTTATACACAACTTGTGTGTATGGACCATGGCCCTTTAGCAGTAGCAAAGATCTAGAAAAGGAGAATCCTCCTTCTCTCTCTCTCTTTTATATATCATTTTTTCTTTTCTCTTTTCTTTTCTCATCTTCTCCCCATCCCTTTTTTTATTAGCAAGGTAGAGCTGACATCATCATCATTTTTTTAGCGGAGATGGCCCTTGGTATGTATGGAGCTTATGGTGAGACTCTCTCCCCCACACTTGGACTTTTGTGTAAAAGTCAAGTGTGCAATATCGGGGTCTGCTTTTTGAGCGTGTTCCATTACCAAAGGTCATCAAGGTATGTAGTCGATGTAGCTCTCATGTTTTCAGGCATCGTATGTCCCTGTCCTTCTTGATCTTAACCTGAAAGGGTTAACACACAAGAATACCTGAAGGTGCATACTAACTTAACAACATGTTCTTGGTTTTATTTAAAGAGGAAAGTTTTTTATGATAATCTTTTTTCTTTTTATGATAATCTAGGGGTATCTCCCGATAGTGCTTAATTTATGGTCTTAAGCTTGATCGTGGGAACTTGATCTTGCAGCTATCTATGGTGGTATAGTTCCTAGTTTTACCCCCAAGAATAAAGCATTATTACTCAAGCTGCAAGGTTGGTGCCACATTGCAACTACGAGATCTGTAATACTTGTGATAAACGAAAACATCTACAACCATCCTCTTAAAAAGTTTGCAAACAACGAGTGATGGGTAGTTGTCTTCCCCGTAGAAGCAAGTGGTACTAAGCACAATGAACCCTAGAGACTCCAAAAGTGAGCATGGAACACGAGGGGTCTTGAAAGAGAAACTTTCATGCTCAATGGTGGAATCTTTCTCCTCAGTCTCCAGAGTTGGTGCTTTAGGCATATCCAAGGCACAAAACCTTTCATGTAGGATCAATGTTGAATCTTGATCACTATCGAGAACAACGTTTGGATGGCTAGAGGGACACGACATGGGTTCGAGTGAGGGTGATGGTATACGTTATGTTTCACAAGCAAGCTTAGGTGAAACTAACGGAGATACAAACTTCACCTCCTTGAACGGGTCATGGGTGAGATGCTGCTTTGCCATTGGACTTACTGGGCATGAGGTATGAGCTACAATAGTAGTTTTTCCCACATTTTTGTCAAGGCTCCCATGGGAAGGTTTTTCTTTTAAAAGTTTTTCAATGGAGTAGCCTATGAGTAGATCGAACTCAAGGATGGCTTAGGTGTGGAAATCTATAAAAACCTCAATTTTGTTAATTATGACTGGCACGGCCCTAGCGATCCCACAACACTCGAAAAATAGTCCCAAAGGACTTTTGAAGAGTTTATTGGTCGATACTAGTGGCATGTTTCCCAAAAGGTTTTTCACTAGGAATTCTAACATGATACTAATCCCAACTGTGGGGTTGTGTAGGGCTTCTATGGTTGTTCCCCTTAATAAACATGGCATGGCCGTAGAAGGTGAAAGAATACGAATTGCTTTGGAAGAATGTTTCACTTACATTAACCATTCCTTTGATAGTTCTGCTCTAGGGGAAACATCCTTTATGTGCTTTTCGTGCCATGAGAGTTTTGAGGTATTACCATAATCCTCAAATTTGATCAGGAACTCTAAAGGATGAATTACTCGTTCCTTCGGTGTCCGTAGTTTGGGTAGGGGCTCATAAGTCAAATCTAGGGAAGGTACAAGTTTAGATTTGACCAACGAGGACTCCTCCACACTCAACATGACTTTTGCCTGGAGGGGTTTGGTTCTTACAATGGAAGAAGTGTGTTTGGCTATGAAGTGTTCAAGGAATTCTACTTGTTCCATCATAGTTTTGTGTGTGAACCGTCCTCTGGCAGTCACGTCTAGGCATAGGTCAGCATCTATGTCAAGACCCGAACAAAAGAGATGCAAAATTATGCTATCAGGGTATCGTATTTTCCCAAAGGAACGGTATTGTAAGTAGTCTCTTGGCTAGTTTACCCAGGAGAACAAGCTAATGGTAACTTGGGTAGAGAGGTTCTTCTAGGGGTAGATGCCTTAAGCTAAGATAACTTTGTTATTACAAACTCACTTCGGGCACTGGGTTGCAACTGGTCTGCTAGTCAATGCTGGCCTACGGCTTTACGTCGTATCTGAATGTGGGGGATTACAAGGGAAGGAAGGGTTGTCACCACCTACCGCCTACCCCTCAACCATGGGATATGAGGCAAACGAAGGTAGCGTGTACCTTAGACACCACGTCTACGCTAGCCGCTACTACTCTAACGTTGACCAGGAACTTCTGTCTTTATTAGGAGTCCTCTACTATACCACCCGCCATGAAAACGGACGACGAACCCACAAGTAAGTAATAACAAGGATAACTTAACTTAAAGAATCAAACCAAAAGATGAACATGAACTTCTTACTCCAAGTAGTAAGATGATCGTAGAGGTACAAGTGTAGAGGGTAGCCGACAAGTTCAGCACTCCGTCAAACCGAGGTACAAGGCTCGCCGAGTACAAGAGGTAGAGGGTACCGCTTCTCCGCTATTCCTCCAACTCTTTCCCTCTCTCACTCCCTACTAATCTAGCTAGAAGCTAATGGAATGAAGTGTGCCCCTCTTCTTCTTCTCCAAATGTGTATATATTGAATATGTGAATGTGAGAAGGAGGCCCTTCTTTATAGCTTGGGGAGGTCGGTTTGGTGATGTATTTTAGGCAAGCACCACATGCAACCGCCTCCCCTAGCATTAAATGCATCGCTAGAGCAAGGTGGGCCTGATTAGAGCTGGGGGCGGTGCGGGCGTACCAGGGGTGTGGCCGCACCCTGGGCCAGCCCGCTTGCCACCACCTTGCTCTAGTGGGTTGCTGGCTAGGCCTAGGTGTCTCCCACACCGGTGTTCTAGCCCAGTTGGATCTTTGGTTGGGCTTTTCCATTTGTTTTGCTTATATGCGTCTTCTTGTTTGCGCATTTTGGTGTATTTTCGTATCTCGCCCTACAAAACATATACATACAAAAACTCATGGAGAATGTTAGTTAAAAACCCTATCTCTAAGCTTTGGCATTCATATTTATTTTGTTATGTTGAAATGTTGGTGGTAGAAATGTGAGTTTAAGAACCGCCAATAGGGTTGGCAGCCTCGACCATGATTCCGGCGTGTCAGGACGCAGCCGGTCATGAGAAAAAGTCAGCAGTGGTAGCCGCTCATTGTTGGGGACATAGAGCCACCTATGCTCCCAATCCAAGTCTACGGCATAGTGGTGGTCAAGGCTCAGGTAGTACTCCTCCAATCTGGGATGAACTTCGATCGAGGCACCCCCCATCGGACAAGGACGGTGCCAAGAGGACGCTGACGGAACCACCAAAAAAAGAAACTACCATACATCATAATGGGAAGGTATTCCTAGGAAGCCCTCGCACAGCATGATGAAGACTGAGAGGTGGAGGAACCCCTCTAGGGTTAAGTCAAGGAGGTAGAGCCTGTAGTAGTAGAGCAACCACCTTAGTAAGGGGAGTGCTGGTAGCTCGAACCCAAGAAGGTGGAAAGGGACAAAAGAGATGACCTCATTTTCGTTCGGCCTCGGCTCCACTTCGCTTCTCACTGGTACTCCCCACACGAGCTCCTCGGCGGCCTCCAGGATCACCCCCCTCTCTCGCAACTGGTCAAACGCAACCTAGTCGACAGACGACCTCGTCCACTCCACCATGGTCCTTTGTAGGAGGCATCAGCAATGCAGTAGGGTGGAAGGCAAAAGCTTTGGGATGGAATCAGGAGCTCTAGAGAGAGAAGGCAACAGGTATGACCTTCCCTCTCACGCCCTTGTCTCTACTGCTATAGTTTGAGGGCCATCGACCACCCCACGACCGAGACATTTGTGTGGGTGGGTGGCGGGGCTTCGCCCCATCCTATCAATGCGATGGGATGGGAGGCGAGGTCCCCTGCTGTAACAGGCTGCTAACGCCAACCACGCGTGCGCGCCTACGTGGGAATGTAGGAGCACATCGTCTGGGTAGTCAAGATTTCAGATGGCCAGACCTTGTGTGATCCTATGAAGTAGATAGTGTGGTCTAATCCAAGTAGTCATGACAGTTGAGGGGCAGAGTGAGAACTTGCTTCAATTTCTCTTAGTTTGTAGAGGCATGCATCAGATTATAAAATTCAAATTCTGATTAAAATTA
Source organism: Miscanthus lutarioriparius (assembly GCA_904845875.1). Classification (NCBI taxonomy): domain Eukaryota; kingdom Viridiplantae; phylum Streptophyta; class Magnoliopsida; order Poales; family Poaceae; genus Miscanthus; species Miscanthus lutarioriparius. The sequence continues at coordinate 83,888,596 of CAJGYO010000010.1, forward strand.
TCTTTGATGCATGGTTCTTGCAAATTCAACAAATCTTATCAAATACACAAAAATAAGACAAGTTGGCTTCAACACAAATCAAAGCCACTCATGACTACTACTACTGATACAAATGTTGTGACCGAGTATACTCCATAGGCAATAGTTTTACTCATAGCTCTGTAATGTATATTGTCCGACGAGATGAAATGTGCCGTATTCGGACTTTCTTGCGAGTGTAGTAAAATATGAACAACTATCTGGCTGCTCCTTTTCGGTGGCTCATTTCTCGATGCATATTTCTCGGAAGGCATGCTCCTCAGAGATCGTGGAAATGTGGCCTTGCCTTACCTCCTAGCATCTACTAGAATTCGGGTCTATCGGCTACGTGCGTCCCCTGCTATGAAAACAGAGGAAAAACAGGGGAGTCAGTACAGTTGTCTTATAACCTTGCAAACCCACCTTTCCTGCTCACCTCCTGCTCCCTAGCACCTCGTTCTTCAAGCTTGAACCATGGCAGCGGAGAAGCATCTAAGGGAGGAGACAATGGTACGGGACCTGGACGTGACTAGGTAGGCTCTCTGCGTGAAGAACCAGGAGGTGGAGTGGCTACAGTTGTGGTTCTCTGCTTTGGAGACAGCACTCACCGTAGCCAATAGCGAGACGGTTGTGTCTAAAGTCATAGCGGGTTCACCGTAGGCACAGCTCATGGTAAGGCATTGTCATTACCGTATCTTCTTGTTTTGTGTGGCACTGCACCTTATTAATTGGTATAGTTTTCTCATTCTTGCTCTTTCAGCCGTCATGGAGCAGCTGAATGCTACGTCCATGCTGCCGGCGAGGCCGAACTTCCTTGAGCACGTCCGTGCTCTGTCGGTACGGATCCGAGAGGTAGTGACACATGGCCTTCACCACGGGGCTACATCCGCCCTGTCCGCCGCCAACCTCCGTTTAGACACAGACTTGCATGTGGTGGAGCCAGGGTTCCCGCCGAAGCTGCCGGTCCAAAGTGCTTCATCGGATATTTCCTATAGGATTTGGATCCTTCAAAATTCTTGTTTCTCCTGCATTCCAAAGGAGCCATAAGTTTTGTGTTTCTTTTGTCCATTTCTCAGGATTCCATTTTGTAGTGTTGGTGGGTCCCAAATAGATGAGGAGATCTGCCCATGCAAAAATTTGATTTTCAGCGAAAATTTTGCACCGCGCCGAGCCGTGCCGCCAACATGCACCAAAAATTAGATATCTCTCTTTTGCCCTCTGCGCAGAAATTAGGTTTACCATGCCATCAATTTTAGACAAGGGCATTTGTCGTACTGTGATGGCCACATAAAAGCGCAAGGAGTCACCGTCTCCTCCTCCATCAACATCCTCCAGCCACCACCGTCTCTCCTCCTGCTCCAAATCCTAGCCCCATGGCCTTCCTCTCCACTCTCCAGCCACCCCCTCTACCACCCCTCTCTAGGCCCTAGGCACCATCAGCACAGCAGCTCGACTATCAATCTGCACTCTCCAGCCATACCCTCTCTCATAGCTTTCTGAACCCTAGCCGAAGCCAGATCCCCTTCGATTTGTCAACAGCAAGTCAGCTGACGGTGGATGGACCACCTCGATGATGGTATAGGCTGGATTTGGATCCCCTACTTCAGCACCGTTCATGACCAGCTAGATCTGAATCCTAGCTAAAGTTGGATCTGGTACCCATTCATCAACGCCGGCCGCACCAGTTCCACGACCACGATGACAAGACGGTTGTGCCGACGATGAAGCGTAGCCAAGGTATGCTGAGGAAGAGGTACCCAAATTCCTTTTATGATGTGTGCTGCATTGTAGTGATTCAACCTAGGATATGTAGATAGTGATGGGGTTGCATATTTCCTATAGTTGAGTGTAGCTGACATGTGCTTTATTAGATTAATGACTTCCGTATAAGCTGTAGTTACTAGTTAGGCGCTTATTTGCATACTTTTGCTTTGTTGTGTTGACATTCGCTAGAAGCTTTAGTTAATAAATACCTTTGTAATCTAGATGAATAGCCACTAAATGCTTTTGAAAGAGAGTGGGAGGCACAAGTCATAAAGAATCATAGGAAGATGGAAGAACCAGGGGTGGTTCTTGAGGGATTTGGTGATACAGATGAAACATATTCAGATTTACAAGATGAGCCAGTGGCCCTTGCATTGTGGTGCTTGTTCTACCTTATATTGAGTTCGGACGGGAGGGGCCCAGGGGGGGCGGATAGCAATGCAATGCTTTACTGTCTGGATAGCAATGCAGTTTGTACATGCTTCTGCTTAAATTTCTTTCTCTAATTTCAACGTCCGGTTTGAAGAAGCCGCAGAAGAGGCTCCGCCAGCAGAACAAAAGGCAGCTCTGATATCAGTCCTAAAGGAAGGTAGTCCAAGAGAGTGAAGTCAACACGACCAGAAGAGCTGACTCCTGGATCTGAGAAGAACAAGCAAAACCATGCAAAAGCGAAGTGCCACCAGGCTATAGGATCTCGCTCCTATGTTGTACAGCTGCAATCATTTGTAAGTGATGGTTGTCTTTCATTGTTACTCTAGCCTTTGTATAAACAGAAACTTATGTGCACTGTTAATAGAAGCAATAGTGGCAGGAGCCTAAGGCCCCCATTTGAACGCATGATCGGAAAAACGTAGGAATAGGAAAAATATAGGAATTTGATTGGAATGCATGTGAAAAATAGGGGAATGAAAAAAGAGGAATTTTGTTAGAAGGGTTGTTTGGTTTTGTATGGGGAAAACATAGGAAACCAATACAATGAGGTTTCACTGGATGTTTTTTCCTTTGTTTTTCCTATGAAAGTTGAAGGTTAGGAAACTTTCCTATGGTTTTCCTTTCCCCATTTCTTCCTGTGAACCCAAGGCCTCTATGGTGCTGATTCCATAGGATTACTGATTCCTACATTTTTTCTTTGGAAATCCTATGAACCAAAGGGGCCCTAAATTTGGCATCATCATTTAATTTTAAAATTGTCATACCTGTGCATTGTGCTTATGTAATCCATATCTATAACCTATTATTTTCTACTTGAATTTTGTAGTATGTAATCCATATCAGTACCTGTGCATTGTGCTTATGTATTCCATATCAATATGAAACCTGTGTTACTTGTTATAAACTAATCTCTTGGGTTTTCAATTAAAGTCCTCTTCCACTATCTATAACCTAATGTTTACTGCTTGAATTTCACAGGAAGCTATGGAAACTATGTGAGCAGAACCTGTTGCTGATGGGCATGAACCAATGATAAGTGTTGATGTTGTTCCCATGGTCATTTGCCTCTCCCATGGCCAGGTCCACTCCTAGGTTAGCGGCAACACCCTGTTTTGAAGAATGCTGGTATCCCGACAAGCTCTGCCAAAATAGAGACATCGGCGGAGAGAATGCTTCGGGAATAGCTTGTTGCTAAACAGGAAAGTTCCGCTAACCTCGTCGAACAAGTGGATGAACTGACAAGGAAGACAGAAAAAACCGAAAGAGAGTTTAAGGAGTTCAAGATACAGCAACAGGAGGAGTACAATAAGCTACGTGAGGATATCATGCGCTTCAGCTCTTCTTCTGGTAACTCTCAGTCGTCAACTCTGTTGGCTTGATGCAGTGAACATTTGTGGTTTGATGTGTGTACTTGTGTGCTAATTTGATGTGGTGAAACTATCAGCAGGTTGCTGCTGATGCGTAAATAGTAATTTGTTGTATTTGATTGTCATGCTGAATAATTATGTAGACATTGTTGAATAATTATGTAGTCAATCTATGCAGCTGTGACGATCTTGAATTACTTTTACGATGAATTGATTGTTGGGCACGTGGTAGAACCTAGGTTGGCCACATGATCAAATAAAAATGCAACACATGGACGAACTAGTACATGACACGTGAAATAGCCATGGCACGACACGTGGGCTAATAAAAATCCGACACGTGGAAGGAAGCCATCAAGCCATGTGGCCAAATCAAAAAATGAAACATGGATGGACAGCACTGTGACACATGGTCGAATAGAAAACGGCCACATGGACCAATAAAATTACAACACATGGTCCAATGAAGAAATGACACGTGACCCAACTGCAACACGACAAGTGCGCCAATAGAAAACAGACATGTGGAACAACAGGGGCCCAACACGTGGTCCATTAAGAACTTAAAACATGCAAGAACCAGAGATGGCCACATTCTTGTTGGTGCTTCTTCACGAAAGCAGAAAAGTCCGCAAGCACACAGAAGTACCGTTGTAGCACTTCACCCAGAAGTATTCAGGGTATCGTATTTTCCCAAAGGAACGGTATTGTAAGTAGTCTCTTGGCTAGTTTACCTAGGAGAATAGGATGACGGATAACTTGGGTAGTGAGGTTCTTCTAAGGGTAGAAACCTTAAGCGAAGATAACTTTGTCACTACGAACTTACTTCGGGCATCGACGTACACCAGGTCTACCAAGCGATACCGGCCTACGGCTCTATGCCGTATCCGAATGTGGGGGAGTGCTAGGGATGGACAGGGCTATCACCACCTATCGCCTACCCCACTAACATGGGATACAAAGCAAATGAAGGTAACGTGTAGCATAGACACCGCGTCTACGCTAACCTTTACTACTCTAGCATTGGCCCAGAACTTCTGTCTTTATCAGGAGTCCTCTACTAGAGCACCTGTCATGAGGACAAACAACAAACCTGCAAGTAAGTAGTAACAAGGATAACTTTACTTAAAGAATCAAACCAAAAGATGAACATGAACTTCTTACTCCAATTAGTAAGATGATCATAGAGGTACAAGTGTAGAGGGGGCCGACAAGTCTAGCACTCTGTCCACCTGAGGTACAAGGCTCACCGAGTACAAGAGGTAGAGGGTACCGCTACTTTGCTATTCTTCCAACTCTTTCCCTCTCTCACTCCCTACTATTCTAGCTAGAAGCTAGTGGAATGAAGTGTGTCCCTCTTCTTCTTCTCCAAATGCGTATATGTTGAATGCCTTGAATGTGAGCTCTACCCATGCTTTTATACATGCTGAGGTTAGTTTGTTAGGAGATAAAATAGTAAACCACTCAAACCGCCCTTTGCATGCCGCCATGGAAGCGCCAGAGTGAGGTGGGGCTGAGTAGGCTTGGGGACGGTGCGCCCGAACCCAGGGTGTGGCCGCACCCTGGGCCAGCCCACTGGCCACCGCCTTGCTCTGGTGGCTTGCTAGCTGGTCCTGGGTGCCTCCCATGCAGGTGTTCTGGCCCAGTTGAATCATTGATTGGGCATTTGCATCTGTTTTGCTTAAATACGCCTTCTTGATTGTGCATTTTCGTATGTTTTCACGTGTTGTCCTACAAAACATATATAGACCAAAACTTGTTGGGAATGTGAGTTGTAAAGCCCTATTCTTAGTTTTGGTGGTCATATTTATAATATTTTATTAAAATGTTGGTGGTAAAATATGCGTTAAAAACCACCAACAAGCCCCCCCCCCCACACTTAGCCATTTGCTCGTCCTCGAGTAAAGTTCTAAGGACTAAGTGGGTTCATCTCCTTGATTTTAAAGATCTGCATACTAGCTATTCCAAGCTTCACCTGAACCTATGAACTTCAAAGTGTCTACCAAGTTATCTTGGGTAATTGAAAAATGGAATAGCTTGGATTCAAGTCTTCTTACTCTCTTCCTGCTCAGAAACTTGGGTTTTTGTGTAATTTTGAAGTCATAAAGACAGCTTTTGTTCCTTGAATGATACTCTCGGATCACTCATATTTTTTTGTAATTGGTTCCACTCCAAGGCATATTTTGAGATTTTTCCTTCTTTTGATCATCCTATTTCTAATAAGCTTATCTGGAGCTTTAGGATGAATATTTTGAGGCACACTTACCTTGCATATGTAGTAAAGTCAAATTCCAGACCACACCGGAGGGAAGCGTCATACTCCTAGATCAAAACAGTGTAAGTGTGTGGAATTCTAAATGTTTTTGGTACTCCTTGAATCATGCATCTCTCTCTTTTTTATGTATGCCTTTTTATTTGAAAGTATGGGCTATCCTTATTTCTTTTTTTCTTTTTCTTCTTTTCTACATACTCTTGGGCATGCATCTCTTTTTCTCTCATGCCTTTTGGCATGGATATATTTTCTTCTTTCTTTTTCTTTTTCTTGGCATAGCCCATATCTTCCTTTTTGGCATATGAAAATTTTTGAGAGAGAGGTACATGATAAATGAATGGAGTATTATTTTTGGAATGGAAAACATGTGTAGCGTATTCCCAGTGTAGGAATAGTCATTTATTTTGGTGGCGTGTACATGAGTTTTGATCTTGGGAGCATGAAACGACTCTCAACAGGGTCACAAAATTTGACCAAACTCAATACAAAGTAAGAGGCATATGTGGAAGGTTTTGTCATGTAAGAACATATATGGCCTTGGTAGGTATTTGAAATGTCATTCAAGGAACATGCTATTTGAATTTTGCTTTATAAAATAAATCCCAAGTGTTTTTGCAGGAATTAAGCAAGAGTCATGTCATCCTACCATATCTCATTCATCAATTACTTAGATAAAATGGGTTCCCTATAAATAAGTGTTCACAAGTTGGTAGGAATATTAGCAAGGAATAAAAAGTATGCAAACTTTTAATCATAGGAAGACATGGAGATGGAACATAATTATTTTGATTTCATTTTAAAATTCATTCCATTTTAAAGCTTCTAATGTTTTAGAATGAGAGAGCGAGAGTTGCACATACCGAATTTGGATTTTGGGCATCTTTTGTGCAACCGAGTTGGAGGTGAGTGTGGTTTCTCCCCCACACTTGTTTTCTTACCTGTCATTATTTAATATAAAGAGAAAAGAAAACAAGTGCACCAATATATTTCTAATAATAAAATTCTTTATTCAGTTATAAAATGATAGGCGCTTTACAAGGCATAATTCAAATGTGATAGGAATGAAAAACTTGAAAGAAAACAATGTGCCTAATTATTGCAGCGGGGGTGGCCTAAAGAGGTTGGTTAAGTGCATGCTCTACTCCTGTGGCTTTTGCTACTATAACAACTTTTCTCCAAAGCCACGGCGAAGCTCATTGATCTCATCGCCGAGTTCTTTGATTTTAAGAATACTCTCGGCGATACGATCATTGGCTTTCATAATGCTTTCACGTAGGGTTTTGTTGCTAGTACTAAGCGAGGCAAGCGTTGGTCCCTTGGAGGGCTGCTCATCCTCACTTTCGCTGAAAAATCCAGTGGGCTGCCCTCTAATTTGAGGTTTAACCATCCTTTTGATTCTAAGAGGTGCACCCAAGGATTCCAACCCTTTTCCAGAAGAAGTTGGCTCACTTACCGGCTTCTTAGCCAGTTTACGCATGAGCGCTTTCCCGTACCCACCACTGGGTTTGTGCACCCCTACAATGGTGTAGGAAGGGCTAGGCCTAGCGGATGGTATGGATGAACTAGCGCGTGAAACGAAGTTGCCCGAAGTCATTACATGAGAGCGCTTGTTAGGTTTGCTACTAATGTTGGCCTTTCGCTTGAGGCCGATGGCGCTAGTTTCTTCTCCTTCTCTCCTCCTTGGGGCGCCTTGGAATGTGCCGTGGACTTGATGCTAGAACCACCACTCATGGTATAACTTGGTGGTGGCATGATGGCAAGCGGCTCCTTAGTGATGAGCCTAGCCTCCTCCCGCACATAGGAGCTCTCGGGGGTGTAGTCAATGGATAGTGGTGCTACATCAAGGTCGTAGCTAGAAGCTTTGCACAAAGAGAGCGTGTAGCTGGCCATTGCTGCTCTTAGGACTAAGAATGCTATGTGGGGGGGAGAGAAGAAAGCTTGTAGCTTGGTGTGAGGAGAGGAGAGGTCATGGGGTGGTTTATATAGGTGTTCTGGCCTCTACCATGAAGGAAACAAACCAAGCACTGCCATGACTGTGATACACCAAGGATCAAGAGGATGTGGGAGAAGATTGGAGGCCAGCGGAGCCAGGGGTGATGCGCCCGCACCATGGGTGCGCCCGCATCCCTAGCTCCCCCTCCTGGCCTGAATTTTGGCCTAGATGCACATGCATGTATGGAGATCCTAGTGATGCTGGTGTCAGATTGTGATTCAGCAGGATCAATGAGGGATAGAGTGAGATGTGCATGATCATGGTAAATCAAGAGAATATTCATGTTTCAAATTTCACATGATTTTGTATTGATGAGTGAATATTCATGTGATCAGCATAAATCATCAAGATTGAGCAAGATTCGATGATCGTGCCATCTCTTAGTTCTTTCTTTGTAGAGCTTGGCACTGTGGTACGCCTTCTCTCGCCATTCTTCTAGCTCAGCTATTTGTTTTTTACGATTTTGGCTGGCTAGCGTCACATCCAAATTCTAGCTTTTGATTGCCCAATGAGCTCGGTGTTCAAGCTCAATAGGCAAATGCAACTTTTTCCATAGACTAGCTGGTATGGCGACATGCCAATGGGAGTTTTATAAGCTGTCCTGTATGCCCAAAGTGCATCAAGTAGCTTATCTTTCCATCCTTTTCCCATTGCATTGACCATTTTTATAGGATATTTTTAATCTGTTTATTGAAAGTTTCTGCCTGACCGCTTGTTTGAGGATGGTATGGGGTGGCAATGTTGTGCTTGGCCCCTAGCTCTTTCAGGAAGGCTCTAAAGGTTTTGTCAATGAAGTGAGATCCTCCATCGCTTATCACCATTCGTGGTGTTCCAAAGTGAGGAAAGATCACTTCATGAAACATCTTCCTTGCATGCCTAGCGTCAGCAGCTCTACAGGGTAAAGCTTCCACCCATTTTGATACGTAATAAACGGCGATGAGGATGTACTCATTGTCATGGGACTTTTGGAATGGTCCCATGAAGTCAATGCCCTAGACATCGAAGATCTCCACTTGTAGGTTATAGTGGAGGGGCATTGGATTGCGAGCTGTAATGCCTCCTTGTAGCTAACATTTTTGACATCTTTGGGAGAACTCCTTGGTGTCCTCGTACATCGTCGGCCAGAATAACCCACACTGCCAGATTTTGGCTTGCGTGTGGAATACTCCATAATGGCATTCGTACGGTGCTGCATAGCATTTCTCAATGATTTGCAGACCATCCGCCGTTGGTACACACCTCCTCAACAGACCATTAGAGCATACCCTATATAGATATGGGTCATCCCAAAGGTGACGTCTGCTTTCTATTTGTAGCTTTCTTTTGTCCTTGCTCGGTGGTACATATCCTGAAACCATGAAGCTCATGATGTTTGTGTACCACGGGTTTGAATCCATCACCTTGAGTAGCATGTCGTCGCGTAAGATGTCATTTATTGGAAGTTCCTGCATGTTAGTGACTTGCAAACGTGATAGATTGTCGGCGACAGTATTCTCTACTCCCTTTTTATCTTTTATTTCAAGATCAAATTCTTGGAGTAAAAGAACCCATCTAATTAATCTAGGTTTAGCATCCTTTTTAGTGAGTAGATATTTGAGTGCAGCATGATCAGTATAGACGATAACTTTCGCACCCACTAGGTAGGACCTAAACTTGTCGATAGCAAAAATGACTGCTAGGAGCTCTTTTTCAATGGTAGTGTAGTTATGTTGTGCTTCTGTCAGTGTTTTGCTAGCATATGCGATTGTGTGATGCTTCTTATCTTTGGTTTGGCCTAGGATCGCACCAACAGCATAGTCACTTGCATCACACATAATCTCGAATGGCAGTGACCAATTGAGTGGTTGGATGATTGGCACTGAGATGAGTGCTTTATTGATGGTGTGAAAATCATTTAAGCACTCATCTGTGAACTCAAAGGGTGCATCCTTAGCTAATAGGTTCATGAGGGGTCTAGCAATTTGTGAAAAAATCTTTGATAAACCGCCTATAGAACCCTACATGACCTAAGAAGCTATGGATCCCTTTTACATTCATGGGGGTGGTAGTTGCTCAATAACTTCTATTTTAGCTTTATCTACCTCGATCCCCCTCTCAGACACAAGGTGCCTAAGAACGATGCCTTCATGGACCATAAAGTGACACTTTTCCCAATTAAGTACCAGGTCCTTCTATTGGCATCTCTGCAAGACTTTGTCTAGATTCTCAAGAAAATGGTCAAAGGTTTTGCTATAGATAGAGAAATCGTCCATGAAAACCTCCAAGACTTTTTCTATCATGTCTGAGAAAATAGACATCATGCACCGTTGAAATGATGCGGGTGCATTACACAACCCGAATGACATTCTATGATAAGCGTATGTTCCATACGGGCATGTAAATGTTGTCTTGCTTTGATCGTCGGGGTGGATGGGAATTTGATGATATCCCGAGTACCCATCGAGGAAACAGAAGAAAGAATGCTTCGCCAACCGCTCTAACATTTCATCAATGAAAGGCAGTGGGAAGTGGTCTTTCTTTGTTACCACATTGAGTTTTTGGTAATCAATGCACATTCTCCACCCCATGATGGTACGTTGTGGAATTAATTCATTTTTATTATTTTCAATGACCATCATGCCTCCTTTCTTGGGTACCACATGGACAGGACTAACCCAGTCGCTATGTGGTACGGGATAAATAATCCCGGCGTGAAGAAGTTTGAGGACTTCCTTCTTCACTACTTCCCACATCGCATTATTGAGCCTACGTTGGGGTTCGTGTGATGGTGGGCTAGCAGGGTCAATTGGAATGCGACGGGTACAAAGAGTTGGGCTAATCCCCTTGAGATCCTACAAGGAATACCCAAAGACTGACCTATGTTTTTCTAGAATGGTGATGAGTTTGGACGACTCCTCATTGGAAAGCTTATCACTAATGATTACAGGAGTGTTTTTATCACCATTTAGAAAAGCATTACGTAGTCCAGTGGGTAGGGGTTTTAGCTCAACCAGAGGTTGTGCCGGTACTTCCTCTGTGGGAAGGTCTATGGTTTCTCCTAAGTCGTCCTTCTCTTCAATGAAGAGTTTGGCATCTTTTCCTAAGGCCAACTCGGGAGATTCAAAGGGCAAAACTAACATGACCTCCTCGGGAAGTTGCGGATTGGGGAGAGATTCTGCCACCGAGTTTTTGGCTCGAGTGATAGGAATGGAAAAAGTTTCTTTCCCTAGCTTTATGTCTAGGTCCCCTGACATTGGTGGTTCTATGAAGAGTTTTTCTAGGGGATGACCTATCATGATATCAAAATCCTAGAAGTCAAAGACATGGAAGTCTAGGGCAATTTCAGCATTGTTGTAATACAATGATTTGTTTTGAAGAATCCCTAGTCCTTCCAGGCTAGTATATGGGGCGACTCTATAGGATTTGATTGTCGGAGCAAAGGTTCGTTACCTAAATAGGTGGATGCAAAAGATGCAGACATGAGGTTTGCTCCGACAGTTGGATTATAGAGAATATCCACTATGATTCCACAAAGTTTGCATTGGATGGTTAAAGAAGGGGTGTGAATCTAATTTTTTCAGAAGAAAGCTCCGCTTCTTCTACCCATTCACTGCTCATGATGGCCATCAACTCCTTGATAGATTCTCTAAGGAATTCTTTGTATAGTGGGTCAAGAGGAGTGACAGGAACTGGTGGTCTCTTTTGGTGTGAGTAATTCGAGGTATTTCCAAAATCTTCATGAAATTCATCCTCGAAATATGGAAATTCCGAAGGTTGGAAACCTTCCTCCAGATTTTTTGGTTTGGGTGAGGGTCTCTGAATGGGAATTATGGGTTCGGCCTTGGCCAAAGAAACTTCCTCATGGCTTGACTCGGGCTCTACATGGAGGGGTCTTAGGGGAGGAGTGTTCTCTAGAATGCGGTCTAGTAATGCTTCTCCTTCCGCTATGGTTTTATGGTTGAACAAACCTCCGGCAGCGATATCAAGCTATAGGGCAGATTCCTTGCTAAGACATAACCAAAAATGCTATAACAACACATGGTTTGGTATAGACAAGTCTGGGCCAGAGTGTGCTAGGAGTGAAAATCTAGCCAAAGTAGCACCTATGGTTTCCTTCTCTTTTTGTTGGAAATTGAAAATCTCTTGTCATAGAGAAGCGATTCGAGATATAGGGAAGAACACGAGACAGAATCGGTTCCTCAATTCTTCCCAATCTCCTTTTACCTTCCCAACGTTATGGGCGTACCATTGTTTTTTCCTCTCATCAAGAGAGAAGGGAAACAACTTCCACCGAAGAGTTTCAAGTGACATGCCCAAAATGGTTAGGCATGCACAGAGCTGCTCAAATTCCCTTAGGTGATGATATGGGTTTTTGTGATCTAACCCCGAGAAGGTTTGTTCCCGAACCATGGTTATAAGGCTAGGGTGGAGTTCATAGCTAGAAGTTATGATTGGCTTTGAGGAATGGGGTGGCTCTAAGAACTCACCCTTGGGAGCAGAAAGTTGATGAATTGATGGTTGCTCCATTGGAAAAGAATAAAAAGAAAAGAAAGGTAAAAATAAAAGGATACACAGGTGAACTAGGTTTGGAGATAATTACAACAACCGTTCCCCGGCAACGGCGCTAGAAATGCTTGTTGGTATTTCTTAGCGTAAGCAAAAGAATCCTCGAGCTTATGGATATACCGTCGTAGCACTTCACCCGGAAGTATTCAGGGTATCATATTTTCCCAAAGGAACAAATGTGTAAAGCCTCTTAGCTAATTCACCCAAGATAACAAGAACAAGGATAGCTCAGGTAGTGAGGTTTTTCTAAGGATAGAGATCGTAAGTTAAGATAGCTTTGCCACTATAGTCTTGCTTTGGGCACCGGAGCACACCTAGTCTGCCAGGCAATCCTGGCCTATAGCTCTACGCTGAGCCCGAACATGGGGGATTACAAGGGACAGACAGGGTTGTCACCACCTGCCGCCTACCCTCAACCATGGGGAACGAGGCAAACGAAGGTAGCCTCAAGCCTAGACACCACGTCTATGCTATTGACTACTACTCTAGAGTGCATGCAAGGGTTATCCGCCATTATCAGGGCCCTTCTACTAGAGTATCTGTCATGAGGATGGACGACGCACCCACAAGAATATAGTGATCAAAGATAACATTTCTTAAGAACTCAATACCAAAGATAAACATGAACCTTATACTCCAAGTAGTACTTGGTTCGTTGAGGTACAGGTGTAGAGGGAGCCAACAACCTCGGCACTCCGTCTACTCGATGTACTAGGGTCACCAAGTATAAGAAGTAGAGGTAGTCGACACTCTGGTACTCCTCCAACTCATAGCTCACTCACTCCCTATTCAAATTCTAGCTAAAGCCAAGGTAGGCATGAAGCTCTTCTCCTCTCTTGCTCTCTTGTGTATTGATTTTGAAATGAGGAGGGGGTGGCTTCTTATATAGTGCTCCATGGTCGATTTGGGTGAGGTAAAATAGGAAACCTCTCAAAACTAACCCTAAGCTCATTGATGATACCGCCAGAGGAGAGTGGGCCAAGGGGGTGGTTCCAGGGGTGTGGCCGCACCCTCACCCTGGTTGGCGCGCCTGGCCACCGGCCTTCTCTGGTCGATTGCTGCATGGACTTGGGTTGCTTCTATACTGGTGCTCGGCCTAGGTTTGATGATTGAGTGGGCCTTTTGCTTCTTCTTCCTTTGTTTGCTTGGGCCAAAATGAAGAATGGGTGTTTCTTTTCTTTCCTTTTGGCCCAACTTGGTATGTTTTCATGTTTTATCCTGCAAGACATTATAAACACCAAAACTTGTGGAAATGATTACTTTTAAGTCCCATTTCTATGTTTGGTGGTGTTTTTAGTGAATTTCATATGAATGTTGGCGGTATATGAATTGAGTTAAGTACCACCAATAGGTGGCAAGTGGTAAGAGCCTTGTCCATCCTCTATATTCCACCACATTAGGTCTAGTTATTAAATCGTAGAGGTCGTGGCAGACCTTTTCTATTTAACTCTCCTAGTTGGTAGGTGGGCTGTGCCCCAAAGTACTAGCGCATTTCTCCTAGTCATTAGTTTACCCTTAGTTACTGAAAGATAAATCGCTCTCTCTTCCACCTAGCTATCTCTAGTGTAGCTTGTTTAGTTGTTTAATTTCGGTAATTCACATTCAACTTCCACTATCGTTCACCTACCTAGGATACCCTTAGGCTTTCCATTAGCAATCCTAATAGTAAATATAAATTCAAGCCATCTGCCTTCCTATGGGAAAAATGTAAATTCGACATTTGGTACTCACCGAGCAAAGTGCTACGCGATAGTTCTTTGCGCTTGCCAAATTCCTCCACTAGTCGTTAAGAAGTATCAACAGGGACCTCCACTGTGTCTTCGTTGATCACTTCTAGGGTACATACACTTGACTCGAGAACTCATGGGACCTCCACAACTGTATTCAGAGGGCAAACAAGACCCTCTAGAAGTACATCTAGCGCTTTTCCGAGAAGCGCAATGAGCTCCCCAACATCACCGACGCCGACGTGATCAATGCCTTCATCTACGGCATGACATGTGAAATGCTCGTCCACGTGCTTGGCCGCGAGACCCCACGCACAACGCGGGAGCTCTTGGACGTCGTTGTAACAGAACCGCCTAATTTATAAGAGTACAAGTACAATGGCAACCACCGAAGCAGTCACTTAGATAAATATGCATATATAGCCGTATCAAAACTAACCCACAATTAAATACCTACGCATATATATGAGACATATATATACTTTAGTATCAAAACTAACTCTCCCCTTAGACTGCACGCTCACATCTTGCGGTCAGGCCACTCATCATCTTACCTTGGGTGTAGAGGCATTTGATCCATACATTACCACTCAAGTGAATGGCATCCATACAATAGCACGTTGTATGGACGACGAAAATAAAAAAACCCCATGTTAGTACTTAACTAACCACCTGGAATCCTTAACTGGGCATAATGGAAATGATCACTGGCACACTTTAGATTCAAAGTTCAGATTTGAACACCTATTTATATATAGCTATAAGTTTCCCAAAAACTGATTTTTGTAAAACAAAGAGTTTTGGTTTTAAATACACATACGGCTATAATGTTGAATCTTGCTCTGATGCTAGCTATAACAGAACTGCCCAATTTATAAGAGTACAAGTACAATGGCAACCATCGGAGCGGTCACACTTTCATACTTGAACCCATATAAACCCGGTAGTCCGTCGAGTACCACAAAGGGTCTCGATTCATTTCCAACATACAACCAAGATCGTACATGATTCAACATACAACCACATGTTACATAAAGTTCACAAATACATTGTCATACATCAGAGTGCAATTAAAGTTATTACAACATCAATTCCAAATAAAGTTGTAGCGGAAGTAAAGTAGTTTTGAAACAACATCACACATACTGTTCAAATACATGCCAGCTAGTGATCAAGTCCAACAAAAGCATCATAGATAAGACATATAATGGAAGCGCCTTGCCTGGGCCTACTCCTCATCCACAGTGGTACAGAAGCAATTCTTACAATAGTCGTGGTAGACAGTATTATCTGCAACTAGTGGGAATAAACTCTGAGTACGAGAAGGTACTCAGCTAGACTTACCCGTCATAAACCAAAATAAGGTGACTCCAAGGATCATGCAAGGCTTTATAAGTGGATCTAGCTTGACAACATTTTGCATAAAAGCCACTACTTAACTATACATTTATAATTTGGTCATCAAGTTAATTATAGCTATTCATCACTACATTAGCATCTAACCTATGCCAAACATGTGGTATAACATTTAGTAGCATACAATAGTAACCATAGCCGGTGTAAGATTTTCATATCCATCATAACCATCATATTTCATAATCCATTTACTATGATGTTGGAGCTAGTTAAGTTTCTCACTATCCAGGAGCGACGGTGATTCGAATCGATTTCAACTACCTGGGAATTTATTCCTAACACAAACCCAGGTAGACCAGATCAACGGTCACCTTTGGTACAACTTAGGTCCACATTTTGTGAGTTCGATCAGCGCTGCACAATCAGGGACACTACCGGATGCTAGGTCGATTAGGGATAGCCTGCCCTTGGCCTCACACTGGCTCCCTGCACATACTTACTACCTCCACTGTGCGCACTCTAACAGAACGAGGCCCGACCTGAGTTGAGCTACTTGGCTTCACGGTCGGAATGAGTTATCCGACCAGCTAAGTGAGAGGCATGCGTTCAATCTCGATAGAAGTGCCAACAATGGTACGGTCCTTAATCGACATGGATGGGACCAACATAGCCAACCTAACACCATTGCATATAAGTTTCTGCCTAATTTCCATTTAATATCAACCCATGGTTATTTTCCACGATAGCAAATATAGCCAACCGTGCTCCGGTATCCACCTATATCTCGTAGGTGACAGGAAATCACCCGACTTCTACTGTTCTAAGCATTGCTAAGTATATGTTTGATCCTGGACCTATATAGGGTTAAAGGTATAGATATCTGGACAAGGTAGTATCATGCAACAAGTGTTTTCAACCAACTCTTATAATCTAATGCATCAAACATAAAGGACTCAAGTGATATTTTGTAAAACATAGGAGCCTTAGAATGCTCTGGGGCTTGCCTTTTAGGAACGAGGTGGGACACTGGTCAGGACACACTAGGAGCTCATCAGTGGATGGTTCCTCTCCTTCAAGAGCTGCGGTTTGTGGTGCCTCTTGGTTGTCCTCTGTTTCTCCTTTGAATTCCAAGAGCGTCACTTCTTCGGGCGATCCTATATGTATGAGCATGAAATAAGATATCATGGATGCATAGATAGTTACATGGATGCTATGATATGATAAAATGCATGTGTATAAGTGTTCATAACAGTAAAGTATTAAGGTGATTCCCAAATAAATCTTATTTTACTGAGTAGGTGCATATCTCTTCGCATATAATTTAAACAACTTTCATAAAAAGTGTTTTTGGGACTGCAAGATAGCAGTCACATGTTTTGACCATAACTGGAGTTATACACAACCAAATACTATGATCTTGGACTTTTTGGAAATCTCATAAAATTTTCTACAACTTTCATTTAATCATCATAGGATGATTCAATAGCTATCTAGGTCAAACAATTCAATCATCCAGATCTGTCCAGAGGACAAACAAATCTAACAACAGACTTCTAACAGCTATAACTCCCAAACCATTTAGACTATTACCATGAGAATTTAACACAAGTAAGATAAGTAAGTTATCTACAACTTTGTTAATAATAAGTTTCAGAGGAAATGTAATTATCATCAAGAATTTATCAATACAACAGAAACTACTCCTGTAGTCTTCTAGTTGAATTATAAAGAAATAATTAAGTAGCTGCTTATAACCAATCAACTTCAAGCACAACTACCATTATAAACATATCATATGCATCACAAGGACCATAAAAAACATTATGTTTAAGCCCAACTAATTTATTCATATACATTTATCAATTTCCTTATATAATAGGGTGATTTATGAGAAATATTTCCAGTACTCCATAAATTTTGAGAAACTTACAGTAGCATACATATGACCCCAAAAGTCTACTGTGCAAATTTCATGCCAGTTGGATCAGTATAGCCATCTATACAAAAATGACAAGTTGCATAGGTTTATTTTAGCAAAAATAGTTTAGCCAAGTGAAAAGTGCCAAGCAATAGATTTTATATGTTTCTTAGTTTCACCATAACATAAGAACACTGTACAAAAATTTGCATGAGCCCAAGTTATGTATTTTTGCCTTATTTATTTTCACCAGAAACTAGCATTTATTTAAGATTAAATAAGAAGACCATATTCCCAGTATGACTACTGCAAGTTTAGTATTTTTTCTACCTAGATCATGTCAATACAAACTTAACAGGATTTGAATCACAATTTTTGCACACACCAAGCTCAGGTTATGCATTTTCTAAGATAGAACCCACTTCAAAAGCATTTTTCTAGTTACAATTTATTCTCCTAGAAAAATACCAAAAATAGTGTATTTAATATTTTTACAAAATACTACACTTCATGATGAATCCAAAAAAAATTGGTTCACCAAAATTAGACACTCCTAGCTTGAGATATGAATTTTTGAAACATGCATTCAAATCTAGAAAATAAATCAAAATATCAAAATATACGCAGAGACTAACAGCTGGGGCCCACAGTCAATGGGACCCACCCGTCAGCGAGACCAGCATAGGGGAGCGACGCTGACCGGCGAGAACTCATCAACAGTGAGGTCTCCGGTGGTAGCATCTTCACCGCTGCACTCTTCTCACACCCGTGCATCGACTAGTAGGTTTAGCTGGCCCGGTGGCTCGTCGGAGCAAGCTCGACGGCAGCCATGGTGGACGGTGGAGGTCGGGCGATGGTACGCCGACCATCTTCAGCCATTGCATGCTCAGGCGAGGACAACTACTCCATCCTGGTAACCTAGGGAAGCTACAATGCGTAGGTGAGGGCTCGAGGTGGCGTCGGTGAGCTTGTCTGTGTGCATGGCCGTGCGATGGCGCACGGAGCACGGCGTGGCTCTCACCATTCTGGCTAGACGGCGGTGAAAGGTAGGTCTCCGTCATGCCACTAGCTAGGTCTTGGAGTACTCGACCTAATACATGAGAGAAAGGAGGGAGACGGTGGACTAGCTCGGTGGCGGCGAGCTCGAGTGCCATGGTAGCCATTGCGGCCGCGCGCAGAGTGGTGACACGTTCTGGTGCTACCCGACGATAGCATCATCCCTAGATCTAGCCTAAGCATCTAGACCCAAGCATGGTGCTGGACTAGAGAAGACAGAGGCATGCGATGTGGTGGAGCAGTCGGGCCATGGTGAGCCGCGAGCGTGGCAGCGCTCCGGTGACGATGGTGGCTATGGTGAGGCTAAATGTCGTTGTACCTAGGGTCAATAGGTGGTGCTGATGGCTTGAGGAGGTGGAGGTGATGGTAGAGCAGCAGTGGCCAAGACAAATCGGTCGGCAAGGCTATGTTGGCGGCGAGCGGCTACGGTGGAGCTGCGGCGGTGCACAGCGAGCTCGGCGCGGCGCTTTGGCGAGGCAGAGCGAGCGGGAGAAGGTGAGAGCGAGTGAGTGGACCGAGCGGCTAGTCTGCGGTGCATATGTGTATGCCTTGGCATGACCAGCTAGGCCAACATCGGCGTACGGTTGCCATGCAGCGGCCATGGCATGTGGCCGGTCGGCCGCTGGCGTGCACGTGAACAAGATCGTCAGAGCTGACACCGGTGACTGACAGCGCGTTTTCAACCCCTTATATCTCCTAATCCGTTCTTTGTCCATTGCTAAAACTCTATTAAGAAAAGTTGTGGAGCTACATGTCCTCTACATCTTTGCTTTAGGAAGTATCCCCTAATTCACCATGGTTTGCGAGTTAAATCATCCCAAAGTCGTGCACTTTGAAACCGAAAACTCCCTCAGACTACAAAAATTTTGCTAAGTATAAAACTACAATTTCTTGTTACTTGTGAGCTATTTTGGAGCATGCTATGCACTAGATTTGACTTTGACCCAAAAATAAAAGTTGTTACCCTAGTCAAGTACTACAACTTTGCTTAAGGGTGCACTGCCATGCAAATAATCTAGACTAGAGTTCAACTTTGGTCAAAGTAGTAACATGAAATTGACACTTTTAGAGTAACTATGACTTAGAGACTAATTTGGTCCATGACATGAATACCAACTTTGTTCCAACCACCATCCTAAGCATGTCTAAGGTGTTTTTGTGACCCCACACAAATCTTCTACATTGGTCACTCATGATCACAAGCATATACATGTTGTAACATAAAATAACAAAGGTATCTTTCATATGTTTCATATGCTAATGCTCAAATATGAATGAATGATGCTTATGCCCATGCAATTCAAGTGCAGAAGTGCAAGCCTAACACCTAGGGTTTTATAGTCGCCACATAGTACACCACCGGTGAGGAGGCCATCTAGGCCAACTTCAGCGACAAGGCGAAGACCGCCGGCCACCTCGGTGGTGGGAACAGCGCTGATGGCCCTGCTTCGTCCTAGCATCACCGCGACAAAGAGGGCCAAGGATCGGAAGTGCCACAAGGAGGAGATGGTGGCTGTAGCCGACCATGCTGCCAGGCCTCAGCCCGCGGGCACGGTGCATGCCCCGAGCAATTCGAGAAGGCGCTTGAGGCCCCCTGTACATTCCATAGGGGACAGGCAAAGCACCTCCTCAAAGACTACGCTACCATCAGGGGCTACATCTGTGGCACCCTCGACCAATAGGACAAGGCCTAGAAGCCTGCCCTAAAGGCCGGCGAGCCAGTGGATGGCACCTAAGGGGAGGATGTTGGATTCCCCAAGGCTGAGTGATGCCTCATGATCTTCGGGGACTCCTAGGCCTATGAGTCCTGCTAGCAGCACCACATCACCGAGCAGGAGGTTAACACCATTCATACCCTTGCCGCTCCAACATGGCTCCATTGGTCCTAGACGGCTATCACCTTTTGTCATAGAACTGTCCAATTTATAAGAGCACAAGTACAACAGCAATCACCGAAGCGATCAAACCATCATACTTGAGCCCATATAAACTCAGTAGTCCAATGAAATCATGAAGGGTCTCAAACAACCAACATACAAACCAAGATCATAGAGATTCAACATAACTAGTCACATGTTACATCATAGTTCACAAATATTTCTCATACATCAGAGTTCGAATAATTATTACAAACCAAGTTTGAAAGTAGCGGAAGCAAAGTAGTTTAACATCAACATCACATGTAGTTTAATACAAAGCCAGTGTTATAGTCATCTCCAACCAAAAGCACAAGGGTGAGATGATATATAGAATGACCATTGCCCATGGTCCTAGTCCTCATCCACTGTTGGAGTAAGGCAGTTCTTGTAGTAGCCATGATACATAACGTTATCTGCAACAATGGGAATAAAATCCTGAGGACGAGAAGGTACTCAGCTAGACTTACCCATCAAACTAATATACTAAGACACCAAGGAGTATGCAAGGCTTTATAAGTAGAGCTGGTAGACATTATTTGTAGAAAAAGCATAAGTTATCCAACATATCTTTAATTGTGAATCACCAGTTATTAATCCTATCTCATACTAGATTAGCAACTATCCTATGCCAAACATGTTGGTACCATTAAGTCATCACAATAATAACCATATCCAGTTGAACTCTTGCATAATCTCATAACCAACATTTCCATCAATTAACTACGATGAAAGGAACTCAAGTCAAGTTCTCACTATCCGGGAGAGACGGTGATTCGAATCGATTCCTATCAAGCTGGGGAATTATTCCTCACACACACCCATACTTCCCCCGTCAGGGTCGCATTAGGTCACCTTTGGTACAACTCAAGTAAACTCACGGGTACGACCAGTGCCGCACCCTCAAAGATACAACCAATCTACCAAGGGTGCTCAGAACTCTAACCTGCCCTTGGGCTTACGCCATTGGCTCTCCGCACATCCTTACTGCTTCTAGGGTGCGCACTTTTACAGCTCATGGTCCCGGCCTGAGTTGAGCTACTCAGCTTCGCGGTCGGAACAACTTATCCGGCCAACTATGTGAGAGGCATGTGTTCAACATGACAAGATGGCCTCCAACGTCCGGTCCTTAAATGACTCAGACGGAGTCACTACGATACCACACATAAGACTCTGCCCGGTCTCCATTTATTCAATAGTACCAGGTTATGTTCCACGATAGCACAATATAGCCAACTGTGATCAAGTTATCACTTATAGCTCGCAGGTGACAGGAAATCACCCGATTTCTACCGGTCTAAGCATAGCTAAGCATGATAAGCGTTCCTAGACTTAAATAGGATTCATGGTAGATATTTCTTGTCAAGGAAGGTAATATGCAGTAAGTGTTACCAAACAACTCCTGTCACGTAATGCATCAATACGAATAACTTTAAGTGACATTCATAAAGTAGGGAGGCTCATAATGCTCCGGGGCTTGCCTTTCATGAATGTTGACGGCTGATGATCAGGGCACTCGGGAAGGTGATCGGCTTCAGGCTCTCCTTCTCCAGGAACCTCCTGGTGCTGCACTTCCTGATTCTCCTCTTGTGGATCGTCATCTAGCTCCACCAACGTGATCTCCTCGGTGGCACCTATTGCATGCATATGCATAAGTAAGCTCATGAATGCATAAGAGGGATCATAGATGATGTGATATGGAAAGGTACATGCTGCGGTAATGATGTTGAGTAGCATAATGATAACAATGCTAACTCCATGCTAACTGAGTAGGTGCATATCTCTTCTCTATCTACTTACAAATTTCACACAATGCAAATGTCTAAGCTACACATGACAGTTACTGTTTACATCATAACTGAAGTTCTACTTATCCAAATGTTGTGACCTTGGACTTTATGAAAATCTTCTAAAAGTTCCTATAACTCTTATTTAATTACCAAAAACTAATTCACAATCTATCCTAACCAAAACAGACAATCTATCCAGTGTGTTGAGAAAATTCCAGAGAACAAGCATTTTGGAAAACTAACATTAAACAGCTATAACTCCTAAACCCTTCGGCCTATTGCCCTGAAATTTTAGCACAAGATAGATTAAGAAGTTCCCTACAACTTTTTTATTAACCATTTCCACAGAAAACATCATTTTGATCATGCAACATACCAAACCACAAAATTCGTCCGAAAACACTTTACTTTGAATTATAGAGCAACAATATTTTTACTACATGTAAGCATTCAAAATTTGACATTACCAAGTATACCAACAGTGCAAGAACATCAAATACACTCAAGAAAACATAATGGCCAATCCCAAACTATTTATTTAAATGCCTTTATCAATTTAATTAGATAAGTAGGGGAAATAATAAATATATACCAAATGTGCACAATAAATTCTCAAAAACTTACAGTGGCTTACAAGTGCTACCAAAAGACTACTATAAAAGTTTCATGCCATTTTACCAAGTATAATATCCTTTACAAAAATAACAAGCTAGCAAGGCCTATTTTAGTGAAAATAGTAAACCCTATAGAAAAGTGCCAAACAACAGATTATATATGTTTACTAGCTTCATATTAGTGCCATACTACTATACAAAATTTTGCATATCAATATGTTACATATTTTTATCCCTACAATTTTCCTCAAAAAATACCATTTATTACTAGATAAATAGAAATACCCTACTTAACTCAAGTTTACAGCAAGTTTATTATTTTTCCTAGCTAGAGCATGTCAATACAAAACCAACAAATTTGGAATCACAATTTTATCACATTTCTAGCTCAAGAAATCTATTTTACAAGTTTACTAACATTCAAAAAGTACTTATTCAAATACATTTAATCACCAATAAAAATACCAGAAAATGTACATTTCATATTTTTATAAAACACTACACTTCATGAGGAACACAACAAAATTTGGTTCGCAAGAATTGGACCTCTAAAACTCCACTTATGATTTTTCAAAGTTGCATGCAAATCTAGAAATAAATGAACTATCCTTTCAAACTGAGCCGCTGACAGCCGGGGTCCACGCCTCAGATAGGCCCATGCGTTAGCGAAAGTAAAACAGAGGAGCGGCACTGCTCGACGCGGATCGGCCGGAGTTCGACGATGGAGAGCCTCCCCAGCGACGGCATCGGTACAACAGTGACCACCATGACCTCCCGCACCTATTGAGCTATCTAGCTGGACCAATCACCGGAGCTAACGATGACGGCGGCGACCATGGCGGTGCAGCGGTGCGGCTCGACGGCGAGACACTGAAGCTGGCTATAATAGCTTGATCTAGGGTTCGGCCAAGGTCCTACCTGACACGGTGATTCTAGCGCACCTACAAGCGTGACTCGTGGTGGTTGGAAACGGCCCGGCTACGGTGACGGAGGATGGCGGTGAAACAACGGCAAGGTCGTGTGTGGCACGACTGCTTACCGGGCGCGTCTAGCAGGCAAATGTGGGTGCGATGGTGCGGTGGGAGTACGACGGGGCTGCTCTAATGGCGAATGCGCGACGCGATGCGAGCTGGGGCTGGCAATGGCGACGGTAGCGCTACGGTGAGCTGCTGCAGGCGAGCGCGAAGGCGAAGGAGAAAGGAGGCAGTGGAAATGAGAGCATGGAGAGGTCATGGGCGAGCACGGGCGTGAAGTGAAGCGCCGAGGCCCAATGTGGCCTGGCCGGTCAGGCCGGCGGCGACGCGCGGCGCACACGTGGCGTCCAAGTTCTGAACTGGTCGGCACTATAGGTGCGATGCAGTTCGGCCATCAGAGCGAATGAACCACCCTGACAGCGCAACTTGGCATCGTTCATGCTCCTAATCCATAGCTAATTAGCGCAAACAATCTAAACCCAAGTTGAAGCCCTATATATCATCTTCAACTTCTATTAAAGGTACAAGTTCTAATTCTCAATGGATGAGGAGTAAAATCATCACCAATGTCGAGCCAGGGAAACTATAAACACAATAAGACTTAGAGAAATTCTAAGTGTTGAAAAATAGTTACATGATGATTTTTGTGAGCTCAAAAAGACTAAGCTATGCATAGAATTAGCTCATGACCCAAAAATAAAAGTTGTTGCTCTACTCAAATACTACAACTTTGCTTATAAGTTCACTGCCATGCAAAGACTCTATGACATAGTTCAAACTAGGTCAAACATAGCACTTTAAAATGATGTCATACACCATATCAATGACTTAGAGACTAAACTAGCCTTAGTCATGAATACCAAAGTTGTTCCTTATGCTATTCTAAACATGTTTAAGGTATTCCCAAGGTTCCACACACATTTCATACATTGGTGACATGTAAACCCTAGCATAAGTAATGAAATTAAGTGATACACATGCAATATAAGCCAACTTAGATGGAATACATTATATGCTTATGATCATGGATGCTCAATGATGATTGTGATCATGCAATATCAAGGTTAGATGCATGCTTAACACCCAGGGTGTTACACCTTCGACCAGGAGGATTGCCCTAATCGTGTTCCTCATCTGGGGCGCTACCCGCTCGTGGTTAGCCTAATCGTGGGCACCACGCACCTCTCCAAGGTGCTGATGGATGGTAGTAGCGGCCTCAACATCCTCTATATCAACACCCATGGAGCAGCCTACCATTAGGTGGTTTTACATGAAGCAGAGCCATCCTACCATCCGATGCGACATTGACTAAATTCTGGAGAACCAGTGGAGCTAGTCAGAGAAGTAGACCAGTGCTAATATGGAGCAAGTGAAGGAGCTCCTCGGGCTAATAAGGTGTATGAAGATGAATGGAGTAGTGGTGGCGGTGAGCTTCATAGTGCGCCATGTCTAGCCCAGCAAGGAGAGGGCTCATCTAGGCTTTGACTTCAAGGGAGACACTGACGGCACCCAAGAGAGGACAGAGAGATTGACGAAGGAGGTTGTGCTACGCTGGGCCACAGAGCTATTCGCTCCAAATGCGTTGTTCAGTGTACCAGGGCAACTGAGAGCCTTCAACTGCATGAACCCACCTCCTTAGGTAAAAACCTCGACTATTGTTCCTGGTGACTGTATCCCATGCTGGTGTCGAGCAGTGTACTGATTCGCTCATGGAAAGATCCATTTGTAGGAAAGGACGGTGTACTTCTCGGGCGTGCCGAGGAGCGATTAGCTAAAGGCAGTGGACGCCAAGCCGACCACTCAGCTGGAGGAAGGTGCCATCAGCACCTCATCTGAATCTAGAGGTGTAGGTGCTGGTCAGAAGGAGAGTTCCCCCCTTGTATCAGAGAAAGTTTTGGGGGAAAAGGGCGGCAACAGATGAGTCAGCCCAAAAGAAGAGGAGAACGGCAGATGTAGCTCCACGCAAGCTGGGCAGCATCTCGCTTGGTGGCGATCAGACCACTTGGATGTAGAGCATGGCGATATCCGAGTGGTTGGACGATGATGAGGTTCTGGTAGCTTCCCCTCCGAGCGCTAAAGACTCATCACGCAACACGCGCACGGAGACACAATCGAAGGGAGGGGAAGGAGTCCCCGACCAGCAGGCGGATGAGGTGCTGATGGCAGGGGCCGCAAGACCTCTAGCCTAGGACACATGGGTTGACCCTAGAGCAGTGCCTGGGTGCTCGGGGAGGCAGCACTAGTTTAGAACCATCTATCGGAAAGCTGATGTGTAAGTATCCCTGTCTTGTAGTCGGTTGTTGTCCGATCTTTATAGTTGCGGTGATCGATGAGGCAATCTGATGCAGAACGAGGCATACGGAGGATCCAAATCCTTTTGTCCAGACTGGTGAGCAGCCAGGGGCTGTTCTCGGTGCAGAGACCATGCCGGCAAACTCCATCCTAGAGTCCCCGGGCACTCGGTGGTTTGCAGAGGAGTCGACCACCGCTGCTGGTGGAGTTGAAAGCAGAGAGCGGTTGGCGATGATGGCGGGTGGGTCGGCGGATACGCCAAGAGCAACGGCGAGAGCCGCTGAGTCTTCAAAGGCGGAGGCAAGAGCTATCGACGTCGTGCTAGAATCTAGGGCGCAGAGGCTGGTAGCATCGGAGGAGCAAGCGTCATGCCTGAAGATGCCGCGGGGCATGGTCGATCGCTTCGTGCAGCCATCGAGCCCCCAGGGAGCGCCACTAGCTATGGAGGAAGAGGACGAGGTCAAGGAGATTGAGCGTGAAGAATCACGACCTCAAGCCATCCGCATCCTCCATAAGCAGGGGGACGAAGTTGTGGTCGTGGAGGAGGAGGATACCGCTAGGGAGGTGAAGAGGCTATGGTCCACCCTTTCCATAGCCATGAAGCAAATTGAGGTTAGTATTGTGTCGGCGATGTCCGTTTTTAGCATTGGAGAATATGTCCTTTATAGTCTTGGTTCTTTGCAGGGCATAGCATGAACTGCCATACACTGGCAGCAGCTGATCAAGAGGATGGAGCACCTCGTCGAGGAGAATGCGAAGCTAAAGGAGGCAATGAAACTGATGGAGAAAAATGTATAGAGGGCCCAGCACGAAAGAGATCTTGCTGAATCAAACACGAGGGACCTGGAGTACCAAAAGGGTGCCCTATCCGAGCAGCTGAAGACCATCTCTGAGCAGCTAGAGCACACCTCTGAGTAGTTGAGAAGCTGAAAGGTCCTTGTTTGGTTTTGGTAATTAAGTGACAACTTAGGTGGACTAATTGTGTTTATGTGAGATACATAGGTGATTAGTCCACAGGTACATGTGTGTGAGCAACATATGCCATGAAGGTGAAAATGGCTTGGAGATGTTGCAAAGCTCACACATGTGATGATGAAGGAGCTTATTGCACATGAGACATGACATTGAGTCATGTGATCAAGGTGGAGAAGATCAAGACAAGACTTGGCTTGATGGACCGGTTGCAAGCGTGAAGGGCAAGTCAAGGCTTTGGAGTGATGGACCGCGTGGCGGTGAAGCTTGAGCAAGACTTGGCGCCGATGGACGATGGCAATGGTGAAGAGCAAGTAAAGTCAAGATCGATGAACCAATATGATCATGTGATGATATGAAGTGGATCATATCATTGTTGATCGTGTTGGTGCATGTGTTGCATCGACATTGGAGGAGATGGAATGGAATGCGCAAGGCAAAGGTATAACCTAGGGCATTTCATTTCACCGGTCATAGGTGTGTAGAGAAGTTTATGACCGGGTTTAGGATAGATGGCCGTACTATCAAGAGGGGCAAACTTGTTTGCATATTGGTCATCTAGTGCCACTCGAGTGATCTAACTTTGCATTGTCGCTAGGATCGAGTGGCGTGGCAAGTTGAGTGGCTAACATCCTTTGGGAAATGATTGTAAAAATGCTAACACACATACACATGATGGTGTACACTTGGTGGTGTTGGCACATTTACAAAGGAGGTGGTGTTTGCAGGGTTGAGATGGGTTTCGGGAAAATGGAATGTCTATTTTCTACTGCGCCGGATGCAAATTCTTGTGGTTAGCACACTTGAGCAAGGGTGAAGAGAATGGAGGAGATGCCAGCGTCGGTCAAGTGACCGGACGCTGGATCCAAAAGCACCGGACACTGCCTGCCTGCGTCCGGTCGCGCTGACATGGAGTGAAGCAGTAGCTGGAGAGTGACTGGACGCTGGTGCTGCGTCCGATCGCATTCGACCGGACGCGTCCGGTCATGCTCGGGAGCTTACTGGAAATGATCGGACGCTGAGGGTCCAGCGTCCAGTCAGTTGAAGCTGGAGCGTCTGGTCAGGTCAAGTGACCGTTGGAATCGGGACACGTGGTCGTCTGCGAGCGACCGGACGCTGAGGTCCAGCGTCCGGTCAACACGACCGGAGCATTCGGTCGGCCCGACCGTTGCCCAGTGAAGGGGTAATGGCTAGTTTAGCCCTTGGGGCTATAAATAGAAGTGGCCTTCGGCCATGGCTGGTGTGGAGCACCTTGGGGGACTTTGTGTCCATGCTTGAGAATGCTTAGGAGCCCTCCATCTCACACATACTTGATAGCGATCATCCGATTGTGTGAGTGAGCGATTCTAGTGCGATTGCATCATGAGGTTGCATCGAGTGGCACTAGGTGATTGAGTTGCAAGCCGGTGGTGCTTGTTACTCTTGGAGGTTGCCACCTCCTAGACGGCTTGGTGGTGGTCTCCGTCGAAGCGCGCAAGAAGCTTGTGCGGCGCTCCGGAGAAGTGCTTGTGAGGGGCATTGTGCTCGCCCCGCGGGAGCCGCGAAGAGCAACTTTAGTAAAGCGTGTCATTGAGCTACCCTCACTCAAGGGGTAGGTTCTTGCGGCGCCTGACGTGCGGGCTTAGCGGGTGATGCTAATTAGCCGCCGAACCACCAAGTGAGCGGTCGACACAACGGGGACTAGCGTGTTGGCAAACACGTGAACCTTGGGAGAAAAATCATTGTGTCAACCTTATTCTTCCCGTTGGTTTGCATCCCCGTTACACAAGCTTGCAATTACTTTTATACATATTAAGCTTGTGTAGTTGCTCTTATAATTAGATAGCTTGTGTAGCTTACTAGTTACCTTCTTGCTTGTGTAGCATAGAAGTAGCTCCCATGCGTGGCTAATTTGGTTTGTGTAACCTTGTTAGTCACATTGCTTAGTTTGTGTAGCTAAGTATTTGTGCTCTCTAATTTGGCATTGGTTGCCTTGTTATTGAGCATTGCTAGTGAGCTTAGTTGGCTTTGTGCTTTTGCTTACTAGCATGTGTAGGAGCTCCCTTGTTGCTTAAAAGTACTAGAGGCATAGGTTTGTGTGACCTTGCTCCTAGCATTGGTTAAGAGAGCTCTAGCTAGCCCGGCACCTTTGTTGCATAATTGTTATCTTTGAAAGGTGCTAGTGAACATATATAGTGGGGTATAGTCTTGGCTAGACCGATAGTTTTAATTCCGCATTTGTATCGGTTAGCCAACGCGTTTAAGTTTTAGAAAAGACTATTCACCCCCCCTCTAGTCACCATCTCGACCCTTTAGAAGCGTCTCTGAGCAGCTGAAGAGCAACTCTGAGCAACTGAAGAGCGTCTTTAACCAGAAGAAAGGTATTGCGGATCAGTGAGTTTGTTCTGCATTGCTGAACAATCTTGATGTTGCTGATGATCATCACGTTTGTACAGCAAGATGTAGAGCTCGGCCAGTTGCATTAGGTCATCGGTCAACTCCAAGAGGAGAAGGCGAGGGTGTCTGGGCAAGTGGAGAAACTAGCCGAGGATCTAGAAGGTGAGTGGTTCATGGTCGGAGTTGTTGCTGAAATGATTTCTTCATGTGACGAATCCCTTTGGCTTCTGCAGAATACCGTTGAAGGACCAGGGTGCAGTTCGATGTGTTGGAGCTAGAGGCATGAACCCAGAGGGGAAAACTCGACGCCGTGGTGGCCAAAGTCAAGCTGGTGCTCGACTGTATCAACATGGAGGTAGCTCCTCAACCGGATGATAGGCCACCACGTTCGGATGCCATCATCGACAGGTGCAACGCGGCGTGGGAGAACTTCAAGAGTTTCAACTGAGACGCCACTATCTCCATCATGACATACGCCCTGGCGGTGGTCCAGTCTCACTACCCTACCATCGATCTTTGAGCAATAGGGGCCAGATTCGCTCGAAGGACGGGTGCGACGAAGTAGGAGCAGCTAGAAGATGAGGTGGAGGACGCGGCGAAGAGGCTAGCCAACGATGTCGATCTATTCGGTGAGGCAGATGGTGAGGGCCAAGCTCAATGACCTAAGTGGAGAGAGACCTATATGGGACAGCTGGAGAGGAGGGTTAAATCCGCAAGGGCATAAGCAAACATTTATGTATTTGTATAAATATTGCATGTAGACATCATATGCATGTTTATGCGACTGGCTAGCACTTTTAGTGAAAAAGAAACTTGTTGTTAACCCTAACACGTTTATACGCGGTATAAGTAGCATCCGAGCAGTTAGTTTGTCACTGAGCTCTTGGCCTTGGCTAGCCCGTATTCCATAACGTCGAGCGCTGGAGCCCGTGCATGTCTAGGAGGAACAGATGTGACCAAGGAACCATAGCCGACCACCCATAACATAGAGCGTGGAGCCCATGGCATGTATAGGGAGAGATCAGAGACTAGGTTTTCTCCAAAGAACACAGTGCAGAACGTGTGCTGCTCGATGGTTGGCGAAATATCTTAAAGATAATTTAGTATGGAGAAGCGGGGAGAAACGTTTATGGAGATCACATATAATTGTCGGAGTTTATTGAGGAGTAGCATAGAGCTAGCGATCGCAAATGAGGATTAAACCAGAGTGGAGAAATAATGGAGACAAATTATGGCGACAAAAGCTTCATTCATTATGGAGTGGAGAGTACATATCTAGAGCATTTCAAGGATAGAAATGTATAAGGTGCTCGATGTGCCACGAATTAGGGATATTGATTCCATCCAACTCACATAGTCGGCAAGACCCTGGTCGGGTAACCTCTTTGACCATGTAAGGCCATTCCTAGGGGAGGAGAGCTTGTGCATCCCTTTGGTTTTCTGCTTTCGACGGAGAACGAGGTCGCCGATCATAAATGAATGACCTTTGATGTTGCGATTGTAGTATCTTCGCAAGCCTTCTAGGTACTTGACTATGCGGATGCAAGTGATCAGGCGTTCTTCTTCTACCCTGTCGACATCCTCTGTCCGAACAGCTGCGGCTTGATCTTCATTGTAATGCTCTACTCTGGGTGCTCGAAAGGCAATGTCTGCCGGAAGTATGGCTTCTGAGCCATAGACCAAAAAATATGGAGACACACCGGTGTTGCGACTAGCTTGAGTGCACAGAACCCAGACCATAGCTGGGAGCTCTTTGAGCCATCTGCCTGGATGCTTTTCCTCTTTCTGGTATAGTCTCTTTTTTAGGGCATCGAGGATCATGTTGTTCGCCCGTTCGACCTGGCCATTGGCTCTAGGATGGGCAACAGAGACGTATTTGATGGAGATGCATCGGTCTTTGTAGAAGTCCCAAAAATGGTGGCTAGTGAATGTAGTTCCAAGGTCAGTGATAATGATGTTTGGGAGACCAAATCAATGGATGATATCTTCGAAGAGCTTGACTGCCTTCTTTGTAGTAGCCAAAACCAGCAGCTTGTACTCAATCCACTTGGAGAACATGTCAATGGCGACGTATACATACTAAAAACTGCCTGGCGTGGTCTTGAAGGGACCGATCATGTCTAGTCCCCAGCATGCAAAAGGCCAAGAAGCTGGGATGGTCTACAATTTCTGCACCAGCACGTGTATTTGCTTAGCGAAAAATTCACATCCTTCACAACGTCGGACAAGGTCTTCTGCGTCGGAGATGGCCGTGGGCCAGTAAAAACTAGCTTAGAAAGCTTTGCTGACTAGGTTTCTGGAGGCCGCGTGATTGCCACAGGAGCTAGAGTGAATTTCAAGAAGTAGTTTCACTCCCTCTTCTTAGGTAATGCATTTCTGTAGTATCCCTTCCTTGGCACTTTTCCTCATCAAATTCCCATCTACTAGCACGTAATGCTTGCTGCAATGGATGAGACCTTCAGTCTTGGTCTTATCGATGGGTACATCGATGCTGCTGAGGTACTTGATGAACTATTCCCTC
The DNA here is from genome assembly GCA_904845875.1 of Miscanthus lutarioriparius. Lineage (NCBI taxonomy): Eukaryota > Viridiplantae > Streptophyta > Magnoliopsida > Poales > Poaceae > Miscanthus > Miscanthus lutarioriparius. Next base: position 83,920,499 of record CAJGYO010000010.1, read on the forward strand.
CAATCTACGGCCGGCGAAGGTACTACAAGTACCAACCTTTTCGACGGGGATTTCTTGAACTTCCTTCTCTTCCTTGATAGATGGTGTAAAGAGGTCTTGAACGAAAACCCCACGCGGAATCACAGCGCGAGAAGAACCTATCTTAGATAGGTGATTCGTGAGCTGATTTTGATCTCATACCACGTGGTGGTATTCGATACCGTAGAACTTTCCTTTCAGTTTCCTAATCTCGGCGCAGTATGCGTCCATCTTCTCATTGTAGCAGGACCAATCTTTGTTGACTTGGTTTATGACTAGCGCGGAATCTCTGTATACCATGAGGCATTTGATGCCAAGCTCGATGGCTATACGAAGTCCATGGAGACATGCTTCATACTCCGCAGCATTGTTGGAGGCTGGAAAATGAATTCGGAGAACGTAACGGAGCTTGTCCTTAGTTGGAGTGATGAACAAAATGCTAGCACCAGCACCGTTGATGTTGAGGGCGCTGTCAAATTACATTAACCAGTGCTCAGGGCAAGTAGCAGGGATGGGCTCCGGGATCTCGGTCCACTCAGCGACAAAGTCAGCCAGCGCCTGCGACTTAATGGTAGGTTTGCTTCTGAATTCTATGGAGTAAGTGCCAAGCTCGATTGCCCACTTGATGATGAGGCCATTGGCCTCTTTGTTATGGAGAATGTCCCCCAGAGGGAACTCGGTGACCATGGTGATCTTGTAGTACTCAAAGTAATGGTGGAGCTTGCACGATGTGACCAGGATGGCGTATAACAGCTTCTAGACCGGAGGGTAACGAGTTTTGGACTCATTAAGAACCTCACTGATGAAGTAGACCAGACGTTGCACCTTATAGGCATGCTCATCTTCCTCGTGCTCAATAACGATAGCTGTGCTAACGATGCGAGAGGTGGCGGTGATGTAGATCAATAGGGTTTCATTTGGTCGAGGCGCCGTCATGATCGGAGGCTTCGTTAGGAACAACTTGAGATGCTCGAAGGCCGTATCAGCCTCCTATGACTAGGAGAAGTGCTCGGAGGCCTTGAGTAGTTTCAAAAATGGTAGTCCCTTTTCCCCGAGGCGTGATATAGAGCGGCTGAGAGCAGCCATGCACCCTGTGAGCTTCTGTATATCCTTTACGCAGGTTGGCCGTTTCATGTTGGTGATGGTGGAGACCTTGTTGGGGTTGGGTTCGATACCATGGGCGCTGATGATGTAGCCCAGGAGTATGCCGGATGGAACTCCAAAGATGCACTTTGAAGGGTTCAACTTCCATCTGTATCTTTTTAGGTTGGCAAACGTTTCTTCGAGGTCGGCGATGAGATTGTCGTAGGTTTTGGATTTGACGACCACATCGTCGATGTAAGCTTTGATGTTGCTGCCTATCTATTGGTCGAGGCACATCTAGATGGCCCTTTGGTAGGTCACCCTAGCATTTTTGAGTCCAAAGGACATGGTGGTGTAGCAATTCGCACTGAAAGGCGTGATGAATGACGTTTTGATCTGGTCGTCCTCTTTGAGAGATATCTAGTGATAGCCAGAGTAACAGTCGAGGAAGGAGAGGAGTTCGCAACCGGCGGTGGAGTCTACAACCTCGTCTATCCGAGGCAGTCCAAAGGGGTATTTAGGGCAGTGTTTGTTGAGATCAGTGTAATCAACGCACATTCTCCATTCTTTATTCTTTTTTTAAACAAGAACTAGATTTGCTAGCCACTCAGGATGATACACTTCTTTAATAAATCCAGCTATTAGGAGCCATTTTATTTCTACCCTAATAGCCTCCTTCTTGTCTAGCATGAATCGTCGGAGTTTTTGCTTGATCGGCTTGGTGGTCGGCGAGACATTCAAGGAGTGCTCGATCTTCTCCCGTGGTACCCCCAGCATGTCTGTAGGTTTCCAAGCAAACACATTGGTGTTGGCACATGGGAAGGAGATGAGCGTGCTTTCCTATTTGGGGTCAAGATGAGGCCCAATCTTGATGGCCTTGGTGGGGTCATCGAGGCCAAGGCCGACCTCCTTCGTTTCCTTGGACTTAGCGGAGGCATGTGGAGGCTCTAGCGCTGGGATCGCCAGGTCATCGGTGGGCACCGTCTTGGCATCGGTGACCACACTAGCCATCTAGATGGAGAGGTCGGTGGCTTCGACGAGAGCGAGACTCTCTATCTCACAGGCATAGGCGATGGATAGGTTGGCCCGCAGAGCTAGAACTCCTACAGGCGAAGGCATCTTTAGTACTAGATAGGCATAGTGTGGTATGGCCATGAACTTGGCCAGAGCTGGCCGACCAAGTATCGTGTGGTAGGCGGTGTTAAAGTCGGCGATGTATAAGTTGATATGCTCAACACGGAAGTTGCTAGCCATGCCGAATTGCACCGGGAGGGTGATCTCTCCAAGCGGTTTGGATGCCCTGCCAGGTACCACCTCCCAGAAGGAGGAGTCAGAGGGAGTGAGGTCTTCTATTCCAAGGTCGAGCTCCTTTCGGGCTTCGGCGAAGAGGAGGCTCAGAGCGCTTCCACAGTCGATGAGTACTTTCCTAAAGAGTACTTTCTTGATGGTGGCATCGAGGACAAGGGGGAAACGCCCTGTGTAAGGGATGTCCACCCACTGGTCGGCCCTGCTGAAGGTGATAGGGACCTCAGATCAGGGGCAATAGCTAGGGATGGCGATGGTGTCTTTTGTGTTGATGGCGAGCACCAGGCGGGCGGTGAGCTTTTGATCTCTTCTGCTCTCGGCGGCGACAAGGCCCTCGAAGATAGTGGCGACCACCTTGTCGTGATCCTAGAAGGCATTGTTGCTATTCCTAGGTGGTCGGCGACCTCTAGCTTTGTCAAAATTGTCGTCGTCCTTCTTTTTGGCCTAGAACTCCTTAGCCAAGCCAAGGCAGTCCTTCATCTTATGCTTGCTATTCTTGTGAAGGGGGCATGGGCCTTCGAGGATTTTATTGTACTGCTCATCATAGTTGCGCTTGGCGCGATGTTCATCAGCAGCGGTGATGATGTGGTTTGGTCGGCGGCGGTGATATTGACCAGCTTTGGACCCTTCCGACCGATCACGGCCACTATCCTAATGGTGGCCGCGGTCGTCGTGGCGGCGGTCACTATGGCATCGTTCATCGGGGTGCTCGTCGCTGCAGTGAGTTGCGCGATGAGTGCCCACATCCTCGTTGAAGCGAACTTCAGCCTCTTCAATGTCAGTGTACTGATCGGTAGTCGTGATCATCTCGCCAATCCCCTTTGGCGGCTTGCGATTGAATTTGGAGTGGAGGTCGTGGTGATGGAGTCCTTGGACAAAGGCGGTGATGACTTCTGCTTCCATGAAGTTGGGAATAGAATTCCTCATCTTGTAAAAGCGTCTGATGTAGCTATGGAGGAGCTCAGATGGTTTCTGATAGATGTGATTTAGATCATGCTTGGTGCCCGGCCGAGTACACGTAGCCATGTAGTTGTCGGTGAAGACCTTCTTTAGCTTTTCCCAAGATCCGATGGAATCTAGGGTGAGGCTCGTGAGCTAGTTCATTGTGGTTGGTTTGAGCATGACTGGAAGATAGTTTGCCATGACATTGGTATCTCCCCTGACGGTGCACACAACAGTGGCATAAGCTTGTAGCCATTGTGTGGGGTTCATCCACCCCGCGTAGGGCTCGGTCCCAGTGATTTTGAAACCGCGGGGCCACTGGAGTGTTCGGAGTGTCCTCGTGAATGCTCAGGGCCCTTCGAGATCATCACTGTCATGATCTATGGTGTTGCCAGCATTAAGTGGCTAGAGGGCTATGTCCGGGTTACCGAACTCTTGCTCGTATTCTTGACGCCGGCGTACTTCCTCTTCATGATGAGAGAAACAACATCCGTCAATGTGATGTCATGCATCTCGGAGGTTGTTGATGTGTGCTCAGACATCTTGATCCACTTCTTGGTCGTGTTGGCGAGGGTAGTCGATGCGATTCCCCCTAGCTCCCCCAAGAGGGGTTGTCCATCATCACGCTATTGGTCAGTGAAACGGCTTTTGCTGGGGCAGTGATTGGATCTTGGCCTGGCGGATCAGCAAATCAAGCTTGTCGAGTAGGAAGGTCTCTGATCCTAGCAGATCTCATTGACCTGGTAGTGTGCAGCTTTAAGCATTGCAGCAACCTTGGTGACCTCTGGCATTTGCTCGAGCCGAGCAAGATCATTAGCTGCCATGGCCAAGTTGGCGCTTGGGGTCTTGTAGACGTCGTGGTCATCGACATGGACGAATTCATCATCGAGGTTGCGGTGGAGTGATCGTGGCCTCCCTTGCATGTCGAGCTATTCTTCATTGCGAGCAACCTCAACTAACACAATGGCAGCCTCATTCGCTTGGCGCTATGCATGGTTGGCATTCCTGTTGACACAAGCAGCATGGTCCTCATCGATTTCTCCATCCCGTGGAGGGCTGTCGACGCTGACATTAAAAATCCCACCTCATCGGAAGGGCGGGAAAGAAGGTTGGACGGCGGTAGTTTCAGCGACAGTCTCTGTAGAGCCCTAGGACTCAGAGTCTAGATTCTCCTCCAGGATGGTGTGGAGGGATGCTTTGGGGCGTCAGCCGATGTGCAGCATATTGACAGTCGGCGAGAGCTGGTCGGCAATCGGGTCGGCGAGATGATAGATGTCTCCCACTTAGTCGGTGAATTTGCCCCTAAGGGCATCTTGATAGATGGCGGCCGTAACCCCTAGAGTTCCATGATCAACCCCTGATAGATAGGAATCAGAGGCTGGTTGGTGCTGAACTAGAGTAGTCAAAGCCGATTCCACGATGGAGAGGTAGTCGGCGACCTTCTGGCCAACCTGATCGATGGACGCAATCAGATCGTTGTTGCTGAACTGCTTCCTCGAGTAGCGGGGGAGCAGACAGCGGGTTGTTGGTGAAGATGACCTCAAAAGCGGTTCCGAGATTGGATCTGCTACTGCAGGTGTTGGTGTGGTCGGCGTAGAATTGATCTGCATCGGCTCGATGTTCTCTCCATCTCTGTCAGCATTGATGACCTAGGAGATCGATCTGACCATGAAGATCTGGCCGAGCTTTGGGGAGGACGAAGATCCTACAAAATGTACCATCTTGTTCATCATGGAAACAGCACGCACACCCCTACCTAGCACGCCAACTATCGACAAAAGATGCTCGGCAGTCCTCCAAGGGTATCCCACGAAGGTAGATTGATCGGTAGAGGTGCGTGTAATCAAGAACAAGAAGGCAACAGAGACATAAGAGTTAGATAGGTTTGGGCCATCAGCACGACGTAATACCCTACTCCTATGGTCTGTTACTTTGTATTGGCGATCGTATGATATTACATGTGTTTTGATGGGGTCCCTGCCCGCCTTATATAGTCTGGGGGGCAGGGTTACAAGTTAGTTAGATCTAGGAGATAACCGATAAGTAATAACAGATTACATGAATCATGGGATCGAACGTATCCTAATAGATCTCGTAGTATCTTAAGGATATCACCATTGATGCCTTGCGGTACACGCCAAGCAGTACCATGCACCGTAAGCCTTCGTCTTGTGGGCTAGACCACCCCTGGGAGCACAACCCTTGTAGGCTGTCATGGGTATCCGGGGTCGTACCCCCCACATGTGGACCCACTCAAGAGGTCCAAAGAAGATCACCGACCGAAGATGGGGCCCAAAGGCCCCAATTGGGGTGTGGCCGCACCGCCAATGGCCCCGTTCGGGCCAAAACTTCACAGGCTGCCTCTTACCGCCTTCCCATGGTCGGTCTAGGTGGGGATGTTGGCAAATTCAATGTGGGGGAGTCGATTTTGCTCTTTCCATGTGAAGGAATCCAGGGAATATTCCAAGGAATACACCCCTCCTCTCCACCTATAAAAGGAGGACCTCTCTCCCCTCATTCCATCAACAAACAAGAGAAGAAAGAGCAAAGCAAGAGCAAGAGCATCTCCACTCCATGGGCTTAGGCCCTAGCTAGCTCAAGCATCTTAGTAGGGAGAGATGTGAGGGAGAGTTTAGGGAAGAAGTGTCGAACTTGTCAATAACCTTCCCCCACTTGTACCTCGGTGAACTCCGGCTTTGTACCTCAACGGGTATCTTAGTAAGTGTTTGTGGTTCTTTTGGTTATAAAGTCTTTGAGTAATTAAGCTATACTTTTACTTGTTTGCAGGATCATCGTCTGTCCCCATGGCGAATGCTCTAGTAGAAGGGCCCTAATAAAGGCGGATAACCCTTGTTAACACACTAGAGTAATAATCAATAGCGTAGATGTGGTGTCTAGGCTAGAGGCTACCTTCGTTTGCCTCATATCCCACGATTGAGGGGTAGGTGGTAGGTGGTGACAACCCTGTCTTTCCTTCATAATCCCCCATGTTCGGATATGGCGTAGAGCCATAGGCCGGAGATGCCTGGCAGACCAGGTATAAGCCGGTGCCTGAAGTAAGCGAGTATTAGTAGAGCTTATCTATCCTTAGACCCTAAGCCATAGGAATCCATCTCTACCCTCTTTAGCTATCCTTGTGTTGTCCTTGGACAAATTAGCTAGAAGAAATACCTTCATTCCCTATGGAAAATACGATACCCAAAATACTTCCAGGTGAAAGCTACAACGTAGTTCCATACGCTTGTGGATTAACTTCTGTGAACGTTAAAAAAATACCAACAAGCTTTTTGGCACCGTTGTCGGGGAACGGATCCTATTTTCTTCGAACCTATTTCATCCTCATATCTGTATCCTTTATTCATATAAAAACAAAATAGTTTTATTTTATCTTTTTCATCATGAAGCCTAGACCAACTCCAAACCGTTACACTTCAAAGGGGGAGTTCTCTGAGCCACCACCAAAACCCAACCTTTCATCTGGCAGTGAACTCCACCCTAGTTTAAAAGCTTTGGTTTGGGCACAACCCTTCTTAGGCCATGATAACAAAAACCCCTGGCATCACCTGCTAGAAGTCGAGGAAGTGTGTTCATGCCTGAGCATCTCGGGCATGACACAAGAAACACAAAGGTGAAGTTGTTTCCCTTCTCCCTCATAGGGAGGCAAAACAATGGTACACATTTGCCGTAGGAAGTACGAATGGGGACTGGGATGAACTTAAAGATAAGTTTTGTCTTGCATTTTTTCCCCATGTCCCGTATCGGCTCTCTACCAAGGGCAATCCTTGACTTTGAGCAGAATGAGAAGGAATCTATAGGTACAGCCTGGGCCAGGTTTTCAATGTTAATACATGCCGGCCTAGACTTGTCACTACCCGCTGGCGTGATCTTACGTCTCTTTTGTTCGGGTCTTGACATAGATGCTGACCTATGCCTAGACATCACTGTCGGAGGTCGTTTCACACACAAACCTATGATGAAACAAGTAGAATTCCTTGAAAACTTCATAGACAGACACACTTCTTCCATCATAAGAACCAAACCCCTCCAGGCGAAAGTCATGTCGAGTGTTCAGGAGTCCTCATCGGTTGAAACCAAACACATACCATCCCTAGGTTTGACTCATGAACCCTCACCCGAACCACGAACACCGAAGGAATGTGTAATTCATCCTTTGGAGATCCCTATCAAATTCGAGGATTATGGCAATACCTCAAAGTTATCATTGCATGAAAAGAACATAAGGGAAGTGTAGCACCCGATTTTAAAGACAAAACCAGATACACACTATATGTGAGCCCAGGAAGTCAAATCTCACATATAGCCACAAATAAGGGTAATATCAAGAGACAATACTTATTACATAACGTATTAGTAAAAGAAAAGTACCCTCAGAGTAAAGACAGCGGAAAGTTGACTCCGATCTTCTGGTGAAGACTCCAAATCCACAGGGACGACTGACTGGTTGACCACAAGCCTAACTCCTCCAAACCAGCAATCTGGTACCCATCCGGGATTTTTATCCAATGTATAGAAAAATAAAGCAAGCGTAAGTACATGTCGTACTTAACAATTATATCATGGGGTTCATGAGGCTAAAAAGGGCTGACACTGGTTTACTGCAATTAGCTTTAATAGGTCATTTTCTTAAGCAATTGAGTGGCAAAGGATTTATCATTCCCATAAACACATGATCAGGTAAACATGATTAATGTATAGCATAAACAATCAATTATTAGCATCATCATTATCCATTAGTGATCATCTCTATTCCATAAGGGTCCAAGGCCGCTCGTATCCGTGAGCACGGCTGTTATAACAGTTTTATACTCTGCAGAGTTTGTACACGTTCACTGTGAGTTGTGATTTACCCTTTCGCCCGAGGTAGCTATTCTCTTGACCCACTTCCAAGGAAGGTCGGCAGGGTTCACTATAAAGCCTTTCAAAGAATTCGTCTAACATGTTAGGGCCGCCAGGCGTATGTGGCCCATCTCTAGGAGTGGTAAGCGTGGGCATCGCAGCACGGTACACACTTCCTAGCAGCAAAGGAAACATACCCCGCGCCTCAAAGGTAACCACTAACAAGCTAGAAAAGATCCTCATACTGAGCTAAAGCCAGAGCCATATGGCCCTCACAGCTGTACTGTAAGTCCCGGATGATCGCTTACAGATAAGTCCTTAGGGAGAGGAATCTGAAGCATATAAACACTTCAGCCCCCTGGTTCCATGTTACTAAAAAAAAAGTCATGTTTTAATGTTTATTGCATATACCATTAGTCAAGTTACAAGATCATGGTTTTGATTAAGCACTAGCAATAACTATCCCAATGCATTATCCCAAAGGTTTTCAAGGAACAAGATATCAAATATCTAGGATATCCTATTTGGCAATCAAGGTAGACACATGCAATATGAATTATGTGTTTAAGCGTGAATAGGTAACAAGGATAATCCCATGCTATACTTGCCTTATACACCGATCCTTCGGTAAGCTTTAATCTTTGATGTCTTTCTTCTTCTTCTGGATCACCACGTGTATCTCACCGACTGGACAATCGTAGAACACCACACAAACATCCATACACATACATGCATAGCATACAGTTGCATCTATATCAGAATAGTACACCAATCATAAAAAAAAATAAGTAAAAGAGATTGATATACGATTCTACGCATCACTACGAACACACAGTCGCGAGAGGCACGCTAATAGAAGCTACGATGAAAAAGATACATCTACCGAAAGATTTGCTTAATACGTGGAAAAGAAAGTTATAGGCTTCATTTATGTTAACTATATGAATTCATATACAAAAGATGTTTATAAATAATATAGATTATATTAAGTCAACTTTAGATTTGAATTATAAAACAAAAGTAAAACATATCATATTTTATGTATAAAACTCAGTTGTATAATCTTTAATCAAGATATGATTTAAACTATGATTTTTATGAAATAGTAATATAGTAAACATCATTACTAATACGTAGATCTCGATGTTATTGAAACAAACGCATAACTTGAACGGACTATTTCGGAGTTAGAATGAATAAGTTATGATTTAAACAAGTTTTGCTTTAATTAAATAATAGATTAAATCTACTCATGAATTTCAAGTGTTGAAAACATGCCTAACAGTTGTATAAACATGTAGAAAACGTAAATATGGTCCTAACGCAATTGAACGGATCAAATCGGACTTAAAACACAAAAGTTACGCATGAAATAAGGTTCGATTGGCATTTCGTAATTAATTGAACTCAAAATTGAATTTAAAACATTTAAAATCTGAATTTAAATGGATTTTGGATTTGGGCGTACTATTTCGAAAAAACACAGGTCTAAAGTGAATAAAACAGGCTGAAAAACAATTATTTTGAATCGAGTTGGATTGCGGGTTGATTCCTTTGGAAAGCGAGGGGCTTTTTCGAAAAAATCGCACGGTACCGACCGTGAGTTGACCCGTGGGCGCCGATTGGGCACCACGCGGACGCATGTGATTGGCTCGGTGCACCACGAGGCGGTGGACGCTGACGCGTCATTGTGGACCGTGTCCACGGGTCCTGATGAGACCGGTTTACACCGGACCGGTGTCATCTAATCCTAACCGCCCGAAGCAGATCCGATGGCGTTGGTGAGTGCGGGTGAACCGATGCGGCGGCAAAGCGGTGACATCGGCGAGCCTCCATTGCCGGCGGCGAGGAAGGCACGGCGTCGGTCGTCGGGAGGGCGTTCTGGACCTCCCCGGAGCAAACCAAACCTACCGGGATGATCTACAAGCGCGCGCAAACACGTTGGGGGCACTACCGAGGCGAGGGAACGAGGCGGGGTACCGAGCCCACGGGCGGCGCCATGGCCGGCGGGTCGGCAACTCGCTGCTACTGGCGTCCTAAGCGCATGGAACAGCGGACCGGGAGGCACAGAAGCGTTGGGAGCTCACCGCGAGGCCACGGAGGTGGTTGCGGCGTCTGGAGAGCTCCAAAGCGGGTCGGCGGCGGCGATGGCGGGAGAGAGAGAAAAGCGCGTGGGTGAGGGGGGAAATCTGGGCAAACCGTGACAAAAAACCGAGATATCTGACGGTACCCTCTGGCGCGGAGGAATCTGGCGGATCTTGGGTGGCTTCGACGTCGAGGATAGTGCTCGGGGGGGGGAGTTTGCTTGGCGGTGAGATTGAGCTCGAGCGGATGGGAAAGGGAGAGGAAGGGGGTCCAGCTCGGGCTTTATAGGTGGCGGGTGTCACGTAGAAGGAAGGAGAGCGGGGGGGGCACGGCGATTACCTGCCATACGGGCACTTTCCATGTGGCGCGGTGGACCTGCGACTTACCAATCGGGGGGGCGCCATTGCCGGGATGGAGGAAGGGAAAGGGGTGCGGGGAAGAAGGAAAGGGAAGACGCAGCCAAGAAGCGGGTAGGCGGTGACAAAGGGGGCGGCAGCGTAGTGAGGGAGAGAGAAGCGGCAGCGTCTTGTTCAAGGCGGATGGTCTGACGACGTATGGCCACCACTTGCAATGAGAGAGGGAGAAGGAGAAGGCACAGGCCAAGCCAGCTGTGAAAGGTGCAAATGCCATGATGAAGGGGTCAAGCGGAGCAAAGCCGAGCTGATGGGCGCCAGTGGGCACATGTATGGCGAGTCGTCTGGAGCGAGCCAACATGGGATGGGCATGGGAGGAAGAAAGGAAGGGGAGGAAGAAGGCCGGGCCGGTTCTGGAGTTGGGCTAAAAAAAAAAAGAAGGGATATTTTTCCAATTCAAAATCTTTTTCCTATTTAGTTTTCAAAGGCAATTCAAATGCAAATTCAAATAGAGTTTGAACATACTTTTCATCTCAAATATAAATGAGCAATTTTGGTAAGTTTCCAAAAATAAATTTTACAACTTTTGAAATACTTTTATTCTCTAATTTTCTTTTCTTTCTTTTCTTTTATTTCAAAGCCAATTTCAATTTCATTACAAAAGAAATTTTAACCATTTTGACTTTTCAACCACTCAACCAATAAAATCAAATGCAATGGCATGTATGCTCAAACATGTTGCTACCTTATAATGTATTTTAAATTAATGAAAACTTTTATTTTTCTTATATTTCATGTGCACAAAATTCATAAATAAATCATTTTAACTCTATTTCAAAAGAGACAATTTTTAGGGTGTTACAGGAAGTTTCCCCCATAATGGAACCGTCAAAGGAATGGTTAATGGAAGTGAAACATTCTTCTAAAGCAATTCAAATTCTTTCACCTTCCACGACCATACCTTGTTCGTTAAGGGGAATGAACATAGAAGCCCTACACAACCACATAGTCGGGACTAGTGTCATGTCAGAATTCCTAGCAAAAAAACCTTTTGGGTAACATGCCGCTAGTCCCGACAAATAAATTGTTCAAAAGTCCTTTGGGACTATTTTTTAGTGTTGTGGGATCACTAGGGCCATGCCAGTCATGATTAACGAAATCAAGGTTCACCTAGATTTCCACATCTTTGCCATCCTCGAGTTTGATCTTCTAATAGGCTACCCGTTTGAAAAAAAAAATCGAAGAAAAACCTTCCCATGTGAGCCTTGATGAGAAGTTTGGAAAAACAGCCTCTACCACTCCTATCCCTTGCCCTGAAAGCCCCATGGCAGAGCATCTTCCCAACCATTACCCGTTCAAGGACGCAAAATTCATATCCCCGTTCGTTTCACCTAAGCTTGCTTGTGAAATAGAACATATACCATCACCCTCGCTCGAACCCAAGTTGTGTCCCTCTGGCCATCCAAACGTTGTTCTCAATAGAGATTGAGAATCACTATGGATCCTACACAAAAGGTTTTTTGCCATGGACATGCCCAAAGCACCAACTCTAGAGACTGAGGAGAAAGATTCCACCTTTGAGCATGAAAGTTTCTCTTTCGAGACTCCTCATGTTTCATGCTCACTTTTGGAGTCTCTAGGGTTCATTGTGCTTAGTACCACTTGTTTCTACGGGGAAGACAACTACCCATCACTCATTTACAAACTTTTTAAGAGGATGGTTGTAGATGTCTTCGTTTATCACAATTACTGTAGATCCTATAGTTGCAATATGGCACTAACCTTGCAGCTTGAACTTTAATTCTAAATCTTTGGTGGTGAAGCTAGGAACTATACCACCATTCATAGATGCAGAAGAAAGTTCCCACGGTCGAGCTTGCTACCATAAAATAAAGCACTGCCGGGAGATACCCCAGATTATCATAAATATATATACATATATAATTATCATAAAATGACCTTTCTCCTTCAATAAAAGCAAGATCATGTTATCTAGTTAGTATGCACCTTCGGGTATTCTTGTCGCTAACCATTTCAGGTCGACACTAAGAAGAACAAGGGGCATACGATGCTAGAGAACATAAGAGCTACATTTACTACATGCATTGATGATCTTTGGTTATGAACATGCTAAAAAAGGAAACCCTGATTTCGCACACTTGACTTTTACACAAAAGTCCAAGTGTGGGGGAGGGTGCTTCGCCACATGTTCCATTCACACCAAAGACCGTCCTGGTAAAAAAAATAAGGATGATGATGCTGATGATAGCTCTATCTTGCTACAAAACAAAAAAAATATTATAAAAAAGGAAGAGAAAAAGAGAAGAGAAAAAAGGGAGAAAAAAAAGAAAAAAAGAGAAAAAGAGAGAGGAGGATTCTCCTCTTTCATACCTTTGCTGCTTACCACCAAGGCCCATACATACTAACCGTGTGTACGGCCTAGCCTTGTTGTTCGCCTGAGTTGGACCACATTTGATCAAGCCACTGCTGCAGCAGTGTCAAGCTTTCATCACTTATGCTGCCAGTAAGAACACTCAGGTATGTAAAGGTGAATAAATGTTCACCAAACTCTTCCACTCATATTTATCTCCATGTGAAAATAACGTGCTCATTTTGGTTAATGCTTCTCTTGTTTATGACGTATGCTCTGGTTTGGGTGTATTTGTATACAGTACATATATGGTACATCCATAGACTCTTTTAAATTAAGCATGGTGTTTAGGTTAAAATGGCCTGCTTTAATCAAAATTTGACATGGTGTTAAAATTTGATTAATGAACCATGAGTATTACTCTCATAAACAATGAAGGTAATAATCTATGGAGATAAATCAAGGCTAGAATTACACTTCAATTTTACCTTAGCCTTGTTTGAGTATTCAAGGTCTGGTGAACAAATAAAAATAAATATAATTATAATTATAATAATAAACATAATAAATTAGTACACTATAATATATTAATAATATATTAATATAATAAAAAATATATATATGATAATAAAATGTAGGCTCTCCGGTGTTCATGTGGGTAGAGCCCTTGCTTGTTTTTGCTTTTCTTTATTTCTTTGTTGAAAATAAAGTAGGTGTGGGAGAGATCTCTCAAGTATAACGAACGCACAATCGAGATCTCCCGCCAACATGTTGCACAGCAGCGAACGGTACACCATGCAGAAGGACACGACAGAAAGCTTCAGAGAAAGATTGGGTGAACCTTTTGGTTTACCCAAAACAACCTCTGATTCTCCTAAACTCCTTCATCTACAATGTTGGTTTGTGCAACTCAACCCTCAACTCTCCTGAATTTCGAAGCTTAATGTTGAACAAATTCAAAATACAAAACAAATGATGCTCAATCTCCATGCTATCCTTTGATTAAATTTGCATACTCTTTATTCCTTGCTAATACTCATATAACTTATGAACAACTATCATAGGGACCCCATGTTATCTAAGTAATTGGAATATGTGATATAGTAGGATGAAAATGAACCTTGCTCTCTTATGCAAAGAACTTGAGATTTATTTTACAAAAGCAAAATTCAAATAGCATGCTCCTCAATGATGTTCAAATTCCTACCAAAACCATATCTAGTGTTTAGAGCTTAAAGCCTCCAAATTTATGCTACTTATTTCTGCATTGAGTTTTGTCAAGACTTGTTGACCCTTGTTGAGAAAGTGCTCATGCCCCCAAGATCAAGATCACGTACACCCACATACATAAGCTATTCCTACACTGGGAATACGCTAAAACATGCCTCCATCCACCCAAAACTCTGCTCCTACACTAGGAGTAGACAAAATAATGTTTGCTAGGAAAATATATGATGTTTTACAAGATAGTGATCTCTCACAATATGTGGTTTAAGAGACATGGGCTATGCAGAAGTATGAAAAAAAATGGACACATGAAGGTCCAAGAAAAAAATAGGGACACATGAAGGTCCCAAGGTATTGAAAAAAAATGAGCACATGAAGGCTCATAAAAAGAAAAAAAGAGGAAAAAATGATAGCCATGTCTTAAAGTAAAAAGCTAGAGAGAAATCACTCATACAAAAAGAGTATATTATAGATTTAGAAATTATTTTATCCACACACTTGCACTTCTTGATCTAAGGGTATGACATCTTTCTCCTCAGATCCGAGCCTTGACTCAACAAAAGATGTAGAGTAAGTATGCCTTCATATCTTTCCAACCCAAAGATCCATATAAGCTTTTTAGAGGTAGGAAAGAAAGAAGGCAACACTATGATATGCCTTGGTGAGGAACCAAACAAATTTATGAGCGATTTGAGAGAATCATTTGAGGAGCTAAGCTATGTTTACATTTTCAAAATCACAGGAAAACCCAAGTTTCTTAGCTGATTGATGCAAGGGGATTTGAATCAATGTTGTTCCATTATTCAATTACCCAAGATAATGTGGTAGACACTTCAAAAGTTCATAAGTGCAGGTGAAGCTTGGAATAACTTGTATGCAAATGTCGTATCAAGGAGATGACCCATCTTAGTCCTTAACTTTACTCGAGGACGAGCAAAGGGCTAAGTGTGGGGGAGTTGTTGGCGATCCTTAACTCACGTTTTTAACTGCCAAATATCACATAAAATAAACCAATACAGATACCAAACTTAGAATTAGGGTTTATAACTAACGAATTCCATGAGTTTTTGGTGTTTATTCATTTGTAGGAGGGTATTTATGGAAAAACACATAAAAGGGCTAAAAATGTGCAAGAGAACAAAGCACAAATACCATTCTACACAAGCCCAAAAGAGAGAGGCCCACAACCAGGCAAAACAGGGCCCAAACGAGAAGAGCATAAGGCTAAACCCAAATCAAATCGCATAATCTTTGTTGGGCACACACGTGGACTCACTCAAGAGGTCCAAAGAAGATCACTGACTGAAGAGGGGGCCCAAAGGCCCCAATTGGGGTGCAGCTGCACCGCCAATGGCCCCGTTCAGGCCCAAACTTCATAGGCTGCCTCTTACCGCCTTCTCATGGTCGGTCCAGATGGGGATGTCGGCAAATTCAATGCAGGGGAGGCGGTTTTGCTCTTTCCATGTGAGGGGATCCACGGAATATTCCAAGGAATACACCCCTCCTCTCCACCTATAAAAGGAGGACCTCATTCCATCAACACACAAGAGAAGAAAGAGCAAAGCAAGAGCAAGAGCTACACTACTCCAAGGGATTAGGCCCTAGCTAGCTCTAGCAACTTAGTAGGGAGAGATGTGAGGGAGAGTTCGGGGAAGAAGTGTCAGACTTGTCGGTAACCTTCCCCCGCTTGTACCTTGGCGAACTCCGGCTTTGTAGCTCAATGGGTATCATAGTAAGTGTTTGTGGTTCTTTTGGTTATAAAGTCTTTGAGTAGTTAAGCTATACTTTTACTTGCTTGTGGGATCATCATCCATCCCTATGGTGAATGCTCTAGTAGAAGGGCCCTGATAAAGATGGATAACCCTTGTTAACACACTAGAGTAGTAGTCAATAGCATAGACGTGGTGTCTAGGCTAGAGGCTACCTTCATTTGCCTCTTATCCTACGGTTGAGGGGTAGGCGGCAGCTGGTGATAGCCCTATCCATCCTTCATAATCCCCCACATTTGGATACGGTGTAGAGCCGTAGGCCAGAGGTGCCTGGAAGACCAGGTATAAGCCGGTGCCCGAAGTAAGTAAGTAATAGTAGAGCTTATCTATCCTTAGACCCTAAGCCATAGGAATCCATCTCTACCCTCTTCAGCTATCCTTGTGTTGTCCTTGGATGAATTTGCTAGAAGAAATACATCTATTCCCTATGGAAAATACGATACCCTGAATACTTCTGGGTGAAAGCTACAATGCAGTTCCATATGCTTGCTGATTAACTTCTGTGAACGTTAAGAAATACTAATAGCTGTGACACAGGAAAGGTGCCGGTGGAGGAAGCAACCAAGGTGGCAGCGGCACTCGAACAACCGAGCGTCGGCGAGGCACCTGAAGCTTCTGGCGGTAGCGATGGCTCGGCTGGCCCCTCCATCCTGGCGATTGGCCCCCCAGAAGGGGCTAACCCGATTGAGGTGAGTTACTACCTTTCCCAATGAGGGAAGGCCATTGCTGGGCCATCCGCCTAGTAGCTCGGCCTCCCCAGCCAAGAGACGCCTGCCGACCTCCTTCACCGGCCTACCCCAACAACAACAAAAACCAAGATAAGTCTTGTTCTCCCTACCTTTCTTGTTTTCTATCTCGTTACTGTTTTCCTCTTCCCGAGCGCCCCTTAGCAGGGCACTCGGACGTGTTAAAAGAACAGCTGACTAATCAACTATTGCCTCCATTTTTCTGAATGAAGGAAGGCTATGACTAGAGGCCCCCCAAGAGAGCAGGGTCAGGACAGATAGAGCGAGTTGGGCGCCAAGAGGATCGGGAGAGAGATCGGCAAGCGCTAACAAAACGGCCCCGACCGTCATTTAACCAGCTACGTCATCATTCGCTTCTCTTGCGTTCATTTCGTTTTGTTTATGTCTGTCTCTCTGTTTCCTGATCCTTCATCGGATCATGTCTCCCAGCAGCATGACAGCGCGAGACCCCCCAAGAGGGGCATCGTTGAGGGTTCAAAGGTCAGCCCACCAGGCTTCAAGGCTGCCTGAGGCACCTAAAAGTGCAAGGGATGCTCATGGTCGAACAACAGAGGCCTTAGCCGGGCGCTCAAAATCAAAACCGGTCGACCATCGAGCGATGTTCGAGTACCAACCTCGAGCCGCTTGTGGTGACCCACCGAGGGAGGAAGCAAGCCCTTGAGCACCGATAGACGGGCTCGGGAACCAAATGAGTTTCTAGGTCAGGAAGCTGAGGATCTCCCCTCTAGGGGACATGACCGGGGCACGGAACGACCGTAAACATAGGGTTCTCATGGACTCACCCGCTAGCAGCACGGGCGTGGCAATCTTGGCCACCGAGGCCATCATCGTAATAGCCCATCCCAACAAGGGACCTAAGTATTCAAGCATCACTAGTGAGCAATGAGATTACAAACAAAAGTAATTTCATTCATTAATTGGGAATGATCCAATTACAATATGCGGTGGCAAAAACCACTTTGACCCCATGTGGAGTTGGCACACTGCTTTCCCCATGATCTCCTCTCCTCCGTGAAAAGGAGGGAGAACATCGAGGGTGAGGGTCGACCGCCAAACCCGAGGGAGCCAACCTCCCTAGACCTTCTTCGAGAGCAAGCGCGGTCGGCCTTGCGAGACGAAGGTCGGTGGGGCCTCACCTTGACCCCCTCTGCATCGCCAGCGCCACTACATGCCTAGGCCCTCTGGGAGATGAAAAGATGGAGAGGCCTCGGGCGGGCACACGGTTCTCGGACCTCACCGCCATTAGCAAGGATCGATGAAGGCTAGCAGCCGCCCATGCTACATGAGGCAGAATCCATAGACCTCACAGCGCGCACAGGAGGTCGAGCAAGGCACCCCACCATGGGTGATCACCTCAGAGCCGCCCTCCCATGCAATGCCACGGAGCATCACCCGCCACCTCATGTAATTCTAGCGACTGCTTCACTTGAATCCTTCCGCTCTGATGGAGCGATTGCTCGGCGAAGCGGCCAAGGCTCACTCGGAGGGAGGTGTCACACTTTGTTGTCGCCATGGCCACTAGGAGTTGGATCTAAGATGAAGAAGAGAAGAAGTCGGAGGAGGGATTGAAGGCACCACGCCCACGAGGCTCCCCTTTATAGCCCCAGTTGAAGCAGTGTGAGCGGCTCCGAGCCTTCTGATCAGCCATCGATGGCTAAAGGGGCCTCGAGGGACCGGCCAGACGCCCCTTCAATCTCCGCAACACACCCAGAGCAGTTGCGTGATGGCGACCGCATAGTAAAGGTAGAGTTAGGAGGGCATTGACAACGAGTCAAGTCCATGCTCCACTTTTCACCAAGCATGCCGCCCATTTCACGCACGTCTTCTCATAGTACTTGAGGGGATCTGACTCACCTCGGTCACACCGGCCACCATCACCGGCTAGATCAGTGCTCACCAAGTGTCAGGGCTCCTTCTTTGCTAGATCCGCTCCATGTGGCCTGACGTCCCACCTCCCAGACGAAGTGGGATGGCGCGAGAGTGCACGCCATAACCCCTCCAACATGCGTGGTAGCCCAAGCACCATCAACCGCCTGCACAAGGCAATAGAAGGTGAGGCGCACCCAGATGCCTCCTTTCCCTCTGACAAGGAGGCCCCATGATGGCCTTGGGGCTACACCAACTCCTGAGATGGAGAAAACATGGCCTCCCAATCAACGGGCGCCCAGGCGGCACGCCCCCAAAACCAACCAATTGCCCAGAGTTGGGCCGGGAGCCACTGAGCAGTGGACCCAATGAGGCTCCCCCATTTGAGCTCGGCGCGCTCCCCTCACCTCGACCTATGGTTGCAGAAGGTCGGCCCAAGAAGGCCATCCCAAGAGGATTGGGGCTGCTATCGTAGCCCCTAGAAGGGTGTGGCACACCGTGTGATCAGGTGGCCCCAAGCTAGAGCCTAGCCGCTCTCGATCACCTGACCCACGGCAAGCCTAGATCAAAAAGGATGGTGCCTCCGGGGCAAAGGTCGGCAACTCCCAAATGAGTTCACCGAACCCTCGCTCAAACCATAGACTCGCGCAACATAAGTCAAAAAAGGGGTCAGCACCGCCATCGCTCAGCCCCGATGGTCAAGCACCCCCATCACACTGGGAAAAGGGCCCCACATAGGGCATCACTATACTCCAGTCAGAGGAAGACATCCCTGCCATAGCTAAGTTCGGTTATCAGAAGATCAAATTTAGCCCTTCATCACCATCACAAACCAGACCAAGTGAGGCCACAAAGGGCTCGGGGGCTCCTGACGAGATCCTAACATATGGCTATGTTAAGCCTCGGGATCAAAGGTTCCCTACTGACGAACCCCCCCCCCTAACCGATCCCTCCAGGATTGCCCAGGGGCTCAGGAGCTATACCCATTGGGTACGCTCACGTGCACCCTCAGGTCAAGGGATCAGGCCAAGCCCGAGCAAGCCCGCCACCTCTACTCGGCGCTTGGGGGCTCGCCTAAGCCTAGGGCTCTCGATCAATGGAAGCCTGGACACCGATCCTTGGCCACCGCCAGCCCTTAGGCGCCAGCCAAGGCCTGGGCATAAGAAGACACACCCCGAGCCACCAAGGCTCAGGAGCTCCCCGGCGTTGCTGTTGGCGTTTCTTAGTGCAATCAGTAGGATTGGTGTTTCCTAGCAATAGCACCAGAAATGCCATGATGATATTTCTGAACACATGTAGAAATATTCCACAAGCGCACGGATATATCATTGTAGCATTTCACTCGGAAGTATTTGGGTATCGTTCATTTATATTTTCCCAAAGGAAGGCATGGTGTAAAAGTCTCTAGTAGGGACAAGGCAAAGATAACATGACTATATAATAGACCAAAGTTCAAAACAGGGGTAAGCCATGATAAATGTTGGATAGTGTGACACACACACTGTCAGTGCAGAATGTGACCAACTTAGTAAATATTTGTAGTTTTGTCGTATGTTGTGATCGGAGGTGGCCTAGCACTCAATGACACAGGGTCTATACTAGTTCAGGCAACATGCCCTATGTCCTGTTTGGATCGGTCAGTGACTTTATTCCTGAGTTCGGGTGCTCAAAGTTTGCGGTGGGGTTACAAACGAGAGGGAGAAAGATGGGGTGTACAAGAGGTCTGGTCGGCTTCGGTCGGAAGGGCCGAGAGCGACAGGAGCTACGCTGTGAGCTGAGTGTTCAAGCATGTGCTTGAGGTCCGAACCCAGTGGTTCTATGGTTGTGGACTAGTGAACTTGGTAGATCTAATGAATCTAAGAAAGGTTCTCAAGGAACTCTCAAAGACCACTAAAAGACCACCCTTTCGTTGGAGGGAGCGCATCCCCTTTTATAGATAAAGGGGATGGCTTTACAAGTGAGAGGGTGAGGGTGCGTATGCTACTGGGCTTCATTGCCCATGCTGGCGGGTACAAGATAATGGTAGGCGCCCACAATACTGTTGATGTCACTGTAGAATGTTAGATACATGTGGGAGGTTGTGTTGCCTTCTTCAGGAAGGGTAGACGCTCGTACCTGCAAATACTGTTTGATGCCTAGAGGCATGTGAGGAGCTTCACCATGTTCTCCTGGTATGGTAAATCCCGATGCCCACAACACTGGTGATGCCTAGAGGCACGTGGGGGACCTTACCGCATGGGAGATCAACGGCGCCCACAATACAGTAGAGGGAAATGTCAGCGCCTACAATACTGTTTGTGTCAGGTCGGTTGCAGAGTACTATTCCTACAAGTGTATAGGGTGTGGTCCCTAGTATCATGGTTTGACTTGCGCGCCCTGTCTCACTTTCTCCGTTCATCCTCTGGTTCCTTCTGAGCGGGCGTCCCTGGTCGGATGGCCCCGGTCGGCTCTGACCGTACCAGTCAGAGAAGAGCGGTGAATAGGGTTTCTGTGATCCCCGGTCGGAGACGCGGGGTCGAAGCCAGAAGTAGCGCCTAGGCCAGGCCTTCTGATTGGAGAGGTCGTTTGGAGGCGGCTGGAGTCCGAAGCGAGTGCTCCGGTCGGAGAGGTGGGCCGAAGTGGTCGACAATTAGGCGTTGTTCTCCTTTGGCTAGTCCTTCCGGTTGGTGACTGGACCGGCCTTCCGGCCTGTTGTTTTAACTCTTGGGCTGGCCTATGAGTTACGTGCTATCTGCTTGGACCGAGCCCTGACGTGGAAGTCGGTCCCCGAGGAACCCCAGGTTTATGAACCTAATAGGAGCCCCCGAGCCGCCGGGTGATTCGGGCAGAATCGTCTAGGGGATTTTTGTCTTGCCGGCGGGTGCACACGAGCGCACCCACGGGCGTAGCCCCCGGGCGGTTCGGGAAGAACCGTCTGGGGGGGTTTCTATGTTGCCGGTGGGTGCGTGCGAGTGCACCTGCGGGTGTAGCCCCCGAGCCCCTGGGCGGTTCGGGCAGAACTATCTGGGGGATGTTCGTTTTAGCGGGCGTGTGTGCGTGTTTCTTAGTTTTGAGATGGAGTTTGTTTTAACCAAGGCGCCGTTGTGCAGCCGAGGCATTTTAGTCTTTTTTTGAGAGATTGGGTGAGAGGGAGCTCATGGATCCTAGCGTTGGTGTGCGCCGTGGGATCGAGTGAGGTAGTTAGTTTTGGCCGAGACAGAGCTCATAGATCTTGGTGTCGATGCGCGCCACGGGATCAGGTGAGGTAGTTAGTTTTGGTCGAGACAGAGCTCACTGATCCTGGCATCGATGTGTGCCACAGGATCGGGTGAGTCAGAGTCGTGTGGTGAGATCGGGGTCGTAGACCCAAGTTTGTTTTTGTAGTGCAGTCGGAAGCGTAGCCAGATGGGGCGAGATCGGGGTCGTAGACCCAGGCATTTTTTGAGCACAGTCGGAAGCGTAGCCGGATGGGGCAAGATTGGGGTCATAGACCTAGGTGTTTTTTGGAGCGCAGTCGGAAGCATAGCCGGATGGGGTGAGATCGGGGTCGTAGACCCAGGTGTTTTTTGTCTTGAGCCCCCCAGCCTTGCCAGGCCTTAGTAGGGGTCGGTGTGAGTTGTGTGCGTTACCCCATCCTCGGTTCCTCACAACCGGAGGGGCTGAGTTTTGTCGCTTGTCCTGATCGCTCGGGCTCGAGTGACGTGCTCGGTGAGTTCGCTAACTGGTGTGATTGAGCGGAATCTAGGTCCGTCGTTTGTGACGGGGTCGGCATAGCCCTCTTGTGACATTCCACTGCTCCTTTACCTGCAACCCAGCAGATGCCTGGGTAGTTCCGGAAACCGACCCAGGTGGCCTAATGGCCTCGCCTCAATAGAGATTCTATGGGCTTGGCGAGAGGTTCAGGAACGAACGAGAAGGTTGAGATGATCTGGTCTGCCAGACCGGGCGAGGGCCACATGGGGCTCATCTACATTTTTCTCCCCTAGCTCTGTTGGTTGCTCATGTCAAATGAGGCAACCGACTCTTCGTGACGCAACACGGAGTGTTGTGATGCATTTCACTGCACGTGCGATGCTTAGTTCTCGAGCCCTCGGGCGGCTCAGGGCCCAAATCGTCCAGGAGGCATGGACGTATGGAATGAATGTGCGTATGGATGTATGAAATGCTTATAAGGAAATAGAGGGGGTTTGTAGTTTTTACCTTTTCATGACTTGAGTGATGGGGTTCGGAGAGCTTTAGTCGGAAATGTCCGACCGAGACCCACGCTCGTCGTTTGTGACGGAGTTGGCATGGCCTACATGGGGCGTCCCTTTGCTCCTTACCAGTCATTTGGTGTCTATCCTGGGTGATTCGATCGACTCAGGGGGGCCGATGGTCTCTCCTGGCGGAGATCCTGTTTATTTGGGTTTTTTCAAGTATAGACTGGGAAGGCGGAGGGCCTCCTACGAGTGGTGGCACTTTGGTTCCTATGCCCGACGTGCGGTAGTGGAGGGCCATACCCAGGCCACGTCCCGTTCCGTCGGTCAGTGTGCGTCCCATCAGTCAGGGCGCATCCCATCATTTCCCATCCATATTGACTGGGGGAAGGAGAGAGTTTTTCGCTCTGATCCTTTGCCCTTCTTTACCTGCCATGTTTCCTCCTTAAATAGGGGGAAGGGAGAGGGCCTCTCATCGTAGACCTCTGCCTATTCTCCAACTTTTGCCTCTCTTCCTTCTTCCTCCTCCCGAGAGTGCCCATATGCCGCGGCGGTTCCTAAGTGAGAGAGAGGGTAAGCAGGGGGGAGGACTCACAGATCCCTTCATGAATCTGGAGCGCAATGTCGAGCTGGGGGCTGCTGGAGGCGGTGCTGGCCGTCTTTGTCTGAAGAGGGGTGGCTTCCGTCGAAGGAGGTACTGTGCTGGATTTGTTCGCGAGGCTTTTTTCAGGATGGAGCCGTGTGTGGAATCTCTTCGGTGGATCTTTATCGGGCGAGCTTTGTCGAAGGGGAAGTTGCCCAGAACCATGTCGGTGGAGGGTTCCGTGCCTACAGCTACTCAAGTTGGCTAGTTCATAAAGTTTGAAGAGATATCCTCCAGCCATGATGGCCATACCTTGGCGGGCAGCGTCCCTGTCCAGGAGCTGCCTTGACTGCATGAGAAAGTCAGGAGCTCCATGTTCTTCTGCTGAGCATCTATGGGTGCGACGCCCTTGAGGTACCTGTTGCACTCGCCGAAGTCAAGGGAGCAGAGCCGGGCGCGTACCGTGGCCTTACTTTTGGCATCGGATGATGCCGCCGAGCGGCCGTAGTAGTATTTAGAGTAGAAGTAGTCAGCAAAGTGTAATCGTTAAGTTTGTGAGGGAGCCCCCGTGTGAACAGTTTTTGTATCAATGACTACATCAGTTTTGTTTTTTGTGACGAATTTACTCCGTTTAGGGAAGCTTGTCCCTTTTGCTCCTTAGTTTTATTTTAGCGTAATTTTGTCTTTTATTCTTTCTTTTTCGCACCTGCCCATTCGTCCATAGGCTGCAACCTTAGGAGCCTGGGGCATGGCCCGCGAGGCTCAGCTGCTCGCAACCGTAGGTAGAGGCGAGGTGCGATCGGTCGGAATCTAGAGCAAAGCTACGTAAGGTAATCAAAGGAACGAACTACCCTTTTGTTTGGGTAGGAAGGAGTTTTCCATATGACAGTAAATGAAAAGAGAGGTAATTTTTAGTATTGTTCCCTCATGTAGCCCCCGAGCGACCCATGCCGAAAGTGTTCGGGCCAGGGCATTTTACAGGAGTAAGTGCTGACCACAAAGTGGTAGGACCTAAGTTTAGGGGGGAAACAATGTAGCTGTTCAATGTTCCAAGTGTTGGCGAGAACATTGCCGTTGTCGTCCTTCAGTCGGTAGGCGCCTGGCCGGATCACTTCGGTTATGGTGTACGGTCCTTCCCACGGTGGAGAGAGCTTGTGTTTTTCCTTTGTTGATTGGGTCCTCTAGAGCACGAGATCACCGACTTCAAGGGTCCTCCCTCTGATCTTTCTTTCATGGTACCTGCGAAGTGTTTGTTGATAGCGAGAGGAGCGGATGATGGTCGTCTCATGGGCCTCCTCGAGTAAGTCGACTGCGTCTTGCTAAGCCTCGGCAGCCCGGTCGCGGTCGAAGGTCTTCACTCTTGGGGCACCATGGTCAAGGTCGGAGGGCAGTACTGCCTTAGCTCCATAGGCCAGGAAGAAAGGTGTGAACCCTATGGATGGATTTGGGGTCATCCTTAAGCTCCAGAGGATCGCTGGGACCTCTGCAACCCATCGCTCGGCGTATTTGTTGAGTCGGTCGAAGATGCATGGCTTAAGTCCCTAGAGGACCATGCCATTGGCACGCTCGACCTGACCGTTAGTACATGGGTGTCCGACCGAGGCCTAGTCGATCCTGATGCCGTATCCGTCACTGAAGTCCAGGAACTTCTTTCTGGTGAAGTCAGTCCTATGGTCAGAGATGATGCAGTTAGGAACGCCGAACCGGTAGATGATGTCGAGGAAGAATTTGACAGCCTCTTCCGAGCGGATGTTTGTGATGGGTATAGCCTCTATCCACTTGGTGAACTTGTCGACTGCTACGAGCAGGTGAGTGAAGCCACCCGAGCCCTTTTTGAGGGGTCCTACCATGTTGAGGCCCCAGACCACAAATGGCTAGGTGATGGGGATGGTTTAGAGCTCCTGTGCCGGCAAATGTGTTTGTCGAGCGTAGAACTGGCATCCTTCACACCTGCGGACGACCTCCTCTGCATCTCGTAGTGCGGTGGACTAGTAAAAACCTTGGCAAAAGGTTTTTCCGACCAGCGACTTTGCGGCCGCGTGATGTCCACAGATTCCGACATGGACCTTGAGGAGGAGTTGTTTCCCTTGGTAAGCAGGGATGCACTTCATGAGTATCCCTGCTAGACTTCGCTTGTAGAGTTCATCATCGATGGCCATGAACGTCTTGGCGCGTCGAGCGATTCATCGAGCTTCAGTCCTTTCAGGTGGGAGGACCTCCTCGAGGAGGTAGGCGAGTAGTGGAGCTCGCCAGTCGGTTTGATCGAGCACTAGTATGGCTGCATCAGCGGGTGACGTTGCTGTAGAAGTATTGGGGTCGGGGGCCCCGAGCATCGCTTTGGCCATGGGGTCGGAGCCCCCGAGCGCAGGGTCGGTGTCGGGGTGTGCCTGGATCGGACCTTCCAGGACACGAGCGGACAGCTCATGGAGGTCGTTGATGAAGACTCCGCTTGGAGAGGGATCTCGCTTGGCGGCCAATTTTGTGAGAAAATCGGCCGCGTCGTTGTCCTTCTGGGGGACATGATGTAGCTCGATCCCCTAGAATTTGTCCTCAAGCTTGCGTACCTCCTAGCAATATGCTGCCATGAGGGGGGCTTCTGTAGGAGGACTCCTTCATGACTTGATCAATGCCCAGCTCCGAGTCGCCGTGAACGTAGAGTCGCGTAGCGCCGAGCTCGATAGCGATGCGTAGTCCGTTGATAAGGGCCTCGTACTCCACAATGTTGTTTGAGGCTGAAAAGTGGAGGCGAATGGCGTAGCGGAGTTTACTCCCATCTAGGGAGATCAGAACCACTCCAGCCCCCGAGTCGGGTGCCATTATGGACCCATCGAAGTACATTGTCCAGTACTCGTGGGTGACGTCCGGGGTCGGTTGCTGCACCTCCATCCATTTGGCGACAAAATCCATGAGAGCTTGAGATTTAATGGCGGTACGGGGGACATACCTGATGTCGTGGCCCACAAGTTCGAGTGCCCACTTGGAGATCCATCCCGCAGCATCACGGTTGTGGATGATGTCCCCGAGCGGGTACGAAGTGGCGACCGCGACCTCGTGGTCGGTGAAATAGTGGAGGAGCTTTCGGGTTGCCATCAGCACGGCATATAGGAGCTTCTGCACCTGGGGGTACCAGACCTTGGGGTCGGTGAGTACCTCCCCGATGAAGTACATGGGCCATTGGACCTTAAGGTGGTGTCCCGGCTCCTCCCTTTCAACGACCAGGGCGGCGCTTATGACATGGTTGCTGGCCACGACGTAGAGGAGAAGGGATTCTCCTCGTTTGCGTGCGACGAGGATTAGGGCCCACGTTAAGGATGCTTTGAGGCTCTCTAGAGCCTACTGGGCTTCCTCAATCTAGACGAATGTGTCTGTCTTTTTGAGGAGCTTGTAGAGCGGCATCCCTCGTTCGCCAAGCCAGGAGATGAATTGGCTTAGGGCAGCCAGACAGACAGTGAGCCTTTGCACGCCCTTGATGTTGCATATGGGGCCCATGTTGGAGATGGCTGTGATTTTTTTTGGGGTTGGCCTCGATGCCACGCTCGGACACAATGTATCCTAGCAGCTTCCCCTTTGGAACCCCGAAGACATATTTTTTGGGATTCAGCTTGATGTTGAACCTTTGGAGGTTCGCGAATGTCGCGGCCAAGTTTGGGATTAGGTCAGAAGCTTGAGACGTTTTGACCACTATGTCATCCACATAGACGGCGATCGTTGGTTTTGGCCTGATCGGGCTGATCAAGCGGGTCAATCTGGTCGGCGAAGCATTGCTGCATGCACCTTTGGTAGGTGTCGCCGGCGTTCTTCAGGCCAAAAGGCATGGTTACGTAGCAGTATGAACCATACGGGGTTATGAACGAGGTCGCGAGCTGATCGGACTCTTTCATCGCGATCTAGTGATAGCCTGAGTAGGCATCCAGAAAGGATAGGATCTCGCAACCCGAGGTGGAGTCGACTATCTGGTCTATGCGCGGCAAGGGAAATTGATCCTTTGGACAAGCCTTGTTGAGGCCAGTATAATCAACGCACATTCTCCATTTCCCGATCTTCTTTTTAACAAGAACAGGATTAGTGAGCTAGTCGGAGTGGAACACCTCTCTGATGAACCCGGCTATCAGGAGTTTGGTGATCTCTTCGCCTATGGCCCTGCACCTTTCGTCATCGAAGCGGCGCAGGAGCTGCTTAGCAGGCTTCGAGCCCGGGATGAGGCGTAGCGCGTCCTTGGCGACCTCCCACGGTATGCTCGGCATGTCAGAGGGTTGACATGCAAAGACATCGTGATTGGCGCACAGAAAGTCGATGAGCTCGTATTCCTATTTAGCTAGGAGCTGGGTCCCGATTCGTACTGTTTTGGCTAGGTCAGTGGGGTTGATTCCCACTGTCTTGGTTTCCTCGAGTGGGTGGAAGGCCATCGAGGAGGCTGGTTTGTTGCTGTCTGGGACAGCTGGGGTCGATGACTCCTAGAGCCGTGGGAGCTCGGCTGAGTTGATGACCACAGTGGTGAGCTCGAAATGCTCGCGGTCGCACGTGAAGGCATGTGAGAAGGCGCTGCTCGCGGTGATGACGCCGTTTGGTCCCAACATCTTTAGCTTGAGGTAGGTGTAGTTGGGGATCGCCATAAACTTGGCGTAGCATGGCCACCCTAAGATGGCGTGGTAGGACCCTAGGAAATCCACCACCTCGAAGGTAAGCACCTCTGAGCGGAAGTTGGCCTTGTTGCCAAACATGATGAGCAAATCGATTTGCCCAAGCGGGTATGCCTGTGCACCTGGAATCACCCCGTGGAAGGGAGAACCCGCGAGGCGGAGCTTCGACCAGGGGATGCGCATGGCGTCGACGGTGTCGACGTAGAGGATGTTGAGGCTGATGCCTCCATCCATCAGCACCGTGGTATGGCGCTTCTTACGAACGATGGGATCGATGACGAGCGAGTAGTGTCCTAGTCTCGCGACGTGGGAGGGATGGTCCCTCTGATCGAAGGTGATTAGAGATTCCGACCAGTTGAGGAAGGAGGGGACGGTCGTCTCGGTGGCGCATGCCTCCCTATAGCGTACCTTGTGCTGGCGTTTGGTCCGGATGGCGTTGGATCCACCGAAGATCATGATGCACTCCTTGGGGTCGGGGAAACCGTCTCCGTCCTTGCCCACCACACCTCCTCTCTTGGCCGCTACCTCTTTGCCGTCTCCCTCTTTCGGCCCGCCGACCTGCTGGAGGAAACATTTGAGGAGCTCGTAGTCTTTGTAGAGGTGTTTAACGAGGTAGGCGTGGTTGGTGCATGGGCTATCCATGAGTTTGTTGAAATGGTCAGGCAGGCCCTGCTAGGGCTGCTTGCCCATGCAATCAGCTGCGGTGACCAACGCGGTGTTGTCCGACCGGCGCCGGCCATTTTTGTTCTTCTTGCCCTCTACGTGGAGGGGCCCTCGTCTTGGTCCTCACACTTGGCCTTGCCCTTGTCCCAGCCTCCGTTGAAGACCACTCAAACCGCCTCCTCGCAGAGGCGTGGTTTGTGGCGACATCGAGCAGGTTGCAGGTGGTACGGTGCTTTAGGCAGCCAAGCCTGTGGATCAGGGATTCACAGGTTGTCCCAGAGAGGAACGCGCTGATGACGTCTGCGTCGACGACATTAGGGAGTGAGTTGCATCATTGGGAGAACCTGCGGATGTAATCTCGCAGGGACTCGATGGGCTCCTATTGGTAGCTCTTGAGGTCCCAGGAGTTCTCAGGGCGAACATATGTCCCCTGGAAGTTCCTGACAAAGATCATCTTGAGGTCCGCCCAGTCACGGATGCTGTCGTGTGGGAGGAATTCAAGCCACGCCCGAATATGTTCCCCGACACAGATGGGGAGATATTGAATGATGAAATAGTCATCATCCACCCCTCCAGCTCGGCAGGCGAGCCATAAATCTTTGAGCCAAATACTAGGGTTTGTCTCCCAGGTGTACTTGGTGATGTTGGTGGGCGGACAGAAATGACGTGGGAACGGCGCCCCCCGGATGCGCCGGCCAAAGGCCCGTGGTCCCGGGCCCTTCGGGCTAGGACTCCGGTTGTCTGGCCGGCGACCGTGCTCGGGCGCATTTCGCCGCTCCCCTCGATGGTTCAGTTGGGTCCTACGTCACATGTCCTTGCCGCTGCCCGATGAGCGCCATCATCATGACGGGCGTCTTGGTTCAGATCGAGCCGTTCGCGTGGCGGCGGTCAGCGCGGAGCCTCCCGTGCTGTGCTTGGCGGCTATGGCGGCGAGCGGATGGAGTGATCCGTCTGGTGCGTCTTAGCTCCCCTAATGGGATGAGAGGGCACGTGTCGAAGTCACAACGCGGAGCTTTCCGCTTGTTGTATGGCAGTGG
This sequence comes from Miscanthus lutarioriparius, assembly GCA_904845875.1. Lineage (NCBI taxonomy): Eukaryota > Viridiplantae > Streptophyta > Magnoliopsida > Poales > Poaceae > Miscanthus > Miscanthus lutarioriparius. The sequence goes on from CAJGYO010000010.1 coordinate 83,950,219, forward strand.
TTTCTGCCAGCGCTCAGAGGTTCTGGTAGGTCGCCTGTTCCTAGGGGTCGATTGGCTCAAGAACACTGCACAGAAGCATTGCCGTAGCGGCGATGTTCTGGCTAACCCGAGCGAACTGTGGGGGTTGTTCCCCTCATTTATGATGTCGCGCTGGACCTAGCGGGCGTGACCCCGAGCGCCGCCTACCGGGACATGCGCGAGGGACGCAGCACGCTGCACCGAGCATGTCGATGTGGGCGGTGGCTGGCTATGCCGCCTTTGCCGCAGCTCCTCGGTGTGCCCTTGTGCAAGCATGAGTGCCCCCACACGCTGGTCCGGAGGGGTGTGAGTATGTATGGACTCCGCAACCACCGGTGGCTGCCCCGGGGCGTCCGCCATAGCGCACTCCCAGGACGGATGGTGGCTAGGTGTCACGTCACCGATGCTGGAGCTGTCACTCCCAACCTCATCATCCAGAAGTTCGTGGAAACAAGTCGGAGCGTGGCTCGCCATTCCCATGAATTCGGATGTGAAAGGAGGTGCCGTCAGCATTTTTTGGAGCCCCCGAGCACATGCGTCCGCGGAGGACGCGAGGCCGTAGGGGAACCGGTCGTGCGGTGGTCGTGGTACGGACCCTGTGGTCCTTCTGGATGATTGATGGAAAATGGTAAATAGTGAGTAAATAACAAAATGTATAATACTCACAGTGAGGTTTGAGCAGAGAGTTTGCTCAGAATGAAGCGCAGATGCCGCGTCGTTGAAGTCGTCGTTCATCCCGGAGCCGATGGAGGGCGCCCCTCTGATGGGCGCCGGGATGGTTGCTTCCTCGCGGAGTTGCAGTATGTCGAGCCGGTCAGTGACGAAGTCCAGGCTTCCAAAGAGGAAGGCCTAGGATTGCTTGAAGAAGGGCGGAACCCACATCCCAACAGGTGGGAGTGCGGGAAACTCCAGTGAGCCGAAACGAGTCGCATCGCCTGAGCGCGCCATGATGAAGGTGGCGGAAAAGTGGGCCATCCGATGACCAAAAAAGTGTTGAACGTACAGCGTCTTCCCCACAGACGGCGCTAACTGTCGGTGTAGAATGTGACCAACTTAGTAAATATTTGTAGTTTTGCCGTACGTTGTGATCGGAGGTGGCCTAGCACTCAATGACACAGGGTTTATACTGGTTCAGGCAACGTGCCTTATGTCCAGTTTGGATCAGTCAGTGACTTTATTCCTGAGTCTGGGTGCTCGAAGTTTGCAGTGGGGTTACAAATGAGAGGGAGAAAGATGGGGTGTACAAGAGGTCTGGTCGGCTCCGGTCGAAAGGGCCGAGAGCGACAGGAGCTACGCTGTGAGCTGAGTGTTCAAGCGTGTGCTTGAGGTCCGAACCCAGTGGTTCTATGGTTGTGGACTAGTGAACTTGGTAGATCTAATGAATCTAAGAAAGGTTCTCAAGGAACTCTCAAAGACCACTAAAAGACCATCCTTTCGTTGGAGGGAGCGCATCCCCTTTTATAGATAAAGGGGATGGCTTTACAAGTGAGAGGGCGAGGGTGCGTATGCTACTAGGCTTCGTTGCCCATGCCGGCAGGTACAAGATAATGGTAGGCGCCCACAATACTGTTGATGTCACTGTAGAATGTCAGATGCATGTGGGAGGTTGTGTTGCCTTCTTCGGGAAGGGTAGACGTCGGTACCTGCAAATATTGTTTGATGCCTAGAGGCATGTGAGGAGCTTCACCACGTTCTCCTGGTACGGTAAATCCCGGTGCCCACAACACTGGTGATGCCCAGAGGCACGTGGGGGACCTTACCGTATGGGAGATCAATGGAGCCCACAATACTATAGAGGAAATGTCGGCGCCTACAATACTATTTGTGTCAGGGCGGTTACAGAGTACTATTCCTGCAGGTGTACAGGGTGTGGTCCCTGGTGTCATGGTTTGACTTGCGCGCCCTGTCTTGCTTTCTCCGTTCGTCCCCTAGGTCCTTCCGAGCGGGCGTCCCCAGTCGGATGGCCCCGGTCGGCTCTGACCGTACCAGTCGGAGAAGAGCGGTGAGCAGGGTTTCTGCGAGCCCCGGTCGGAGATGCGGGGTCGGAGCCGGAAGTAGCGCCTGGGCCGGGCCTTCCGATCGGAGAGGTTGTTTGGAGGCGGCTGGAGTCCGAAGCGAGTGCTCCGGTCGGAGAGGTGGGCCGAAGTGGTCGACAATTGGGCGTTGTTCTCCTTTGGCTAGTCCTTCCAGTCGGTGACTGGACCGGCCTTCCGGCCTGTTGTTTTAACTCTCGGGTTGGCCTATGAGTTACGTGCTGTCTGCTTGGACCGAGCCCTGACGTGGAAGCCGGTCCCCGAGGGACCCGGGTTTATGAACCCGACACACACTCAAGCCAATCTCAAGGGTAAAGATAAAAGAAAGAATAAAAGAATAAACCTAAACAATAAACCTAAACTAGAGTAGGCTTATCTTGTATAGCTATGCTAATATTAGCAGATCATACAAATACATGAATTTCTAATGGTAGAGATCCTAAGTTAAGATAGCTTTGGTCACTATAAACTTACTTTAGGAACCATTGAACACTGGTCTGCCGAGTGTTGCTGGCCTATAGCTCTACGTCGTATCTGAACGTGGGGGAGTGCTAGGGACGGACAGGGCTGTCACCACCTGCCGCCTACCCCACCACCATGGGATATGAAGCAAACAAAGGTAACGTGTAGCTTAGACACCATGTCTATGCTAACCGCTACTACTCTAACATTGGCCAGGAACACCGTCTTTATCAGGAGTAATCTACTAGAGCATCCGCCTCGGGGACTGACGACGAACCCGCAACTAATCTTAAAGTAGAACCTACTACCTCAATTTAGGTCTTGGTCTAAACATGTATGTTGTATGAAAGATTAAGCATAAAGTTTCATATGCTAAATGAATAACATAAGAACTTTGCTCTAATTTTATAACATAACTATAATGATAGGATAAGAACAAGAACAAGATGAAGAACATGACATGAATCACAATGAAGAACATTGCATTGATCATACCAAATATCTTCAAGATGCTCTTGATCTCCAACTACAAGCTTGCCAAGCTCCTCATAAAACTACTAAAAGGTAAAAAGATAAAGTAGAGGGAGAGTGGCTCAAATGTGGTGTGTGTTGTGTGAGCTCCACCCCTATATTTATACATCAATGAGGTCGGTTTGGGTGTAGATAAATTAGGAAACCGCCTTGCACCGTCACTGCATGCCGCCATGCAACCGCCAGAAAAGAACAGGGCTGAGCGGGCTTGGGGGACGTGCGGCCGCACCCGGGCCGGCTTGTCTCGCCACCGCCTTGCTCTGGCGGGTTCCTAGCTAGGCCTAGGTGGCTCCCACGTCGGTGCTCGGCCCTGGTTTGGCATTTGAATGGGCCTTTGCTTATTTTCTTTGCGCAAGATCTGCTTTACGCTTTCTCTAATTGCGCATTTTGACTCTAATTCCATTGTATCCAAGTATGAGTGCTGCAAAATAGAAATCTTGCAATACAAGTTGAACTATGTCAATAGTAAAGGCATATGTGTCAAAAGATTGTTTATTTCTCCTGTTTTGGACTATAATTGGCGGTCGGATTTGGTCGTTAGTGACCGCCAACAACAGTTGCTCCTTGGGCGTGGCTGTGCCAACCGCTCCTCCGACAGGTTCATGCATGGGGAGTGACACAAGAAGACAAGATCCTCCGTGCCCTCCAGGGGATCGGGGGCTCCCAAGCCCACGTGTCAGCCCCTCGAGACGGCCTCCTTCACCACCTAGAAGCCTCCAGAAGGAGCACCTAGGGGAGGCCGCGGTGTCAGATTCTAACATCTAGGAATACCCGGTTGGCACAGGGTCCTGACCGTAGCCAATCTTGGAGATTGTATATGTGGCTTTGCTATCCCTACATAAGATGCGATGGATTTCGAGGGCGTTAAATTTTTCAAGCTTGTGGATTTCCTAGCAATGCGCTTCTATCTTGATATCTCTGGCAAGTCGATTCCTTCATTATTTGATTGACTTTTTTTTCTCGAACAATTATTTGATTCACTACTAACTTGGAATCTTGTATGATGTAGAGGTGGCGGAGTGATATGACAATCAGTAGGCCGTGCAGCAAGGCCTCTAATGATTAATTAATAATCTGTTGCGGGCCTCAACTTTCATATTCTCATTTCTTCAAGCGTGCCTCTCACCAACACAATTATCAAACGAAATCATCTTCACTTCAGAAATACAGATAGTACAGTGGAATAGTTTAGAAGAACATGATAGCACACTTGAAAGTGGAAAGAATGAATTTGGAGACGATGAAAAAGGCAGCATGATTCATAAGAGAGCATGACAAAGAAAGCGTCTAAATGCAAAGTATATTTCATGGATTGCAGCACAAGCCCAAACTAGCAGAAAAAACTTGGTCCACATCGACACCTTGTCCTCTTTATTTCACACATCAGGGAATATATAGTCATCTTCATTGTAGTCTGGCAAGCGAATATAGAAAATGACGAAAAATTACAAATGACTTGATCCACCTGCAAAACCAAAATGTCCATCACAACACAATCATGCCTCATCTTTTTATGGAAGTACCAGCAACATTTTTCTGTAGGGATGGCAATGAATGGTGCTTGCTTGATCACCAAGCAGTTTTTGTTGTCTCATGTCTTTAATTGCCGTTGCTGTTACTTGATGAGCACAGTAACATAAAGTGAACAAAAATGATTTTGTTTCAATCATACAGAGCACATTTCACAAACCCTTCCACGTTCCATACATTTAAAAATCACTTGCAGAACTGTGCACCTAAAAAACAGTGAGATGAAAAGCAGATATGGTTGATTAAACCCCAAAAGACAGGAGACTCTTGACAATACCGATAAGGCGGTAAGTATCAAATGTAGAACAGTAGTTATTTATTTCAGATTTTCTTAAGATAGAATGCAACTTTTGTCCCGTTTTTTGAACAGATACTTATAGAGGCAGCCTTGTTTACTTATACCCTTTTGAACAGTAGAATGGCTAGACATTAGATGAGAAGGAAATGTGAAGGGCAGTAAAACATACCGCAATGGTGATCCGAAAAGGATCAGAATCTCTGTCATGTATATTCAAGATTCCACCGTGATGTTGCTAGCAATGGAAGATTCAGTCATCAATCCATTAGGTAGCATATGGGTTTCAGCTCCATTTTTATTTGCCCATGACTCTGCAGAACCTTGTATAGAAGCACCCTCAGTTGAATCAAGCGCATTAAGCAAAATAACTTTTGGTCTGTTGGGATGATTCGCAGCCGCATCTTGCCAGTTTTGTATTGTAGTACTGTTAACCTTAACTCCAGCATCAAGAATTACTTCCCTCAGGTGTGTGAAGTAATTAATTTGTAGACCAGAAAGTCCATTTAGACCATCACAGAGCAGCTGAAGCGATTTGAGTATTGGCATAGCACCATGTTCCATTGTTGGGAGTGTTGGACTTTTCAGGACAAAACGTATGCAGACAAGAGATGGCAATGCATTGCGCTGGAGGACAAAATCATCAAGTTCGCCAGCGATTAGCTTCAGGTACTTTAAGTGTTCAAGAGTACCCAATGCTGTGAGAAGAGCTGCCTTCAGTTTAGTTGATTGAAGGCACAACTCCTTGAGACCACGCAGTCTGGTAACAAATCCGGGCAGTTCCTCTAACTTACCATTTAGTTTCAACGACCTAAGATAGTATTGACCTTCCCAGCCTTTTAAAAAGTCTTCTGAGCATGCGTCGAATTGGATTGACAGAGAACGACGGTCCTTTTTTGCATCTTTCTCATCACGAATGAACTCTTGTATGGCCGTCTGAAGACTAGTCAGGCTAGTATTGGTCGCAGATGATTCGCACCAGATCTTGACGTTGTGCAATTTCTTCATACGACCCAAAAATGCATCATACCCTACGCGTTCGTCTATAATAAATCCTTTAACCATCTGCAACTTACATTGTTCTGAAGGTATAGCTTTGTCAGGAAGCTTAAACTTTCCAAAAAGATGAGTTAAATGGGGCAACTGGAAAACTTCCTTTGGCAGGATGTTTATCGCCGTTCTCCTTAGATCAAGTGTCTCCAAAAGTTTCAGATTTTCTATCTTCTTTGGAAGGCTGGTTACATGTACATCGCCCCCCAGGCTAAGATATTTAAGAAGCAGTAGGTTGCATACTTTTTTGACATGATGATTTTGCAAGTCAGTACATTCTTCAAGATCCAAGACTCTCAGCAGTTGGTACCTGTCAAAATTCAACATAGATCCTGCCTTCCCGAAGACTATCAGAGTTCTGACAAGAGATAGATCACTGTCCAAACTGCTACTATCTGATATACTGCTGTCTTGAAGAGAAAGGCAACGATGTTGTGTAGTTTGGAAATTCCCATTATTTTTAGAGTTCTGATAATTGCCATTATCACACAACATAATGAGGTTTTCAGAGAGAGATTTGAACATTACGTACTCATGCATCATGCCATATGTTCTGCATGTCTTCACTGTCTTGTTATTGCTAACCTCAATGGGATGGACAATGCTTCGATCCAGGAGCTCCTCGAAACATTTGTCAGCTGTATCACCCAATGAATTTTCTGGTTCTACAAACCCCTCAGCTAACCATTGCCTCATTATCCTTTGGGGCTTGACTCGATGATCACTCGGGAACATAGCAAAATATAGCAAGCAAGCTTTGATAGCACAGCTTGGTAAGCTGGTGTACTCATGCATAAGCGCCTGATGCACTCTGTCTAAGGAATCGTCGCTCCCCAGATGACAACGTAGCTGGTTGCAAATACCATCCCAGTCAGGTCCTTCCATCAAACTTCTTTTTTTCATGAATTTGCCTACAGTACTCAGTGCAAGCGGTTGACCATCACATATTTTCAATATTGCTTTTGAATCTGACAGTGAGGAATCCGAATATTTCTCCAGATCAGCTGCCTTTAGTAACAATTGCTTTGAGTGATCATCACTAAGTTTGCCCATATTGTACACGTAGCAGTTGGGAAGGCTGCAGAATTTAGCTACACCCTGGATTTTTGTTGTTACCACTATTGTGGTGTTAATATCTCGCGGGAAGGCGGTGATAGCATCCCACTGTTTTGTTGATTGCATGCCATCAATTACAATGAAGTACCTTTTTTTTTTTTTTTTTTTGAAACGGCGATAGCAAAAATATTAGAAAGCTATTCCACAACCAGCATAAGAATCACTATGTGGGGAAAAAGGTAAGACTTCTTATTGGACTGCATATATATAACATGTTTTGCTGGGCATTTGCATAACCTATATACATGTATTTACAAGTAACAAAATAATGGATTTTTTTGGGTACGAATTAGCCATACATAGGTGCAGAGAAATCCATATTTTATATGCACTAGAAAAGTTGTGCATGATCATCACGTAAAAAAGTTTTATAGCTATCCTAGGGTGTAATACCGTGGCCTGCAATAGCAGTTGGCCCATGTAGCTAATGTGCAGGTGTAGTTGGTGGGTTTAATATCACACTTTGGAGATTTAGGTGAATAAGTGCTAATTTATAATCTTTATTGTCGCTCCAAAGTTAACACCTCTATAACGACCCTTTACATAAAGCGAGGGCCACGCAAGGAACTGTAAGCAAATTTTAGACACGGGGAATTAATTACATAATAGGGCTTCATATCAGACTTGATTGCCGCCATGGTGCAGGTTGACGGTGAGACCATTTGGCATATTTTTTAACCTCAAACTAAAATGCATTTTGTCTCTCAGCAAGTGTCCATTATGGAAAAGAATTGAATCATTATGTCATTTACAACTGTGATAAAACAAGTTCCATTCTGAACATATCCTGGACTTTCAGAAAATTTGTCAATTTTAATATGCTTCTAGAGTCAGCTTTCCGATAAGGATAGGACTACATCAAGGGTCAGCTTTGAGCCCTTATTTGTTTGCTTTAGTGATGGATGAGGTCACAAGGGACATACAAGGGGACATCCCTTGGTGTATGCTTTTCGCGGACGATGTAGTGCTAGTTGATGAAAGCCGGACAGGAGTGAATCAGAAACTGGAGTTATGGCGGGAGACTTTGGAGTCCAAAGGTTTTAGACTTAATAGAACTAAAACTGAGTATATGAGATGTGACTTCGGCACTACTACTCGGGAGGAGGAAGATGTTAGTTTGGAGGGTCAAGTAGTGCCTAGGAAGGATACCTTTCGATATTTAGGATCAATGCTACAGAGGGACGGGGATATTGATGAAGATGTTAGCCATAGAATCAAAGCAGGGTGGATGAAGTGGCGGCAAGCGTCTGGTGTCCTATGTGACAAAAGGGTACCACAGAAGCTAAAAGGCAAGTTTTATAGGACGGCGATTAGACCTGCTATGTTGTATGGTGCAGAATGTTGGCCTACGAAAAGACGACATATTCAACAGCTAAGTGTCGCGGAAATGCGTATGTTGCGTTGGATTTGCGGTCATACAAGAAGGGATCGAGTTCGGAACGATGATATACGTGAAAGATTAGGGGTAGCGCCAATTGAAGAAAAGCTTGTCCAACACCGGTTGAGATGGTTTGGACATGTGCAACGGAGACCTCCAGATGCACCGGTGCGTAGTGGAATCCTAAGTCAGGATAGTAACGTGAAGAGAGGCAGAGGAAGACCGAAGTTGACTTGGGTAGAGGCAATAAAAGGAGACTTGAAAGGATGGAATATACCCAAAGACTTAGCCTTAGATAGGAGTGCTTGGAAGACAGCTATTCACGTGCCTGAACCTTGATTGCTTCTGTTGGGTTTCAACTCTAGCCTACCCCAACTTGTTTGGGACTTAAAGGCTTTGTTGTTGTTGTTGTTGTTGTAATATGCTTCTAGAAACTACAACTAACCAAAATTATATATCTTTGAGATCCCTCTGTCTATTTATTTTCTAATAACACAGTACCCATATACTCCCTCTATCCCTCAGAAAACTATCTTACGGTTCAAAATTTGTCCTATAAAAATTGCCATTCTACCCACAAAACGGCTGTGGCCCCATATGAATTAATTTCTTCCTTCACATCTCCTTTTTTTTTGTGGCGCCAAAGTGTGCATGGTGCCAACTAAGTGTCACCTGATTGTCATTCTGGTTGATTATATTACCTAAGCGTCAAACAAAAGAAAAAGAAAAGGAAACTATGGCTAATAGACAGGGGCACCCGAGGTCATATCGCCTCTTAGATAAAGTGGGTGTTTTTGTCACCGGCAACTATTGTGGGGCTTTGTGCAAGTAGCAAATCTAGATGAAGCACATAGGACACATGTTTATATTGGTTCAGGCAGAGAATGCTCTAGGACTATTAGGATTGGTTTCTTAGTCCTATTACAATAAGGATCTCAATAGATAGTTGAAGGTATATGTCTACGCCATGTATAGCATGTCGGTTGAGATACCCCATGTACATGTAGGACTCCGGGTAGTCAACTTGCCCCAATCTATGTCTAGAGGGCTGGATATGTCCTCCATAGCCCCCAAGGCCTGAGTGATCAAACTGAACTAGTCTTGATGTTGTCCCGACCTTAGCTATGTACTTTAGTCTCCTCCCTTTGACAAGTATCCCGAGTTATGTCCTCCTAGGTGCTTCTCTTCATTACTTGCACAGAGGTCACAAGGGACTTAGCGAGTACCTGAAGAAAAGATTAGTTGAGTAATATATGCTCATGGGGCAGGCATATTTCACTAAGTGAGCTAATATGGTTTAGTCGAGTGGTATGTTCCAAAGAGATGGTCACCTGGCTAGTGACCCAGCACGCTACCATTAATTTTGACTTAATTTGCATATGATGCCTATTTTCCCCAAGTCGCTCGAGGTTAGCTAGTGTCCTTGTGGAGGAATATATGCCCTCGTAATTTATGTTAGAACACGACAATAGTCCTGAAATGTTTGTCTGGATGGATCAAGTGACTAACTAGTGGCCCACTAATGGAATATTACAAATTTCCTTCACTTTGGGTGTATCCATGTGTTTGGGAACCTGGTTGGTAGTCACCATCAAAACTTTAAGTCAAAACAGTACCCAAGTCAAGCATTGCAATCGCATGGTACTATTTGCCTTTTATAGGGAGATGATACAAGATCGCTCGCTATGATGATAAGCCATGGTCGAAAGTATTGCTATTGATTTGTTGTGAGAGAAAAATATTGTTCGTTTCATTGAAAAAAGTACGACCTATAAGACAATTTAACAGGACCACAAATCATCTTCTTCTTGCCCATGCTCTTTCAACTTCTCTTGCTCTTCTTGCCCGTCTGGTTCTAGCGTGAGCCCGAGTGCTTCAATCTTGAGTGCTTTGAGTTTTCATTTCGCCGTGGGTGCTTCATGTCGTCAAGCCTCAAGTGTCGGTGCTCGAGGTATAGCCCCCAAGGCTCTACCCAATTGATTGATTCAATTAGAGGGTCTTGTGGTTCTTGTAACTTTTTCTATCATGGATGTGTGGACAAAATGCACTCACTAGGTCTATCCACCAAGCTCCCGCTCAATTTTAGCATAATTAGATGGACTGCCATTTAACTTTCGAGTAGCTTATGACAATGAAAGTGTGAGGAACTTATGTATAAGCCTTTACTCTTCCAAAAGATAGTGAACCCTAAGTGATTCATGGTTATTGATCATCCCTCATGGGGTGCAATCAATGTCTTTTAGCGTCGAGTCGAAAGTTGGCCCTCATGGAGGGTGACAAGCTGTCCTCCATTTGATGTGAGATCACAGGTCAGCCATTAGGTGGCATGTCGAGTGGTTTCTTTGGCCAAATAGGTACCCGAACACTATGTTGGTGCAGAATTCGGCTAGTGGCCCTAGGGCATACCCAACTTGGTGAAGAGGTAACCGAGGTTCGATTAGCAACAGTGGTTGGCTAGAGGCTCAACATGGAGCATATCAAATGGCATACCTTTAGGTGGACCCTTGCTCAAAAATGAACCATTGAAGATCTTGGAGCTTTGTTGCTTGGATACTTTTGTTGATGAATGCACATGACTAGAGAAGGCCCTTCAATTAAGCACCCAAGTTGACTAGTCAAATTCCCCATTTATAGGGAGGTAGCTTTGGGCTATGTCATGTGTAGCGTTGGGTGGCTAGAGTTTTACCGCTTGACAACACATGGTTTCACTACTCATGCACTCTCTCAAATTGAAGTGTATGAAACATGAGACACTATTGGATACTTATAGCATTCTGACTAAGTCAAAGTAGATACAGATTTCCCTTTCTAGGTTGTTCATTGTGTCATGCACTTTGAGCAAACTTGAGCTCCCATGCGTAAGGAGCTACTTGTGGGTTATGTCTTTGGGTTGCAGAGTAAGTCAGAGTCAGGAACAAAGACTCACACTCAGAGTGTGTCATCACTCGAGAAAACATAAGGTGTTTTATGTTTGTTTTCTCTCCTTGATGTTGTTTTCCTTTGTGAGTCATCCGTTGTATCATGCACTTTGCCAACTCTACACTGTAGTCTTCATGACTAGATAATTAGTGTTTCAATTTAATTTATCCCAAATGACTTGCACCAACACCAAGTGTAACAATCATAATATGTATTCTAAAATGTTGTTGTATAGATTTGCATAATGAGATGAAAAATGGTTGCTAGTGATAATTTGAGTAGTAGTGGGACTATCACGAGATAGGAAAATAGTAGGGAGTTTCCTTCTAGAAATTCTTGTTTGTTTCAAAGGGCATTCAAATAGTAATAGTAAGATTCTAGTAGTTCAAACATAGTATTTCAACCAGCTTGGTTAAAAGTTCGGTAAGCCCAATCCATTGTTCTAAAGATGACATGAAGACAATCATTGATATCTTGTCTTGCGCCTTTGAAGGATTTTATCTCAGACCTCATCTTGGTCTCCTCTCACAATTCACAAGCCTACCAAAGTTGATCTTCTTACGCTGATTGATAAGGTGGTGACTATCTCCCCGGTCGGAAGGCTTCTTTATTGAACAAGTCCGGTCGTTTCATCATGGTTAAAGTTGTCTTGATAGTAGTTCCCATCTATCATATGATCGCTATGGATTTACCTAAATGGATGATCAAGGCAATTGATAGATGGCATTGTGGGGTTTCTTCAAGGTGGTTGGGAGAAAGCAAATGATGGAAACTGTCTCGTGTCTTGGGAACATGTCCAACGCGCCTACAATATGGTGGTCTTGGAATTCATAACCTAGAAACTCTAGGTCTGTGCCCTCGGCATTTGGTGGCTTTGGGCACAAAAAACAGATCCATCACGTTCTTGGACAAGTTTGCCAATCCAAGTGCCACAAAAGGCTAGAGCTCTCTTCAATGCCGTTGTAGAAACCATAGTGGCAATGGGGAATAGTTCTGGGAATAGTACCGGAGCCATGGGGTCAAGGCCTCCGCCAGGAAGTGGGCTGCCCTCAAGGCCATGCGCGCTGGGTCCGATCACACGAAGAAGGCGAAAAGCGCAGCAATGCAAGCGGAGTACGACAACTTGGCGTTCCGCGACGGGAGGCGGTGGAGGATTTCTCCCTCCATTTAGATTGATCGTCGATTAGTTGGCGGCGCACAGCGTCACCTTCGACGACAAGGAGGCGGTCTCAAGCACTGCTGCGTCGTCGTCCTTAAGTATACCCAGATCGCTCTATCCATCGAGACGATGCTTGATATGTCAACCTCACCACCGAAGCACTTGATCGGGCGCTATGGGCGGTGGACGATCAGACGAGGGCGATCGCGACGTCGGATAGCGGCAAGCTAGTGCTGACCGAGGAAGAGTGGGTGGCCCGGATGCGTGAGAAGCGGTCGAGAAGGCACTTCCGGTCGCTGGGCGGTGACGGCAAGCGCCACGGCAAGGCCTCAAGAAGAAGAAGAAGGTTGAGGCGCACCTTGCGCAGTGGACAACGACGAGCGGTAGATGTTCGGCGCGCGCGGCACCGAGGAGCCGTGGCATGCCCGGCCAGCCATCTCGCCTTCGACGGCTTGGCTCGGCTAGAGAAGATGGTGTGGGCTGCCCCACATCGAGCATGCATGCCGTAGCTGTGGTGACAAAGAACTGGCGGGAAGCGAAGAGGTAGCCGTTTCCAAAGGCGGCCAAGTATCACGCGGCGGAAGCGCTCGCGCTTGAGCTCGTCCATGGTGACCTCTGCGGGCCAATCACGCCAGCCACGCACGGCGGGCGACGTTACTTCTTGCTGCTCGTGGATGACTGCAGCCGCTACATGTGGCAGCAGCTCCTGACGAGCAAAAACGAGGCGGCGGCGGCGATCAAGCGGTTCCAGGCATGGGCTAAAGCAGTGCTGAGGACAAATCGCGGTGGCGAGTACACTTCGGTGGAATTTGCCGCGTACTACGAAGATCAAGGGGTGGTGCGCCACCACACCGCGCTGTGCTCGCCACAGCACAACGGCTTGGTGGAGCGGCTGAGCCAGACGGTGGTGGGCATGGCTCGGTCCATGATGAAGGCGAAGGGCATGCCGGCGGAGTTCTAGGGAGAGGCCGTGAGCACGGCGGTGTTCATCCTCAACCGCGCGCCCACCAAGAGCCCGAAGGGCATGACGCCGTTCGAGGCTTGGTTCAGGAGGAAGCCCGACGTTTCCTTCCTCAGGACATTCAGGTGCATCGGTCATGTCAAGAAGACGAAGCCGAACCTCACTAAGCTGGAAGATAGGAGCACTCCGACGGTGCTACTGGGCTATGAGGAGGGTAGCAAGGCCTACTGGCTGTATGATCCACGTGGAGGCAAGGTGGTAGTCTCGAAGGATGTGGTGTTCGATGAAATGGCGGCCTGGGATTGGAAGGATCCGGGCACGGGGAAGCCAGCGGCGTTGGCGGGACGTTCATCATTGATCACATGGTCATCCACGCAGGCGGAGATGCTGGAGCAGAGAAGCCAGCTGTGGACACGCCAAGTCCAGCAGCTGTGGTGGCGCCTGGTGAGCCGCCAAGTCCGGCCATGGTGGGCGCGGGCGAGCACACTCCACCAGCAGCCGCGCACATGCCTCCACCACAGTCCCCTGCTGCAGCAGGACAGAGGACACCTCCGGCAACACCGGCTGAGTTCGCCTCTCCTCCAAGCGACATCGACGATACGTGGACACCTTCCACGATGGCGAGGTGCGATTCCGTAGGGTGGACAACCTCGTCGGTGACATGACGGCACTAGGCCTCGCAAGTCAACTCCTCGATGATCCAGAGCTGCTCCTTGTCAGCACAGAGGAGCCGCCCACGTTCACGCAGGCCAAGCGTGACGCCAATTTACGACGGGCGATGCTGGAGATGCAAGCGATTGAGAAGAACCAGACTTGGGAGCTGGTTGATCCGCCTGCATGTTGCCAGCCGATTGAGCTCAAATGAGTCTACAAGGTCAAGTGGGACAAGCGCGGGCGCCATCGTCAAGCACAACGCGCGCCTTGTTGTTCGCATCTTTGTGCAGTGCGAGGGCATCTACTTCGAGAAGGTTTTTGCGCTGGTGGCGCGCATGGAGTCAGTCCGCTTGCTGTTGGCCATGGCAGCGGTGAAGGACCGGTGCGTGCACCATCTGGATGTCAAGTCGGCGTTCCTCAACGGCGAGCTGGCGGAGACGGCCTTCGTCAGGCAAGCTCCGGGCTTCGCCGTCGAGGGAGCTAAGCACAAGATGCTGCAGCTGTGTAAGGCCCTGTACGGGCTGCGGCATGCACCACGGGCATGGAACGCCAAGCTGGACGCCACGTTGGGCGCACTTGGGTTCGCCCGCTGCGCAACAGAGCACGCGCTCTACACGTAGCGACGGGGAAGGAGGAGCTCGTCGTCGACGTGTCGTGGATGACTTGATCGTCACCGGAGAGCACGTTGAGGACATCGACGGCTTCAAGCGCGAGATGGTGGCTCGTTTTCGAATGAGCGATCTCGGTCAGCTCTCCTACTACCTCGGCATCGAGGTGAAGCAGGGGAGGGACTCTCATCTCCCTAGGCCAGCGCGCCTACGCGGAGAAACTACTGGAGCGCGGCGGCATGGGGTATTGCAAGCCGTGTGCAACTCCGATGGAGGAGAGGCTGAAGCTATCAAAGAACAGCACCACGGCGAAGGTGGACGCGACACGCTACCGCACCATCGTCGGCGAGCTGCGCTACCTTACTCATACTCGGCCGAACATCACATTCGCGGTCGGTATGTCAGTCGGATCATGGAGGATCCTTGGGAGGATCACTGGACGGCGGTGAAGCGGCTACTGCGCTACGTCAAGGGGATGCTCGATCAGGTGATCATCTTCCCCAGGCACAGCGGCAAAAGTGGGCTGCGGCTCACAGTCTTCGGCGCGGCACCCCCCAAGACCGACGAAGGTGAGCCAAAGCTCACGGTCTTCAGCGATGCAGACTTGGCGGGTGACATCGACGGGCAGCGGAGCACCTCTGGTGTGCTCGTCATCCTCGAATCAGACCCGATTGCTTGGCAGCCGCTGAAGCAGAAGATCGTTGTGCTGTCAACATGTGAGGCGGAGTATGTTGCAGCGGCCACCGCGGCATGCCAGGCGGTTTGGGTGCGCCGGCTGCTGGGCGAGCTGACCGGCGAGGAAGCTCGCCCGCTAGCGTTGATGGTGGACAATCAGCCCGCCATCGCCCTCGCCAAGAACCCTTTCCTCCATGACCGGAGCAAGCACATCGACTTCAAGTTCCATTTCCTTCGGGACTGTGTTGATGGAGGACAGAATGTCATCGAGTTCATCGAGACCGGCCAGCAGCTCACTGACATCCTCACCAAGTCACTCGGATGCCTTCGGTTCACGGAGCTGAGGAAGATAATTGGCATGGCTGAGGTCAAGGCATCGGGTTAGCAGCAGGATTAAGGAAAGAATTGTAAGACATAATCTGTTGCTCCCCCCAATCTCTCTTTTGTTTGGTTGCTGCAGATTAAGATTGGCGGCTAGTAAGACTGGCAGCTAGTCAGCCTACTGTCCTCTTGCTAGTACTGTAGCAAATGGCAGTAAGCCATCTAGTCAAAATTGTACATGTAGTGGGCTGATAACAGCCATATCCTAGAGGACATAGGAGCTATCTGCCATGTCCTAGAGGACATAGTAGTAGTTTGTACCTTATATGGTACTTGTAGTTTATACATATACTACACGTAAAGGGCAATGGAAGTTCAGCCATTCACATTTTCAGAAGCAGCCGAGCTGCTGTTGGTGTTGTGTGTGTGTTTGTGCTATTCTCACCTCTTCTTCAACCTCCAGCCCAGTGAGTGTGTGTGGGTGTGCTGGACTCAAGGTTCGCAAAAACGTCATTAAACGTCGATTAATCGTGTTTAAACGCTAAACGGAGGCCCAAAGGCCTCGCTTAGGGGTAGACGCTCAATTAGACGCTGGGCGTGTTTAGGCACTCGTCTACACGCCGCATCGAGATTAAACGGCTATGAATCGGAGAAAAACGGGCTACGCTGCCGAAATCGCGCGGCTGCGCGCTGGCAAGAAGAAGCGCGCGCTGGTATGGAAGCGCGCCGCTGGAAAGAAGCGCACCGCTGCGGGAAAGAGCAAGCGGGCCCGAAGCGGGAGCAAAAGTCGCCGGCCGCCTTCTTCCCTCCGCCGATGCGGTTCGACCGAGCGACAAGGTCGATTCCTCCACCCACCGCACCACCACTCGCCTCTCCCCGCCGCTCCTCCGCTTGGATTCCTAGGTTTTCTCCAACGACGCTTACTTTTTCCTCGCTGCCGATCCTCGCGGCCAGCAGTTCCTCCTTGCGCGCGCCGGACCGAGGACGAGCGAGACAATGAAGTTAGCCGGGTGCCTCGCCGGCTTCATCCACCCGACCGGGCGAGGCGACAACGCCGCTGACGGCGATCGCCGACCAGCGCCCTCCGCTCAAGAACGGGACGTTGCCGTCCCCTCCGCCTGACGGGGTCGTCGCCTGCAACAGAGGGCAGGCCGCAGGCGCAGGAGTCAACTTCGCATAGGCCGTTGCAGACGTAGGGGTCGTCGCCGCCGGCAAAGCCCCTCGGTCCTTCTCTCCAGGTGCTCCCACGGTCTCCCCCCATCTTCCCATGGTCTGTAGTTTTGATTTATGCATGTGAATCACTCAATCGATGAATTGGATTGGGGATTTAGGGTTAGGATGTCGACGTCTCAAGCTGCATTGGCCGCCGCTTGGATCAACAGCTAGCGGCAAGCCAGCCGCCGAGGTTGCCTACCACCTGAAGAGGAAGTCATCTATATAGGCTGGGAGTGGGGGCGTCTCTGTGATCCCAATGACAAGAACAGAGTCAAGTGTCTTCTTTGTGGACAAGAGAGCACTGCATGAATTTATCGTCTTAAGCAGCATCTTGCTCATGTTGGCACATCTATTGTGAAGTGCCCAAAAGTAAGTGAGGAAATTAAGCAGAAGTGCAAGAAGAATCTTGATGAAACAGCAAAGAAGAAGAAAGATAAGCAGCAACATGATGCTACAAAGAAAAAGAATCTTGATGAAGCAGCAAAGAAGACCAAGAAGGGCAAGGATGCTACAGCCACGGTGTTGAACATTCGTTTTTGGAAAGATGTGTCCCTTTGTTTGAAGGTCTTTGAGCCCTTGGTGAAAGTTCTACGTTTGGTTGATGGGGATGTGAAACCATCTATGGGTTATGTGTATGGAGAACTTCTCAAGGCAAAGAGGGAGATCAAGGAGGCCTTTGGAAATGTGGAAAAGAACTACAGAGAAGTGATGGCTATTGTTGACAAGAAGATGAAAGATAGGCTTGATTCTCCATTGCATGTGGCTGCATATATGCTGAATCCATACTATAGTTACAGCAATCTAGCAATCTTCTCTGATTCAATTGTAGGGGAAAAATTCATGCTATGTGTGGAGACCTTTTATCATGGTGAGGATGATAAGGAATATAGGGCTGTTAATGAGGACTTGGAAAAATTCCAAAAGAGACATGGATCCTTCTCAAAGAAGATGGCAAGGAGCTGTGAACGCTTTGAGTTCAATCCAGGTAAGCTTTTGCATCATTCTGTCCAGATTTTTTTCTGCAATCAATTCTGTCCAGATTTTTTTGCAATCAATTTTGCACATGTTTGATACATTTCACTTCATTTTATAGCATCTTGGTGGAGGCTTTATGGAGGAGGAGCACCAGATTTGCAAAGAATGGCTATTAGAATCCTCTCACTGACCTCTAGCTCTTCTGGATGTGAAAGGAATTGGAGCACCTTTGAACAGGTCAGTTTCTAGTCTCTACTAATTGTTCTCTAGTCCCAATTTAATGTACATGTGCTGGTTTTTTGTTTTAGCATCATACAAAGAGAAGGAATAGGCTGACAACAGAGCGCCTCAACTCTCTAGTATTCATCCAATTCAATAATAAGTTGATGTCCAAGAAGGAGAAGATTACCAGAAAGAGTAACTATGAAGTGCTCCTAAGTAGTGATGCTTCTGAAGCTCAAGGATTTTTCTTTGAGGGAGGGGATGATCATGCATTGGTTGTCTTTAGGGATGAGGAAGATGAGGGAGAAATGCCGGGGACAGGGATACCATGGAGTGTTCTTGGAGAAGCAATGGGAACTAATGAACAGCTTCAACCTAGGAGGAGTGCAAGAGTGGCTAGAGAGGTGCATGAAGAAGAGTGGGAGTCTGAATTTGAAGATCCTGATTATCAGGATTGTGACATTGCCTTTGATGATGATGAGGATGAAGAAGCAATTCTAAACTCCTTTACATTGGCGGAGTGAGGACTATTGTGTGTTGTACTACTATTTAATTTCTGGACCATTAAGACACGTGATGAACTGCTAGTGTTGTCTGTATATTTTCTCGTGATCTTTTGCCTTGTGCTGCTGCCCTGATGTTTGGAAGCTTGGCTGTGCATGTACAATATTGAGCTACCCCTCGTAGATAAGTTTCTACTCTTTCCCTATTATTTGATTGTCTGGTTTTCAGATTATTAACTTGTCTCTCTTTAATGGTTAGCTGCTATTGGATGCAAGAAGCCAAGGAGAAAAGAAGCCAACAAGTGTGCAGCAACAGCAAGAGGTATGTTCACTACTTAGCAGTGTTATTACTTAGTACTTACTACTAATCTTGCTCTCAGCAGCACAAAAATAAAAAAACACACACAAACGATTAATCACGTTTAATCTACGTTTAATCCTCCTAGGCGCTAGTCAGTAGGCTAGCGCCTAGCGTTTTCTTGAACATTGGCTGGACTGCTGGTAAGCTTGCTGCTTACCTGTGCAGGGAGATCGAGGGCCAACAGATCAGACATGCTTATTTGTTTTTACTCTAGTTGTGCAGCTTCTTAGAGAAGAGCTTCTCTTCTCAAACATTGCCAAAAGACCTTGCTGGTCGCTCAAGAGGAGTCTTTGCATATATGCTGGCGAGAGCCTCCTTCTCACTACCCGTAGTAGTTCTAGTAGCTAAACTAGCTAGGTTGTGTCGTTTCGTAAGTTTGTAAATAGGCACTAATGTAATTTTTACACAATGTTGTGTATGGATGTGTTGATTGTTTCTCTATTAATAATGCAAAGATTCACGACTCCTCTGCAAGTTCGAGAAGAATTTAATAAATTACTGCATGGTTTTAATTAACTAGGTTTCACAATCAGGTTCTGTAATTGTTGAGTGTGTCTAAAATGCCAGAAAACTGTCTACTTTAGTGACTAATTAATTTGTACTTTCCCTTGACTCATACTCGTAAACCTCATAAGGAGTAGACAATAGAAAAAGTTTGAACCAATAGAGAATTTGCCCTTCTGATTTCTGTTAGGACCTTTCTATGAGCCGACTATTTTGTTGAAAACCAACCATCATCCTGACAGGCATGCAGGTCGGCTCCTATATGATAGGATATGTTGCATGAGTGTTCAGATGCAGAGGCCACTTGTCTCTTCTATGCATTATATTTAAATTATTTATTTATTTGTGAATGATGTTAAGAAAATTTTGTGATATTTACTGTTGTTGGATTATACATGGAAAGAGTTTCTGGCCACTGGCTTACACATTTTAAAGACTTTCTTGGCTCATGCCACAAGAGTGTTATACTGTGATGGATAGGAAATAAATATTATTGCAAGATGCGGTACTTGAAGTGAAAGTGCCATTTCTATTTCTACATTACCAATACAACTTTGAAAACAAACTTCAGAGATGTAGATAAATTATGTGTCTTTCTAATAATATATGTGAATATATTGTATGTTGTAAATTTTCCAGGAAACAGGGTATTGTTTTGTTTCCCTCACCGAAGTCAATGCCAATGGTAAATTAGTAAATTGCACACTACACTATCCAAATTAGCATATATTTCGCTAGACATCAGATTAGGATGGAGAAAGTACTACAAATTATAAAATTCTTGAATCAAACAGATAATTAGACAAATTCCATACCTGTTGTTGTTAAGGTGGTCTTTTTGATCCTTGGTAAGCTGGCGGCCATTTGATGTTAGTGGCGACGGAATCTCAAGATTCTGGTGCATCTCCACTAAGAGCTTCATGGGATGCTTGCCCTCAGCTGAGACCCATGTTTGTATCTTGGATTTCGTGCCTTCCTTGCTGTCGAATTTCGTGCCGACCTCGCTGTTGTACAACTCTTGGGCAAGAACAGTCTTCCCCGATCCACAGAAGCCAACTATGGCGATTACCTTCAACTGCTTCAGCTCTTCTTGTTCGGACAAGTGATTTTTTAGCTCCTCCAGGGGCACCTGGAGGCCGACCAGATCTTCAGGAGGGACGTAATACTCCGAGGACGACAAAGGCAGTGCAGGACGGGACACATAATATCTCTTTCTCCGCTGGTGTGCCTCCTCCAATTGCTTCCTTAATCGCCCCATCTGCTTGCCCAACTCTGTAAATGATTTTTTCTTCTTGATAGGTTCACGTATATGGTACCACGGCAATTGCTGTTTCCAAGAAGCAAGGTATGTGATGCGATCAATGCAGTCCTCCATATCATGAGCGATTTGTCGTAATTCTTCAACCGACAAACGCAGTACATGGTCGTCCTGCCCCGAGAGCTGCCCTTCTATGGCACTAGTGATCATGGGAAGCTCCCTCCCTAGGAAAGTAGCATCATCTTGGAAGGCCTCGTACTTCTTGTTGGCCTTGTCCCATAGCGATAACAACCTAGGGACAAGAGTATTTATTAACGCGGTCAACACGGAAGCTGACGCGGTCAACACCGCAGCTTCCATTGATCTCCTGTTCAGAACTTGTTAACTGGCATTTCTTTGCTGCGAAATTGGAAATAAGAAAGTTTCCAAAAATAAAAATGTTAATAATCCACAATTTTGCCGAGCACGAAGGTAGAGCAAAGTCTTATTTCTACCCAAAGTATTTCTCAAGGAAGAACAAGAGAATTGATACAAGAAAATTGACTACAATGGGTGCCGCACTAAAACTAACAAGTGCCAGTGCCAGAACTAATATGCAAGTTATGTACAGAATTAGATCCGGTAGTTATTTTCAGATTCGTTCATTGATTTATTATACGGGGTTAGGCATTTGGGCTCCTCTGGCCTGGTTTTGATATAACTAAGATACGAATTGTCCTTGTTTAGTTTAAGAATGAATTTGTGAATTGGATCAAACCAGTTACAAACTAACAAACTTTCATCAACTCTTTTCTTACAAACTATACACTGGATCCACCACACCAATAATAGATGCAAATCGAATGGAAAAGAAAATCCAGTAACCTCACAAATTAAACATTGCCTCACAAATGTTTTGAGCAAATAATAAGATTGGAAATGTACAAATGGGCAGGGCTTCAGACGAGAGACAACATAGTAATCCAATACACATCCGAGTGGAAAGGGAATGAAACTAGCAAACTATGATTAATACATGAACTTATTCACCCCAGAGGTCAGATCCATAATAGATCTCTATTTAAGCATACTCGATAGTGCAAGCAGAAGCCAAGGACGCACCTGCCGGCTGCGATGCTTGCTGGAGCTCACTGATAAGGCCGGAGGGGAGGTAGACGACTCTGACTGGGACTTGGGAGAGAAGCACTCATTAGAATGAAGGAGCTCTCTCATGTCAGTGCCAGGGAGCTCTTCCGACTTCCATTGTTTCTATGCCTCGCTTCTTCTTTTTTTTCTTTTGTAGGTCAAGTCTTGCTCCTTTGTCCTTTCTGCTCCTTAAATGATTGGCATTTTGTTTGTTAGACTATTCAAAGTTGCCGGCCGCGTCGACACCGATAGTATACATATATTTCAATTATACGAGGGCTCTGTTTTTCATTGAAATAGTGATTTTGTCTTCGTTTTTTTAACTTTATGATTTTATCTTAGAAATTTCAAAACGAAGGCAGATTTTACCCCTACTCTGTGAAGTCTCTCTAACGATGTTAACTTTAGAACCAAAGGACAACTTTGCTCATGCGTTTTTACCCATTCTTTATTTTGATATTTGTGTTTTTACCCCTATTTTCATATCAGTAATTTAGCAATTTTGACACATAATTATACAATTCAATCAGTGCAAAACTCAACAAGTTTTAGATATTTGTTTTTTTTTAAGAAACAAGAGGGGCTTGTGCCCCTACTGAATTTATTAAAAAAACCAGGAAACAAAAAGTACAAGCAAAAAGTCTAGGCTTACGAACAGGGAGTTCAAAAGACAAAAAAGGAAGTAAAGAAGATGAGCTCAATTACACAAATTGATCTAGCCATGTACTAATAAGAGGTAGATATTTTTTCTTGGCGCGTAGGATAACTAAGCCGAAGACGTTCTTGAAGACATGCCTGCATTTCTGAATGGTTGCTTCCTCGCCCCCGAAGATTAAACCATTTCTCACTGTCCAAATGCTCCATCACATAATGATGATTATTTCCGTAAAGAAGGAGACGTTGAGCTGAGCTCTGAAAGACTCCAGGATCTGGAATGGTCCTTAGTCCTAGGGGACAGTTAAACCAACCAAGTTCCAGCAGGCTTTTGCAAAATCACAGTGCAGGAATAAATGGTCCACTACCTCTTCTACCAAACAATCACAAAGAACACAATCAAAGGATTCCAGATGCGTACTCTTTCTTCTCAGTAAGTTCCTCGTGCTGAGTCTGTCCTGTGCTAGGAGTCAAAAGAATACCTTATGCTTATATTGGTTCCGTTCGTTTCGCTGAAAAAATAAGCCGAAACATTATTCCGGCTGATTTGTTGTGAGAGAAAAATACTATTCCGGCTCAAAAAAAAATAAGCTAAAAAGTACGGATTATAAGATAAGCGAACAGAGCCATTGACAGGTAGATCTCCATATCCATCTGAAGACCAGATGCGTTTTAGATATTTGTTTTGGGATATGTCAGTTACAACAGGAAAAAAAGAAAGAAAACAGAGCATATTATCTTCATGCTTGCTTGTCTTGGCTCATCCAAAATCAAGTACTTCATCCGTCCACAAAATAATATAATTCTCATATTCTGAGGAGTCAAACAATTTAAACTTTAACTAGAATTATATAAAAAAATACCGACACTCATGAAACAAAATAAGTATCATTATATTAGTTATATAATATATTTTTATAATAAATTTGTTTGCAGATTTAAATGTTAATATTATTTTATAAAAACTCGGTCAAACTTGAACTAATTTGACTGATATGCTTCCTATATTTGCGTTCTTTTCTGGACAGAGGAAGTACATACTACCAAATAGCACTAGCAAGCAAAGCTGCATAGTCAAATAGAATCCGCATGCGTCAGCGTGGGTCGCATCCGCATGCGGCGCGGTGTGAGCGGAGGAGCAGAGCGTCAGCGTGGGTCGCATCCGCATGCGGCGCGGCGAGCAGCAAAATGGAGTAACAGCTTCCATCAATTGTCCGGACCTTGATCCAGCAGCCATCGATTACGTATTGATGCGACGCTGAAAGGTCCTAATGGTTAAAAGGGGTAAATAGTCTATTAAAAATTTCTACAACAACACTTAATAAACCGGTTAGACAATTATGAGACGAAGCAAGTGTTGCGCTAGCCTACTAAAAATGCAAGCCACCTACCACAATTCTAATTTATATAGTTTCTATTCACACAATAGCTAAGACACTACACTAAGTTAGTGTGCTCTCAAAGACTAACTAAAGAGCCACACTAACCAAACTAACAAGCTCTCACAACTAGCTACACTAAAGAGCTTGATAACTAGTTTGCGGTAATGTAACGAGAGAAAGCAAGATAGTTATACCGCCGTATCAAGGAGTGAACCAATCAATCATAAGAACCAATATCAATGAAGACCAATCACCTCGGAATCAAATGATGAACACAATGATTTTTATCGAGGTTCACTTGCTTGCCGACAAGCTAGTCCTTGTTGTGGCGATGCACTCACTTGGAGGTTCACGCGCTAATTGGCATCACACGCCAAACCCTCAATAGGGTGCCGCACAACCAACACAAGATGAGGATCACACAAGCCACGAGCAATCCACTAGAGTACCTTTTGGCTCTCCTCCGGGGAAAGGTCAAGAACACCTCACAATCACCACGATCGGAGCCGGAGACAATCACCACCCTCCGCTCGACGATCCTCGCTGCTCCAAGCCATCTAGGTGGCGGTAACCACCAAGAGTAACAAGTGAATCCCGCAGCGAAACACGAACACCAAGTGCCTCTAGATGCAAACACTCAAGCAATGCACTTGGATTCTCTTCCAATCTCACAAAGATGATGAATCAATGATGGAGATGAGTGGGAGGGCTTTGACTAAGCTCACAAGGTTGCTATGTCAATGCAAATGGCCAAGAGAGTGAGTTTGAGTCAGCCATGGGGCTTAAATAGAAGCCCCCATAAAATAGAGCCGTTGTACCCCTTCACTGGGCATAACACGGGGTGACCGGACGCTCCGGTCATATTGACCGGACGCAGGACCTCAGCATCCGGTCGCTGGATGCATGCCACGTGTCATCGGCTTCAAACGTTGATCGCCCGATCTCAACGGTCAAGTGAAGACCGGACGCGTCAGTTAGAAAGTGACCAGACGCTGGACCTCAGCGTCCGGTCGTTTCCAGTAAGCATCCAAACGCCAAATTTCATGACCGGACGCTCGACCGAACTCGCCCAGCGTCCGGTCACACGGTGACTCTTCTGTGCGCCCCACGTCAGTGTACGTCAACACTGATCGGACGCACCCTGCCAGCGTCCGGTCACATTTAACGCCAGCGTTCGGTCGAAGACCGAAACGCACGCCCTTCTGCAGCCACTGACAGGACGCGTTGGTCCAACCGAGACCAGCGTCCGGTCACTTACAATGACCTACATCTTTTCTGGCTAGGGCGTCGGTGGCACCATCGGACTATCCGCACTCTACGGGCGGACACTCCGCCGGTGAAATCTCTTACCCTTGCTTAAATGTGCCAACCACCAAGTATATCATCTTGTGCACATGTGTTAGCATATTTTCACAAACATTTTTCATGGGTGTTAGCACTCCACTAGATCCTAAATGCATATGCAATGAGTTAGAGCATCTAGTGGCACTTTGATAACCGCATTCCGATACGAGTTTCACCCCTCTTAATAGTACGGCTATCGATCCTAAATGTGATCACACTCGCTAAGTGTCTCGATCACCAAAACAAAATGGCTCCTACCATTTATACCTTTGCCTTAAGCCTTTTGTTTTTCTCTTTCTTCTTTTCAAGTCCAAGCACTTGATCATCACCATGGCATCACCATCATTATGTCATGATCTTCATTTGCTTTACCACTTGGAATGTACTACCTATCTCATGATCACTTGATAAACTAGGTTAGCACTTAGGGTTTCATCAATTCACCAAAATCAAACTAGAGCTTTCAGCCGCCGTGGGTGAGAAAGCAGCTATGGCTCCGGTAGCGAGGCACATCCGAGGCAAGCGGCTGCAGCTCCGGCGGCGCGGCACATCTGAGGCGAGTGGCTGCTACTCCGATGACATGGCGCATCCAAGGCGAGCGGCTACGGCGGCGGCAGCGATGCGGCGCATCCGAGGGCGAGCAGCTGTTGCTCCAGCTCCAGTGACCCAACACGTAAAATAGAAGGTCTGGGGAAACCGTGCGGCATCCCAGCCGCCGCGGGCGCGAGCCGAGGGGTGGGGTGAGGAGGAGGGGGAGGGCGGACGTGGAGGGAAGGGTTGCCGCCGGGCATCGTGTCGCCCGGTGATGCCGCTGAAACCCTAACGCGCGCTCGGGAAACCTCCCAATGCGATTCCTCCCTAACGCGCGATGGTTCGGGCGCGATAGGAGAAAAAGCTTTAGAGGGGCATTACGGTCTTTTCGTCTAGCTGTCTTTTCTTTTTTCATTTTTTTGGTGATTTAATCCAACCAGTCCCAACAGTGTTAAAGAGTAGGGGTAAACGGCTGCTTTGTTTGAAAATAACAAGGGTAAAATTACAAAGTTAAAAAAAAGGTAAAATCACCATTTAAGTTTGGAGTAGGGGTAGAAGCACCAAATTCCTATTATATTATTATCAGATTGGTTGTAGAATTTATTTTTATAATAAACTTATTTACAAATATAAATACTGACATTATTTTCTATATATTCAGCTAAACTAAAAAAAGTTTGATTAATTATTAATATTAATATTTTATATATATATTTGGTTAGACTTACAAACAATTGACCCCGTTACAAATAAGATGTGCTTTTATTTTATAATGTACTATCGCGTCCCATAAAAAGAGTGGACTCGTGCTGGTCAAACTTTTTTAAGTTTGACTAGATTTATAGAAAATATTAACAATATTCATATCTCGAAATTAGGTTATTATAAAAATATATTCAAAGATATATCTAGTAATATTAATTATGTATCATAAATATTAATATTGTCGGGGACCTAATACCGGGGTACCCAATGAGGCGGAACTAACGACCATCGAACGTTGACGCTTCCGATCAGACAAGAGCGCGACGACGCCTCTTGCTCGAATGACGGAAGATCGGTCTCGACTCGCCCGACCCCTCGAGGGCTAGACTCCACCTCGCCCGACCCTCGAGGGCCAGACTCTGGCTCGCCCGACCCCTGAGGGCAAGACTCTGCTTCGCCCGACGTCCGAGGGCGGGTTCCGCCTCACCTGACGACCGAGGGTGGGCTCCGCCTCGCACGACGACCAAGGGCTGGCTCTACCTCGCCTAACAACCGCACCCTGCTCCTTCATGATGACAGGCACAGGGCAAGACAAGACATTCGGGTCAACCAAGGCATTGAGGACCATGCCCTGTGCCACTGTAGGATAGTACTGTCAGGGCACGACGGGACGGGCGCTTTAGACCCTTCTAGGCGTGGCAGAGCCTGAATAGTGTTGCAGGTGCGTGCTCTTCGCCCAACAGTGTTGTAGGCGCCGCCTTCAGCCCTCGAGGGCAGAACCCGACACGGACATACGACAACCACTATATTCCAAGGGGGGACTCCTGTCCTCTACAGTGACGAACGAGCAGTCACCGCGCCGCCCGCTCCCCATAGGGTCGCAGATCGACACCCCTGTCCGACACGGTGCCCGTGGGGGCGGGACGGGACGTAACCACTTGCTGATCAAGTAGGGGCATGGTGTCATCATCACACAGGCATCCGACGAACGTGCTAGCCCCTAACACCGTCTGCCCGTGTCAGCCAGGCTGTCTCAGAGGAAAGGGAAGACTCGGCGCCTTCAGAGGGGTTTTCTTTGCCCCTGGTTCTTCTCTCTTCCCCGAACATGTAACCCCTGCTCCCCTTGACCTATAAAAGGGGGGACAGGGCACCCTGCTAAGGGGACGAACAACTCACACATAGACCAGCTTGACACAGACACAACACATCACGCACGCAGCCAAGCAGCGACCAAGCTCTTGGCATCCTTTTGATCTTTTCCATCAGAGACTTGGGACCAGTCCCTCCCTCGACCGTTTGTACCCCCTACTACAAACCATTTTTGGTGCTAATAACACGAGCAGCAGCAGACTGGACGTAGGGACATTCAGCCCGAACCAGTATAAACCTTGTGTCCTTTAGCGCACCATCCGGGTCTAACGCGCATAAATATAAATTTACTAGCCGGTGTTTGTTCGAAACACCGACAGTTGGTGCACCAGGTAGGGGACTTTACGCATTCCAAACCAGGCCACAGATGGCTAACCACAACACTAGTTGGGTCCTAGGCGCACACGTGTGCTTCAGGAGCCTAGATTTCGTCATCACGGTGGGAGGAGAGTTGGTACGGGTGCACGCCACCATCCAATCTCTCCCCTCCATCGGCCTCGACCACAAGAGGCTCGGGCGCTAGCTCGATGTCTCCCTTGGACCCCAGCAGTCCAGGGAGAACCAGCGTTGCCTCGCCCTTTCCGATGACAACGACATGGCGTGGTCTTCCGGAGAAGGGCTCCTCTCTCCGGAATGCCATGTACGGAGCACCCCGACAGCGTTTCTGTTCGGTCTCCGCAATGCCGCGGCGACTGCTAGCCACCATGTGGCACGACGCATGGTTCAGCCACCCGCGGACAATGAGATCGTAGGGGTGATTGAACACGTCACGGAGTCTCTCCACCACCTCCTTACAGAGGAGCCAGGATCATCCTCTGGTTCTGACTCCAGCAGGGGGAGCCATCACCCCTCCCAGGAGTGCTTCATGGCGGAAACCACCAAGGGGCACGTTGAAAGCGTCTCTAGGGAGGAAACTGCCCCGGTAGGCAACCCTGACGGCAGGACCGGAGGAGAGGTAGCCGCCCCATCTTGCATAGGGATGGAGCAACTGAGAGCCCAAAAGCTGGAGATCGATGAGGCCGGACAAGGGCTCATGCGGGAATATGCGGAGATCAATCGCGAGATCGAACGCCGCGGAAACGGTGGGCGCGCACGCGCCACGGCCCGTAATGTACACCAAAGGATCCTCACCGACGATGGAACCCTCCCTCACTTTGCTCGGGCAAGCCAGAACATCGC
The DNA here is from genome assembly GCA_904845875.1 of Miscanthus lutarioriparius. Lineage (NCBI taxonomy): Eukaryota > Viridiplantae > Streptophyta > Magnoliopsida > Poales > Poaceae > Miscanthus > Miscanthus lutarioriparius. Next base: position 83,979,036 of record CAJGYO010000010.1, read on the forward strand.
TGCCGCAACGGCCTTGCTTCATGGCCTTCCAGAGGCCACGATGCCCGAGGATCGTCGAGCCCGCCGAGAAATTTGCACGTTGCTCGAGCGTGCGGCGGCGCAGCTGGCGGATAGCTTGTTGTCTCGGCGACGCGAGCTTGACACCAGCCAACGCACGCCCTCAGTGCACCCCGCTAAGGACGCGTCGGTTCACCAGACGCCGCCAGGCGACAGGCAGCACACCACTGTCCTAGTGCATCAACATCTCGGCCACAACCGCGACGCACGCAGCACCATCGACACCCGTAGACGTGCATACAACGAATCAAGAGAAGGAGACAAACATGGCTACCACCCTCGGCGTGTCGGATGCTATGATAGCGGCGAGGACTGGAGCCTGAGCCCTGGCCTTCGGCCGGCACATCCTCAACGCTGCTTTCCCGCCAAGGTATCGACCGCCTACCAATATCCCTAAATACTTTGGGAGACAAACACCGGGCTCTGGCTCGAAGACTATTGGCTCGCCTGTCAAGCCAGTGGCGTGGATAATAACGACTTCATTATCCGCAACCTTCCACTGTTCCTCGCCGATTCAGCATGAGCGTGGTTAGAGCACCTTCCGTCCGACGCCATCTAGGGTTGGGCGGACCTAAGGGAGATCTTTGTGGGGAACTTCTAGGGCACGTACAAGCGTCCTGGGAACCCCTGGGACCTCAAGAACAGTCGCCAGAAGGCCGGTGAAACCCTCCGCGGGTACATCCGGCGCTTCTCCCGACAGTGCAACGAGCTCCCTAACATCGCCGATGCTGACGTGATAGGAGCCTTTCTGTCCGGGACTACCTGCGAGTCCTTGGTCCACAAGCTAGGACGCAAGGGCCGGTGAACCACCAAGGAGCTCTTGGACATCGCCACTATCCACGCCTCAAGAGAGGAGGCGGTCAGAGCAATCTTCGACCGTCCCGACGGCAAGGCAAGGCAAGGCGGGACAAGGGCGCCGGCGAAGGCGCCTCCAACAGTTCCGCCAAAAGGAAGAACAAGAAGCAATGGCGTGATGACTCGCTCGTGGCCACTGCCGATCATAAGGGTGGCCAGAAGCCCGCGGAGGGCACTCCGAATCACTTTCGAAAAAATGCTCGAGGGGTTGTGCCCGAACCACGCCTTTCCTGTTAAACATCTACTCAAAGACTGTGGCCTCATGCGGAAGTTCTTGCTCGGAAGCACCAACAAAGGGGAGCAGGGGAAGGAACCTGCCCCCACCGCAGACAACACCGAGGAGAAGGATGACACCTTCCCGACGCCAAACGGCATCCTTATGATCTTCGGAGGATCAGCGGCCTACGATTCCAAACGTCGCCAGAAGGTCGCACGCCGCGAGGTCTACACGACTAGACCGGACACGCCTGCCTTCCTCTGGTGGTCAGAATCCGCCATAACCTTTGACCGGACTGACCATCCGAATACCGTCCCACACTCGGGAAGGTGTTCGCTTGTAGTCGACCTAATCGTTGGCCCGAAGTGACTCACGAAAGTATTGATGGATGGAGGCAGCGGCCTCAACATCATGTACACTAAGACGCTCGACGAGATGGGTGTCGACCGAACGAACCTCCGCCCAATTCGAGCGCATTTCCACGGTGTTGTGCCCGGTAAACAGGCCATGCCGCTGGGGCAGATTGATCTACCTGTCACCTTCGGGGATCAGTTCAATTATAGGACTGAGACCCTCACCTTCGACGTGGTGGGGTTCCTCGGAACTTTCCACGCCATCCTGGGAAGTCCATGTTACGTGAAGTTCATGGCCATCCCCAACTATACGTACCTCAAGCTAAAGATGTCGGGCCCTCGCGGGGTCATCACCGTTGGCACCCCCTTCCAACGCGCCTACGAGTGCGAGGTCGAGTGCTGCGGCCACGCCGCAGCGACCGTCGCCTTCGAAGAACTCGTTGCCCTCTAGGAAGAGGTTACCGAAGAAGCGCCCGACGCCAAGAAGTCGGCCAGATCGTTCAAATCGGCAGAGGGCTCTAAAGAAGTCCTCATAGACCCCAGGAGCACCGAGGGTAAAATGGTACGCATCAGTACCATGCTTTCCCCCGAATAGGAAGGCGCGCTCGTCGACTTCCTCCGCGACAACAAAGACGTCTTTGCATGGAAACCCTCAAATATGCCAGGCATTCCGAGGGAGGTCACCGAGCATACTTTGAAAATCCATCCATGCTCCAAGCCGGTGAAGCAACGCCTACGTCGCTTCGACGAGGAGAAACACAGGGCCATCAGTGAGGAAATCGCCAAGCTATCCGCGGTCAGATTCATCAAAGAAGTATACCACCCTAAGTGGTTAGCAAATCCTATCCTTCTGCAAAAAAAAGAGTGGGAAATGGAGGATGTGTGTTGACTACACAGGTCTCAACAAGGCATGCCCAAAGGATCCATTTCCTTTGCCACGCATTGACCAAATAGTCGATTCTACCTCAGGGTGCGAAACCCTCTGCTTCCTCGATGCATACTCCGGCTACCATCAAATCGCGATGAAAGAATCCAACCAGCTCGCGACGTCTTTCATCACCCCCTTCGGATCGTTCTGCTATGTTTCTATGTCGTTTGGTCTGAAGAACGCTAGGGCCACGTACCAGTGCTGTATGCTCAAAAGCTTCGGGGACCTCATCGGGCGGACCGTTGAGGCCTATGTTGACGACATCGTAGTTAAGTCCAAACGGGCTGACCACCTCGTTGCCGACCTTGAGCAAACTTTCGTAAAACTCTGAGCAAATAGCATCAAACTCAACCCCAAGAAATCTATTTTCAGGGTCCCGAGGAGCATGCTGCTCGGCTTTATCATCTCCGAGCGTGGCATCGAAACCAACCCGGACAAGATTTCGGCCATCATAAGGATGGGCCCGATTCAGAACATAAAGGGGGTTCAGTAAATCATGGGGTGCCTTGCGGCCCTCAGCCGATTCATCTCACGCCTCGGTGAACGAGGTCTCCCCCTTTACCGCCTTCTGAAGAAGGCCGACCGCTTCGAGTGGACTCCCGAGGCCCAGGAGGCACTTGACATGGTCAAACTGCTTCTAACACAGGCCTCGATTGGTTTGTTGGGTCACCATGCCACACCCGTAACCTTGACAAGTTTGGGAACGATTCCGACAGGCACTCTACTAGCCCATCGGGCATAAGCCTCTATATGGGAGCACCGAAAGCAAATTGTACGCACTCCACTTCTAACAAGTGGAATGTAAGCCACTATGCCCGAGGCAGACAAGGAGATTCACCTCCCCCGCCTGTGCACTCCAGATGATCACCCCATCACATGGCCCTTCAGAGCAGACACCTGGGGCTCGACCGTTGGGCCTCTCAAGAAGGTGCCCGAGGGCTACACCCATCCGTACCTTGTCACCATAGACAAGTTCACAAAAGGATCAAGCTTACCGATCTCCGTGATCAAAACCAGCAAGCCGAAAGTTGTTCTCCTCAACATCATCCATCGCTCTTGATGAGACTTAACCGAACCTCTATCATCATTTAGGCATAAACTGCATCGTAGTTCATCGGCAAGAAATTCATCCGACTTCGTGATGAATCGTATTGATATCCGAACATTGGGACATTTGCCGTTGCACACCCCCGGATGAACGGCAGTGCACGAGCGCACAAACGACATGCTCCTTGCTGGGGACTCAAGCCAGGGATCTTCAACCGGCTTTGATCAAGTTCGCGGCAAGACGCTTCAAGTCACCGTTTAAAGCTTTCTGGCGAACAAGTCGAGCCCTAAGGACAACTCCAGGACATACCGACTACACGCCTTTCTTCATGGGTGTACGGTTCCGAGGCCATCCTTCCACTTGCATCTCGACTTTATGGAGCACCAAGAATCAAAGCATAATGATGAACAAGGAGCCGAGGTGATCCCACCAAGATGCCATGGACCAACTAGACAAAGCTCCATGACATCGCCTCCTCCGTCTTACGGTACCAAGAAAGGCGTTATGACGGTAATCATCAAGCCGACACTGCGGGACGACTGTTTTCAACGCTGTGGACCTTGTTCTCGCCAGATAGAGCAACAAGGACCGCAAGCTTTCCCCATCCTAGGAGGGCCGTACATCATCGCGAAGTACTCATCGCCAGCGCCTACAAGTCGAAACCATCGATTTGCAAGGTCTTCACCAACGCCTCGGAACATTGAACATTACTACATCGTTTTTACCCTTAATAAACGATACTTTTCCTTATCGTTTTTCGTTTTACAACTCGATCTTTAGTGACATCTCGACATCATACAAAATTGTGGAGGGTCGGACTCACTTTGGAGTCGATATAAATGATACAAGCACGTTTATCTTGCAAACACTTCCTCCGTTAACTTTGCAAACATTCTCTAAGTTTTCCATTCTTCCATAACAAGTCCTAAGGGCTAGGATTTCGGGAACAAATTCGAAGGTATAACCGGTAGGACTACGGAAACCCACGCCCCAAATGGCACACGACCTCCTTGCTCACCTCAAAGATGATCAATTGATTCGCCTCGCACTCCTAGTTTTTGTGACCCTAAACCATGGGAAGGGCTCTGAGGGCACCAAACCTCTTCTGCGGAAAAAGAGGAAGTCAAAAGGTCGCTTGTCAGTAAACAAAAGATGAAATTTTGTTCATTTTTGCACAAATTCACCGCTGTAGAGTGTGATTTCATCATGAAAAGGACTAATGTACTCTTAGATTCAAAAGGACTATTCACTCGGGGCCCCCACAAACTTATTCAATTATAGTCTCCACTAGCCTTATGCGCAGAAGCATCGCTACTGGCTGCCCGCACACACCTCCATCGACAACGTCCGGGCATGTACATGGGCCGCGTTAGGTTTATCACGTGCCGCCACGCTATCGCCCTCCATCGGCGACGCCCTACCGCCCCATGGGATCCTCGAAGGTGCTATCATACGCAACGTCGAGCACCATGGCGGCGATCGTGGTGCGCCCGCCGGGTGCGTCTAGAGGACTATGCCACCGTGATCATCCGCAACTTGACGTAGCACCTCAACGGGCGTCTGTGGACTACGCCATCATGATCAGTCAGCAACCCCAACAACGGGCATCATCGCCGGGCGGCCGAGAGACTACGCCATCGCCACATTAGCCGCAACTCAAACAATGGCACCTCGCCGTGGCGTCGGGGACTATGCCATCGCTATCAGCCACAGACTCTAACAACGGCATGTAGAAGCGGGGCAATTCTCCCAACCAAGAAAGGTCGGATTTGCAGCATTTCCGCTGAAGCAGCGGGCTTCAAGACCCTACTGTGCGCCTCCTCCGGGACAATGGTGGCTCCCTTCTCAAGAAAGGCGCTCACACCATCTCATCTACGCTAGATGACCTCCACCTCGACATCGCGACTGATTCACAAAGCGGATCTATGAGCTCTCCTCTCCCAAAAGATTACCTTCTCTCACTTAGGGAACCACTACTCGACACATGAACACATTCTTGAAAAGGAAGAAGGAGAGAGATAGCAAGACGAAGAACTGCAAGGCAATGGGACGAGAACTCCTCCCCCTCCCTATTTAAGGAAGAGGCTAAGACCAAGGAAAAGGTGAAAGGTTGGGACGAAAAACTCTCCCTCCCTATTAAATGTAGATAGGGAATCTGACACTAACGGGAAGCCGAGGGGACGCGCCGACCGACGGACGCGCTCTCTAGTCAAACAAGACGTTGCTCGGGCATGGCCCACCACTACCACGCAGTTGCTAGCGGAATCAAGGCGCACACGCATGCAAAGCGAACCCTCCGCCTCCCAAGGTAGGACCAATCAAATGATCCCAACAACGGGACCTCTATAAAGAGGAGCCCAATGGGCCTCTAGGTCGATCGCAAGACGCCCGAGTAAGATGATTTAATGAACGGCCGCCAAAGATAAGCACCTCATGCATTGCACTTTGAGTGCCAATTTCATTACCGAAGCCTCCGACCTAATAAGGGCACTGAGGGGAGACATAGCTCGAGGGGCTGCCAGGGTGTCTCACTGCTTAGACATTCCTTCGCCCACCCCTCCGCATGCCTAAAACCGGAGGCGCGGTATGGGAGTTTTTGGCTTCGAGTAAACCGACGTAACTGGCTAGACCTTTACGCCATGCGGCTATGGTGTTTTTGGTCACCCGAACAATCAAATTCACATTTACCCTCTGATTCCGCCTCTGTGATCCGCCTTCTCGTGAAGGCCTTGGGTCCGGGCCTTATGGAATCTCCTCGAGGAGAATCTATCAGTCGCCTAAATCGATCAAACGTCCTCGGATCGCCAACCGAGATACAAAAATGAAAAATAGCAATGCTTATGCAAAGTTACGCCTAACCTCATCACAAATGTCGACCCGAACCCCGCAGACGGACATGTCTCTGTAGGAGCTTCCCCATCGCCACACCACCAAGGTAACGCACTGCCCTCGCTTTTGTTTCAATTAAGTTATACTTTAAATTCATACATACAAACATTGCATATGCAAATCCTCGCATCTCAACGCTTCATGTCATTGTCCATTTAAGCGATTGCACCACTTTCATTCGGAATGAGCGGCGATCGACCGAGGTTCAAGGCCAGCTCCTCAAGGGCTCGAGGCTACCTCACACAAACAGAGCCAGGAAGAGAAAAACCGAGATGAGCCCCAGCCGACTGTTCCGACTCCCCGCCAAAAGCTGACATAGGACATCAAGATCCTTTCATTCAATTCTAACCCTTGAGCCAAACCTACGTAATCTCCATATCGAGGAGAGGCCAACGGACACCCGAGCCCAACGAATCTGCTTTCAGGCATCTACCGAGAGGCGGTTACGGGTAGTGGAATGCCACATGAGGGCTCCGCCGAGCCTCGTCAGGCCGAATGACGAATCCTCGCTTCCATCTCTAGCTCGCCAGACCTCAACGTGGCCCTCTTACCGGCCTCGACATCCTTCCAGAGTAGCCGTCCCCACTTTTTTTGATCCTCGTGGCCGCTTCCCTCTCGAGCCTTCACCTCGCGTGACAGAAGTCCTCAACATCCCATGGATCTCCTCCAGGTCCCCAGCTGCCTTCACCTCCCCCGCCAATGGGCGGTGAAAGGATCAAGATGCCCAAGAGGGGGGGTGAATTGGGACTACCATGTGAGTGACATCTCTCAAACCCCTCATATTTTTCAAAATATTTTGCCTTTAGGCTATAATTCTTTTTTAAGAAAATAGGCAATAAGAGGGCGATTTAAGATAAACGACAAAACAACATTCATGCATATGCAATTTTTGAAAGAAAATCTAGTTGTTTGTCAAGTTTGATCCAAGGTTGCTTCTTCACTCGCTTTTACGGGCGTGTTATCTTAACCATGTTAGACAAGTTTCTATATGCATTACCATAAAGCAAACATGTAGTATATATTACAATGTAATGTAAGTGGCCAACACAAGCTCATCTTTTTAGTAAAGTTGCTAAAATCAAGAACATTGAGCTTTATTTCATAATCTACAAAAAGTCGCCTTTGTCTAGCGGCTTAGTGAAGATATCCGCCAATTGATGCTCTCGGTCTTACACCTTCTAAAGATATATCATTCTTGCAACATGATCTCTAAGAAAGTGATGGCGGATATTCATGTGCTTGGTGTAAGAGTGTTGAACCAGCTTATTTGCAAGTTTTACCGAGACTTTCATTGTCGTGACAAAAGAGGTACTTTTCTAGAACTACACTATAGTCTAGCAAAAGTTTGTTTCAGATAAAGAATTTGCACAACAAGCACCCACGACAATGTATTCCGCTTTATGGTGGACAAAGCCACACTATTTTGTTTCTTAGAGGACCAAGGCACAAGTGATCTACTAAGCTAAATGGCACCTCCCGGATGTGCTTTTTTTTTCTATCAACTTTGCATTCGGTATAACCGGAACCTGAATAGCCAATTAATTCAAATCTAGCTTCTTTGGGTTACCAAAGGCCAATGCTTGTGTGTGCTTAAGATACCTAAGGATTCTTTTAACTGGCAATCAAATGAGTTTCCTTAGGATTAGCTTGAAATGTAGCACACATACACACACTAAACATGATGTTTCGGGCCTAGATGCGGTTAAATATAACAAGCTACCAATCATAGAGCGGTAGAGAGTTTGATCAACCTTGTTACCTCCTCATCTAGGTCGAGATGTCCATTAGTTGGCATTGGTGTTTTGATTGGCTTACATTCATCCATCTTGAATCTCTTTGAGAAGATCATTTGTATATTTCTCTTGAGAGATGAAAATCTTTTCTCATTTGCTTGACTTGAAAACCAAGAAAGAATATAAGCTCACCAATCATTGATATCTCGAACTCCTTCGACATCAATTCACCAAATTTCTTTGTAAGAATCTTCATTTGATGACCCAAAGATGATATCATCAACATACACTTTGACAAAATGAAGATGTGCCCATAATGCTTCTTTTGGTGAATAGTGTGGTGTCGCATCTTCCCAATAGTGAAGCCCTTCTCAATGAGGAAGTCCCAAGATGCTCATACCAAGCTCTTTGGGGCTTGCTTTTGCCATATAATGCCTTTGAACAACCTATAAACATGATTAGGATAACTAGGGTCTTCAAACCCCGGAGGTTGATCAACATAGACTAGTTCATTAATAAAGCCTTATTTAAAAAAGCACTTTTCACATCCATTTGATAAAGTTTCATTTCATGATGTGATGCATATGCAAGGAGGATACGAATGGCTTTAATCTTGCAGTAACCGGGTGCAAAGGTCTCTCCAAAAAATCCAAACCTTCAACTTGAGAGAACCCCTTTGCAACTAGTCTTGCCTTTGTTCTCACAACAAACACCTTGATCATTTTGCTTGTTTCGAACACCACTTTGTTCCAATGACTCTTGCACCTTTGGGCGCTCTTCAAGAGTCCAAACTTCATTGCAGTGAAGTTGTTCAACTCTTCATGCATGGCGCTGATCCAATCCGGATCTTACAAGAGCTTTCTTCTACCTTAGTAGGCTCAAAATAAGAGACAAAAGAGTGATGAGCAATAAATGAAGCAAGTTTTTGTGAGCGAGGTCATTACACCCTTTGATGGACTCCCTATGATGAGATCTTTGGATGATGATCTTGTAGTAGTGGTGTATTTTTCATCGACCACTTTGAGGAGGAGGTTGTGGAGCATCAACATCTTGTGCTTGTGCCACCATTTGATCATGGGAGACATAAGTGTCTTCATTTTCTACTCTCCCATCTTTTTTCACCATCTTGTGGCATATTTGATGAAGAGGGTGGATCAATCACTTGTACATCATCTTCATCATCTTTAGGCTTGATGTCTCCCATCGAATATTCTTCATGGCCTCCCTTAATGGTTCATCACCCACATCATCAAGATTCTCATGTGCTCCTTGGGAGCCGTTAGATTCATCAAATTCCACACCATATGTTTCTTCAAACAAGCCGTGGCATGATTAAATACCTATATGCTTTGGACTTTGATGAGTAAACCACAAGGAAACCAATATCACAAATGTCTTTGGAACTTCCCTAGGTGTTGTCTGCTTCTTGTAGATGTAGCATTTGCATCCAAACACCCTAAAGAAGGAGACGTCCCCGCTTTTCCCATTGAAAGCAACCTATAAGGTGTCTTGCCAAGGAACTTTTGAAGAAATAGGCGGTTGGATGCATAGCATGCAGTGTTGATTGCTTCCTACCATAGAGCTTCTGTGGGTGTTGTACTCATCAAGCATTGTTCTTGCAAGAGTGATCAATGTCCGGTTCTTCCTCCCAACTACACCATTTTGTTGAGGAGTATAAGCTGCGAGACCTCATGTTTGATTCCAACTTCATCACAATAGGCTTCATGGTTTGTGTTGTCAAATTCTTTGCCGTTGTCACTTCTTATCTTCTTGAGCTTCACTTCAAATTCATTTTGGGCTCTTGGCAAACTTCTTGAGGCAAGATGCAACTTCAGATTTGTCATGAAGGAAGAATACCCATGTATACCCTTGAATAATAATCAACAATCACAAGACAATAAAGATTTCCTCCCAAACTCTTGTATGGTTGGTCCAAATAAGTCCATGTGAAGGAGTTCTAACACTCTTGTGGTTGACATGAAAGCTTTGGTTGGATGAGTATTTGCATCTTGCTTGGTCGGGTTTGACATGCACTACAAAGCTTGTCCTTCTCAAACTTCACATCCTTCAACCCTCTCACCAAATCATTCTTCATAAGCTTCTTGAGTGAGCTCATCCCAACATGAGCAAGTCTTCTATGCCATAGCCACCCAAGTGTTGTTTTGATGAATAGGCAAGTCTTCAAATTTGCATCTTCGAGGTGAAGTCCACTAGATATAGGTTGTTGTATCTAAACTTTGAATATGACTTGATCATCATCCTTCTTAGATACAACAACTTCAATCTCTTGGTGAAATGCTACTGAAGCCAAGATCACACAATTGTCCAACTGGATGGCAAGTTGAAGCTCAATGAAGCAACATATAGCACATTTGAGATAGAATGATCATTTGATATTGCTACTTTGCCCAATCCTTTGACCTTGCCCTTTGAATTATCCACAAATGTGATTCTTTCTTGCCCATCTATCGCTTCATCTAGTGAGGTGAACATACGAGGATCATCGGTCATATGTTGTGTGCAACCACTCATCAATCACCCAATGATTTCCATCGGTCTTGTAGTTCACCTACACACACAAGAGATCGCTTTAGGAACCCAAACTTGTTGAGGGCCTTCACCTTCTCAACAAGTGACTTTGCTACCCAAATCTTCTTAGGCCTATTCTTGTTGGGAGGTCATAAGAACATGACTTTCATCTTTCCATTAGAATCATTTCTAAGCATGTAGTGAGCATTGAAGGCAAAAGGTATAGCATGCTTGGGCAAGGGTTGTGGTGGTGGAGTTTAGCACTCATGAGCAAAGTGACCTTCTTGTCCACACTCAAAACATCTCATTGGCTTTGGCTTTGGCTTTGATTATTGTTGTTGAGCTTGAGCCTTCTTCTTCTCTACACTTGCCATATACCCAATGCCACTTCTATCCATCTTCATGACGGTTGTTTATTAGTAGCTCACTTTGAAGATACTTTCCTCTTGTGAACTTGCTCAATCCAATCTTAAGATGCTCTTTTTCCAACTTAAGCTTCTTGTTCTCTTCCTTGAGTGCATCACTACTCTTATCTTCCTTGAATTCAACCTTGTTCCTCTCTTCTTTGAGTTTCTTGTTTTCTTCCTTTAGCTTCTCATTCTTAAGAATCAAGTCACCATCATGATCAAGAGTTTTAGCACAATGGTGTTGTGGATTTTGAATTCTTCAAACTCTTTCTTGAGCTTTTCATTGTCATGCTTGAGCTTGACATACTCATCATAGTCATTGCACTCAACCACTTACTTGCCTTTGCCACTAGATCCTTGCTCAATGCTCTCATCAATTAAATCATCACATGATGTGGCTATATCAATCTTAACAACATTGTTAGTAGCATCATGTGGCTCATTGGGTAAAAAATTCTTGAGCAATGACAAGACTATCATGATTAATCTTAAGAGTTGTATATTCTTCTTTAGCTTGTTGTGGCTAGTGATGAGCTCTTTGTGCACCCACTCAAGTTTATCATGTTTTATCTTTAAGCTCTTTCTTAGAAGATTTGAGCTCCTTGAGTTTGGATGACATAGCATCATTTTCTTCTCTAAGCTCAATACTAGCCTTTTCGGGCTATATCACATTTAGCTAAAAGTGAATCATTTTTAGCTTCTAGCTTTTCATTCTTAGCTCTACTTTTTCTAATGATCTTAGTATATTGATTTAGCAATTTGATAAGATCATCATAAGAAGATGATTCATACTCATCATCATCACTATCACTATCACTAGCATCATTGTTAGCATGATCATCATCACTACTATCATCATTATGAGATACCTTTCGATCACCCTTAGCCATAAGGCATAGGTGTGTAGAGGATGATGGCGATGGTGGTGGTGAAGATGATGAAGAGTCAATAACAATAGCGGCTACCTTCTCATTATCACTATCATCATTGGATGATCCACTAGATGAATCAATGTCCGTGGAGCCAATCACCGACGATGTATGTCTTCCACTCTTCTTCTTCTTGTGGAAGTCTCTTCTTGCCATCTTTCTTCTTGTATGGCTTTTCTTTCTTCTTCTCATCTTCCTCACTTGAGTCATCTTTTCTTGCCCTTGTTCTTGTTCTTGAACTTGTCTTTCTTGGGCTTTGTGCATTGGTGATCTAGATGACCAAGTTCTCCACAATTGTAGCAATCCATCTCTTTGAGATTGGCTTTCTTCTTGAGCTAGTGAAGAACTTCTTCTTCTTGCCATCAAACTTGATGCCACTCTTGTTGAGCATCTTTTTAGCATCTTGGCGGTTCTCTTCACCATGAGAGCAAGGCTTGCATCATCAACTTTATCATCACTTGAGCTCTCATACTATCGATACAGAATGTGACCGGTCTAGTAAATATTTGTAGTTTTGCCATACGTTAGATCGGAGGTGGCCTAGCACTCAATGACATAGGATTTATGCTCGGTTCAGTGCAACATGCCCTACGTCCAAAGGTGTGGGTCGGTTGGACGATTTTATTCCCCGAGCCTGTGCTCAAAGTCCTGTAGTGGGGTTACAAATGAGAAGGAGAAAGATGGGGTATGCAAGAGGTCCTGTCCTGGCTTTAAGAGGCGAGTGGATCGAACTATGCTACGAGCTAAGTGTTCGGGGATGTATGCTTGGGGAGCTTTGTACTGTTGAATCGGCTTGGAGAGAACTTCATGGAACCGTCCCACGTTGAGGGAGCGCATCCTTTATAGATAAAGGGATGGCTTTTTACAAGTGAGGGTGCGTATATGTATGGCCGGGATTATTGGCTGCCACGGTGGGTTCGAGATAATGGTAGGCGCCCACAATACTATTGATGCCATCTGTGAGAGCGCCACATGTATGTGGAGGTTGTGCTGCCTTCTTCTGTGAAGGGTCGGCTGGTACTGCAAATGTTGTCCGATGCCTAGAGGTACGTGAGAGCTTTCACCATGTTCTCCGGCACGGTAAATCCAGTGCCCACAACATTGGTGAAGCCCAGAGAACATGGGGAGCCTTACCAGATGGGAGATCAGTGGCACCCACAATACTGTAGAGAGCAAAATGTTGGCGCCTATAATACTATTTGTGCCATGTGAAGTTACAGAGTACTGCTCCTACTGAGTGCGGTGTGGTCCCCTGTACCGTGGGTTTGGCTCTGTGCCCCTGGTTCGCTTTCTCCGTCATCCCCTCGTTCCTCTGAAGCGGCATCCCGGCCGGATGGCTCCAAATGGCTCTCTTGGCCCGACAGTTTTGGAGAAGGGCGAGAGTGGTTTTAGGATCTCGGTCGAGACGCTGGGGTGGAGTCGGAAGTGGTGCTCGGGCCAAGCCTTCCGACGAGAGGCCGTCCGAGGCGATTTGAGACCCGAGAGAGCGCTTCGCTCGGAGAGGCGTTTAGACTGCCGGTGCTCTAGTCGGAGAGTTTTGGGCTAAAGTAGCGGACGAGCGGGTGTTGTTTCTTCTTGGATCGAATCTTCCGGCCGGCGATCTTGGCCGCCCTTCCGCTTTGTTTGTTCTTGACTCTTGGGCCGAGCCTTGGCGGAAGCCGGTCCCCTGCGGGACTTCCGGGTTTATGAACCCGACACATACTCAAGCCTTGCTTTGCCCTTTCTCTTGGCTAGCTTTGAATGCTAAATCTTTTTCTTTTCTTTGTAGAGGATGAGCCATCTTGTGGAGTGATGCAAGTACATCTCATGAGCATTGATCTTTCCCAAGATTTGTGTGGCAGTAGCTGTGGAAAGATCACCTTGATGTAGCACGTCAATGATATGCCCATATTTGTCAATGGGGAGGACACTCAATATCTTTCTTACAACATCGGATGGTTGCATTTGAGTAAGTCCAAGCCCATTGACTTCCTCTACAAGAACATTCAAACGTGAATACATTTCATTATTAGCACATTCTTTAGGGAAGCATTTCAAAAGAGTTGAGCTTTTTCATGACAAGATGATAGCTGCCTCACGCTCACTCTTTGTTCCTCATGGAGCGCATAAACGTCCGACCATAGTATATGGGTGTCTTTGTGGTTCCTCACCCTGTTGAACACATCTTTACAAAGGCCTCTAAATATGGTGTTTCTAGCCTTTGCATTCCATTTTCGTAGTTCAACTCATCTCCTTGTGGGAAAAGGGATCCCGAGGTTTTAGGGGAAACCTTGTGAGGCGGCTCTAAGTATTCCAACATCTAGAGCTTCTAGATATCGCCTCCATGTGGATTTTCCAATATGAAAAATCATCCTCTCAAAGATAGGAGGAGGTCCATCCCCGTGAGACATCTTTCACTAAGCTGTTAAGTTTAAATATGTGAGAACAAGGTCCCGATACCAATTGAAAGGATCAAGATGCCCAAAGGGGGGGGTGAATTGGGCTAATTCTAAATTTTTCGAATAATTAAATCCTACTACTGCTAGCCCAATTAACCCCTTTGTGCCTGTAAAGTGTTTCTAATTGTTCTACCGCCTCAAAAGACTTGCAACCTAAGTTCCAATCCTACTCTAGCATGGCAATTCTATGAATGTAACGACAAGAATTGAATTGCTCAATGTAAATGCTCAAAGTAATTACTCAAAGTAAATACTTAAGGTAAATGCTCAAAGTAAATAGAGAAGGAGGAACGTTAAAGGATGTTTGCCGAGGTATCGGAGAGTCGCGCTCCCCACTAGTCCTCGTTGAGCACCTGGCAGAAGGGTGTAGCTCCCCTTGATCCGCATGCAAGGATCAAGTGCTCTCACGTTGATTCGTCGACACTTCGTCGCTGGTGAATCACCCACAACCGCTCACAACTTGAGTTGGGTCATCCACAAGCTCTCCAGATGATCACCAAGCTCCCAATCACCACTAAGCCGTCTAGGTGATGGCGATCACCAAGAGTAACAAGCACGAACTCTCACTTAACCACAACAAGCCTAGGGAGAAGGGTGGATGCACACTTTGCTACTCTTGATCTCACTAATGAGGGCTCTCTTTTGGGATTCTCAAATCTCAATCACCTCACTAGGACCTTGCTCTTCTTAGCACTCCTCGTAACACCCCTGGTGTGTTACTTAAGCTTAATTAGCACCGCGATTTAGGCCTAAGTCAAAATTTTCAAACAAGTTTCTCGGATTTTGATTTAAAACGTATTCGACGCGATACGAATCCTCAGGTGACTTAGTTTCGCTGACTCAACTAAACGCTCTTGTTAAATAACGCCAAAGTGAGAAGTATTTAGGAACGTCGAACGGCAATTCGGGCCAATCGATAGCAAACGGTTCGTTCTATTAGATTAAGCATAAAAGCAACGTTTATATAAAATAAATAAAATAGAACGATATATATATATATATATATATATATATATATATATATATATATATATATATATATATATATATATATATATATATATATATATATATATATATATCGTGCTATTGAAGTGGAATCGAGAGCTTGGATCAAAGGCATGTGCGACAGCACGTATTATATATTTTCTAATCCTCCTTGGCTCCTAGCACTTTGAGAAGCCGGCCGACAGGAACATATAAATTGGGAGACTTTTTCTCCTTGCAGCTTTCCATTGTTTTTAGAAAATCGAGATGTGCTTGGCAGAGGTAGCCATGTGCGTAAAGACATTTAAATTCATGCACCATGGTAGCGTAGACCTCTAGGTTCAGCAAATTATCTAAATTTTCCTGTCCCTTCACGTTGTGCGCGCGCAGTGTCGTTCCGGCCACTGTTGTGCCTGGCCGCACATGCTGCTGTCCCTTCCTCTGCTTCTGGACGCCCAGCTGCTCACGTCCTGCCAGACCACGTACTCGGCCGAAGCTGTTGTTTTCCTCCTCTGCGTCTGCGGTCGTGTCTTGCATGCATCTCGTCCTCCTCTGTTTGGCCAACCGGGCCACGTGCTCACGGTCGCAGTCGGTCGGACGGTCTTGTCTTCACCTGTCGAGCTCGCTCAAGCCTCCTCGTGTTTTTTCTTCTCGCGTCTATTTTCCCGCTCCGCAGCGCTGCCTTCTCCTTTCTCCTCTCCACGGCGTGCGCATGTGTCCGTGCCCTGCCTCTTCGCGTAAGCAGGCGAGCACGCGCCAAGTTCCTTGCCCCGCACCGGAGTCATTGCTCCAGCTCCTGCTCGTCCTTCTCGCTTGCAGCGCTGCTGGCTGCCGAGCCCGCGGCACCTTTTCCTTCCCCGCTCTGGTCCGGCACGTCGTCTTTCTGCCCCGCGGCTGCCCTCAGTTGCGCGCCACTGCCGTGCTCCCTTTCCTCCGCGTCCGTGCGCCCGCGCCCCTGTCCTCGCCGTGTCCGGTCCGTGGTTGCCAGAGCCTCCAGCGCCGGTGCCCTCCCCTCTGCTGGCTTTGCTAGCCCTCGGCGCGCCCGGCCGGACCGCAGCGTTGGACCACGACAGCCATGGCCGCGCCGCCGTCCGCGTGCGCGAGTTTCCGTGCCCGCGTGCCCGCCGCTCTCCAGCCGCGACCACGCATGACCCCGCTGGGCCGTGCCACCACTGCATCCTCGCCGTCGGTTCCCCTGGCGAGCGCGCATGGGCCCGCGTTGCCCGCAGTCGCTCTCACCGCGGAGCTGCCCGGTCTCGCGCGCCGACGCGCATGGCCGGAGCTCCTCGCCTTAGCTCGGGCCGAGCTGTGTCCTCCTGCGGGTGCGCCCGGTATCGTGCAAACTCTGAGGTCACCTCCCACCGCCGTCGTGGAGCGCGCGGCCGGATTTTGCGCTGCCGGCCGGACTCACGCTGTGCTCTGTTCGTGGAAGAAAGCAAGGTGAGGAAGGGTATAAATCCAAGAAGAAACGTTCTACAGGGTTCTTTACGTAAATACGTGACCCGTTTAAATAGTGCCTAGGGATCTTGCGTAGAATAGAGGTTAACACAGGGGCCGTTGCAGCATTTGCCGCGCCTCCTGCCGTCTCGGGCCGACGCTCGCGATTGGGCTCAGCCTGACACGCCGCTGCTGGGCCTCCAAGGTCTGCGTTCTGGATGGCTTATGCCCGCTGGCCCACCTGGGCCGGACTGCCGCTGCGTGGGCCGCACGCCACTGGACCGCGTCGTCGTTCAGGCCTGGGCCGAGTATGTTTGACGTCGGCCCATTTCGAATTGTAGAGCAATTTCTAAGTTAGTTTAATAGGTAAACTTGCAAAATTAATATAAAATGGTATAGGAATCCAAAATGGCGAAACCAGCTTTTGTTAATCTCCTAAAATCATGATCTACTGTTAGTATGGTTGGTTCATATAGTGTGGTATTATTCTTGGAAGCTATATAATTAATTTAAGATACTTAATGTTGTAAAAATATAAACTTGTAGGGATTTTCGTGGTAAATTGGTAATAGCGTTGGATCCGAAATCTTTACAAGTAGCTTCCTAGCAATATTAGATACTCATTGTAATTTTGTAGCTCTGTAATAATTAGTTTGCTAAATAGATAATGATGTCCGATTGCTAATAATTATTAAATCGATAGAATGGAATAAGGAAACAACTTAGGTTTATATAACTAAAATAATTATTGAGAAATGACGCCTTATCCGACAACGCAGTATATGTGGCCTAAGTACGGTCATCGTTAGAAGTAGCCATTAGCTTGAGAGGCGTAAATTGTACTTTTACGAGTCACGATTGCAATCGATTAATTATGTCCTTGCATTGCATCGCATTGCACATCATATAGGTACGATGATGGACCAATCTGGATCGATTGGAGGATGATTGGGGAATCCAAAGATGGTGTAATGGTATTCTCTCCGTGAGATGATGCAATGGGCTTTCTATCCAGATGATTGTGGATGATCTAAAGATGCGACATACTAACTTTTTAATATATATCTTACCTGTGCAAGCCCGATTGCATAACCCTTACTTTCTCAAGTAGCTTTAAATTATATTTGTGCATTAAGTTTAAGAAGTTGAATGAAACCCACTTGCATATATATATATATATATATCTTTACCCTATGAGTCTTACTAGTATGACAGGATCGTAGATTGCTGCTATGCTACAGGACTCTTAGAGAAGTTTAGTGATTGCCTCATCACTCGCAAGATATAGGAAATATGTTACTATATGATTATCATCTGGAATATATAAAATGGTGGAAAGCAAAATGGTGACCTATGGGGGATATAGTTTGGGTATTGGTGGGTGTAAGAAGTTGTGTCGCCACGGTGGGTCATAGCTTGGTTACACCGTTTTTTCCCCGTCTGGCCTGTTAAGGACCGTTCGTTGCATGACTCTAGGCAGGTCATAGACTTTTTATCCCGAGCACATACTTGTGTATGGGCGCTTGAAGACTTGTTGATCTCTTTATCATGGATCCGGCTCTTTCCGGACCGGATCGTTAGGGTTTATTTTTGGTGAGGAGGTCCTTGCACCTTGTTGGGTCCGGACTCCGGGGCGGGGCTTGGAGTCCCGGTTTGACGGGACCCTGGACACCGGACAGAGAGTGATGGGTTGGTCTGCTTGTGCCCGGGGGTACAAGCGGGCGTGTGTTTTCGGGGTACCCCAGTGGGGGCATTGATTTGCGAATCGCCGGGCGATCCTAAGACTGGCTTGTCTACGGTTTAGCATCGTAGTAAGAACTGAAAGATGGAAGATGAAAGACGGACAAAGGTAATCTGATTGCTTACCACCGCTGAAAGTAGCACAGTGCTTACATAGAATGTTTACTTAATGAACCAATGCGGCTATTAATGAAAATCGAATATAAGGACTCACGCTTAGTAATGCTTCCACCTTAAATGCAACCCACAAGCCGGATAGCCTTGCATATCCTTGGAGTTTTTCTTTTCTCCGTCGGGTAAGTCTTGGCGCGAGTATAATTGAGTACTGTGGTTTTATTCCTCTGTTCTGTGTAATAGGTGGAGGCTTAAGTCGACTCTTGTGTGTGGATTCCTCTGGTGGGCTGTAGAGGATTTCCTTTTACGCCGCGATCGTAGTTGTTATTTATAACTCTCACCAAATACTTTTATAAATGAAAGTTTAGCAATCTGTTGCCGTAGTCTATATATATCAATACTTCATCATGGCATTAATAGATGTTTATTTCCGCTGTAACTCTGTTCACATGTTTCTATTCCGCTGTTCAATTAAAATTGTTTATAACTCTAATAATATGATTACATTCCGCTATTATAATAATAAATGCTATACTCTGATGTACATGTAATGAGATGTAAGAACTGGTTAAGAATGATGTAAGCTTTATTCTCTCATTTGTGATCCCGAGAGAAAATGTGGATTTTCGGTTCTCCCCTGGGTGTGCTTTCGTGGAACCGAGTAATTTAGTGTTCTCCTCGAGTGCTTAGTGTCTAATGGAAGACAAGCGCCTCCGTGAGGCATTAGATTAGGCGGTTCGCCACACCTCTAACGTGTTTCTCACCTGTTGGAATGAGCAAAAGTACCCCACACATGAGTGGAGGTTGTATTTATAACACCGGCTGAAAAATGAACCATTATGTGCCTCTCTTGGGTGACCGACGCGCTCCGGCCAAGACACCCCAAACTCCAATGTTCTGAAGTAGGATCGACGACACCAAAGATCCGGTCACAAGACTGACTAGACGCGTCCGATCACGATTTTCCTCTCCGAACCTTACTAGAGTCGGACTGACGCGGCTCTCAGTGTCCAAATACTTCACCTCTCGTCGTCCGGTCACACCGAACGCTTTCACCTTGGTCAAATGAACTAACCGGATCAAGGCCAAAGATCCGGTCAAGATTTGACCCTCCATTCACTTCCAACTCTCGATCATATGTGAATGAAGTTTGCTCCAACGGATCTTAGGCATATTTAGGAGCTACCTAGTGCTAGTTTTAACAAGTGTGCACCACACCTAACTCACTAGACTCACCTAGGTCAAGCTACTCATCCATACCCCCCTTAATAGTACGGCTAAAGAAAAAACAAAGTCCTAAACTACTCTAAGTGTCTCTCCAACTCCAAATGACACTTAGAACTAGTCCATCCTTAACCTTGTCGTCCATCCTTTGAAAACTGAAACGATTTTCATCGTAGGGGCATGAACACCATGATTGCCCAATCGATCTCCATTACCATGACCTAACTTAATTACCTCTGCAAAACACACGTTAGTCACAGTAATCACGTATTGTCATTAATCACTGAAACCCAACTAGGGGCCTAGATGCTTTCAGGTGATAGCAAGCTGCGCGCCCACATCTCCCCATAGCCGGGCCTCCTCGGTAAGGTGGTCCCATTCCTCCTTTTTGCTCGTGGAGGAACCAAGATTTGTTCCGGCTATGAGCAACGAGACACCTAAAAAAAGAAGACCCGGTATCAAAAATAAGAAAACACAAACATACGTGAAGAAAGAAGAAAACGAGGGAAGATTAAGCGATATATCCGCCAATAGGGACGATGATTTCGCAGAGGACACCAATCGGCCCGGTTCAAGGCATCCATCATAGTCAAGAACCCGATGTCAAAATTCTCCCGCTCCATGCTCTTGGAAGCATCGTCAAGCAAGAAAAGAGCCGACGTTTATCCCGAGCGGCCATCCATCGGGAGCGGCTCGCCCCACGCTGGGGAGGGCGCTACCCCGACAACTGGGCGGGGCGGCCCCTCCTGGTCCTCTCCACCACCACCATGATGCCCGGAGACCCTCCGATCGTGTCCTCCTCCATCCGCTCGCCAGCGCCGATGGCGCGTGACTGACACACCACCCTCGGACGCCACCATGGCGTCGGCCCAATTGCCTTCGGGCTTGTCGTGGTCGTGGTCACCTCCGCTGGGCCCTCGGTGGCACGGATTTGCTCGCTTCCCTCGGACACCACCGTGGTAGCAAGGTCCTGCGCGCTTCCTCGGCTTGGCACGGCCACGCCCGCCTCAATGGCAATCCTAGACCCTCATTGGGGCGGTGTCGCGCCACCACGAAAAGACGCCCGCCTTTCGGCAACCACCAAAGTGCGTGGCGCCACTGCATGGCGTCGTCGGATCGGCTAACGAGGCCCACAGTGTTAAGCGCGCCGCCCCGCCCGAAACAGGGGTGACGCTCGGGCAAGACCGTCACGCCCCTGCCTAAAGGGCAAGGTTTCTTCTTGGCGCCCGCCCCAGCAGAGCGGCCCGTCGCAAGAATCTACACAAAGGTAAAAGGCATAAGGTCAAAACAGAAAAGTAAAAAGGAGGAAAAACAGGGGAGTCAGTGGCTTACTCTGGCGCCTTTGGGCGGCAGGAATGTTTTGAGGACGAACCCCTAGACCCCTACCCCGACTCGTCTGGGCGGGACCGCTTCGAGCCTGCCGCCTACTACCAGGCAGGGGGGCTTGTCTCCTTTATCTTCGAGGGCACGGCAGCGAACGGCTGCCCTCTCTGTCGTCAGGCGGGCGGCCGCAGATCCACCCGCGTTCATCATCTCGTGGGGTGCGGCAACTGAGCCGCCCCCTCCGTCAGCACCTCGGGGGTGGTGGTAGGTCCACCTCCTCCCATCCACCGATCCTCAGCCGGCACCCCGCGCGAAGCGGTGGACTCTCCGGTTCCCGTCGGCCCCAAGGACGGGCCGGAGGTTCGGCCCACCTCCACCGACCTCACGGACTCGCTTCCCTCCGCATGGAATGGGAAGGGTCCCTCCATGGACAGTGGGCACTTGTCAACAAGTGTCCTCGCCCCTCCGGGACGTCCCAATCCATGTCGGCAACTACCTCGTCGTTGTCGTTGTCACTGCTTATCTCCTCTCCTCGGTCCCGTGCTTGCTTCTTTCGTAGCATCTCCTTCTCGAGCTCCCTTGTCCTCTTTTCCCACTTGACCACGGTGCGATTCGCTGCCGCCATGATCTCGTCCTTCGGCATTGGGGCCGGACTGTCCTTGAAGACTAGTCTCCTCGGATGATCCCACCGTCCCAAAGTTAGCGTCAAGGGTCAAATTCAAGCGAAAAGAGGAGCGTGGGGAAAGAAAGCTTACGAAGTCGATGAACCCCGGTTCCGGCCGCATTGGGGGATGCCCCGGCACCAGATACTCATGGTCGAGGACGACGCCGGTAGTGTCCTTCGAAGGATCCATCACCTCCTTGATGTGCTGCGCCACCTCGGCGGGAGGAAGCGCTTCATCGATTTAGTACCGCCCCTTCAAACAACACTCCATGCACCATCCGGTATAGGGGAAGCATGCGCACCATCAACGACGCCACCCTCCTCGCATGGTAGGCGCTAATGATCCTCGATCCCTTCACGCCCCTATCCTTTAGATTCTTGAGGGCGGCGAGAAGGTCGTTGATGTGCTTCTTGTCCTTGACCGGGATGCCCCACTTCCACGACCCCAGGGCCTCTTTGATGAGGCGCCCAGAGTACGCCAGCAAGGGGGCCCTCACATCATCCTTGATGTAGAACCACCGCAAATGCCACCCCTTGTTGGAGGTCGACAGACGCATCACGGGTAGTCGCTCGCTTTGGTGTGGCGTAGATGAATGTCGGCACATCCCATCGGCACGCTTCACCTCTTTCTTCCCGACCCGCCTCTTGACGGTCGACGGTGAAGAAGTGCCGCATTGCATTGAAGTGGGGATCGATCCCAGAAGCCCTCACATGCGTGGTGACAAGCGCCGCCATATGTTGGACCCCATTGGGAGTAAGGTGTTGCAACCCACCGGTAGTAATCCAACAACCCCGGAAGGAATTTATGCGCTACGCGCGAATCTCTCTCGCTATGCAAGATAACAAAGGACACGACGATCCTTCGGGCGGTGATGGCTTGTACTCATCACTAGGCAACAACCACCCCTCAATGGCGGTCAACCATGGAGAAGGCCACGGTGGACGAGGCCTCCAAGCGCCGAGGGGTAATCTTTGGATCGCTCCATGGCTCCATTGAAATGTCGGAAAAAAGGGTGTTGCGAAGCTCGACGGTGGCTACGATAAGGGCGCAAGCTCGACGGGCGGTGCCGATGATGCGGTCATGAGCTCGACAATGGTAGCATCATGGATGCGGAGGATAAGGCGATTGGCGGTGGAGGCCGCAGACGTGAAGGCAAGGAGGCGAATACGGAACCCTAGGGGTGAACCCGTGGTTTTATAGGGGTGACGGATGCGAGAAGAGCAACCGCCGCCTCGATCTCCGAGCCTACCATGACACACCTCAAGATCACATCGTGGAATACGCTACCACATCCCTATCCTTTCCCAATCGAAATCGATCATGGCGCTGTTCACCTTCTCAAGCGCACAGGACTCTTTTCCCACGTAGGGATATGGGTCGAATGCTTTCTTCTCTCGCCCGTCCTCGGCGGAACGCACAAGGATCAGCCAGCAGCCTCAACGGCCGTCCCAACGAGGGATGGGCCCACATGCGACCGCATACACTGCAGGGACACGAGCATCAAGAGGGCCGCAACTTGCAAATAAGCTCCGGCCAAAGTTAACTCTGGACGATATCCTCGCCGAACGGGATACTGTGGTTCCTTTAAAACTATCCAGCTTGACAAAAACCAAACCACACTATCTTACCCGCGAAGGGTCCGAATTACCCCAAAGCGATTCTGAATCACACGGGGGCTCTGGGAAACTACACCTAACGGGTGCACTTTCGAAGCGCACCCTCCGGCAAGTCAAAACACCCCTAGATGATTCTACCCAAATCACCCGGGGCTCAAAGCTATACCCATCAAGGGTGCGCAGCACGCTCCTCCCAAGAAAACGAAATTACCCCAGCGATTCTATCCGAATCACCCGGGGCTCGAAACCACACACCATTTGGTAGCCGCCACAGCAGCACCGACGAACGAATCGAATACCCCCAGGCGATTCTACCCGAATCACCCGAGGGCTCAAGGCTATTGTCGAGGACCTAATACTGGGTACCCAATGAGGCGAACTAACGACCATCGAACGCCGACGCTTCCGATCGACAAGAGCGCCACGACGCCTCTTGCCCGAACGATGGAAGATCGGGTCTCAACTCGCCCGACCCCTCGAGGGTTGGGACTACCGCCCGACCCTCGAGGGCCGGACTACTCGCCCCACCCCGAGGGCCGACTGCTTCACCCGACGTCCGAGGGGCGGGTTCCGCCTCGCCCGACGACCGAGGGTGGCTCCACCAGACGACGACCAAGGGTCGGCTCCGCCTACCGACAACCGCACCTACTCCTTCATGATGACAGCACAGTGGCAAGACAAGACGTCGGGTCAACCGCGGCATCGAGGACCATGCCCTGCACCGCTGCAGGATAGTACTGTTAGGACGCGACGGGACGGGCGATTTAGACCCTTCCAGGCGTGGCAGAGCCTAAATAGTGTTGCAGTGCGTGCGTTTTCGCGCCCAACAATGTTGTAGGCACCGCCTTGACCCTGGTGCGGAACCCAACACGGACATACGACAACCACTACATTCCAAGGGGGGACTCCCATCCTCTAGAGTGATGAACAAGCGGTCATCATACCACCCGCTCCCCACAGGTTGTGGTCGCACACCGACACCACCGTCCACACGCTACCAGGGGGGGACGGGACGTAACCACTCCTGTCGATCAAGTAGGGCGTGACGTCATCATCACACGAGCATCCGCGAACGTGCAACCCCCGACACCGCTCGCCCCCGCCTGTCACCCAGGCATCTCGAGAGGAAAGGGAAGACCTGGTGCCTTCGGAGGGGTTTTCTTTGCCCCTGGTTCTTCTCTCTTCCCCGAACATGTAACCCCTGCTCCCCTTGACCTATAAAAGGGGGATAGGGCACCCCGCTAAGGGGACGAACAACTCACACATAGACCAGCTCGACACAGACACAACACATCACGCACGCAGCCAAGCAGCGACCAAGCTCTTGGCATCCTTTCGATCTTTTCCATCGAGACTTGGGACCGGGGTCTCTCTCGACCGTTTGTATCCCCTACTACGAACCATTTTCGGTGCTAATAACACGAGCAGCAGTAAACTGAACGTAGGGACATTCAGCCCGAACCAGTATAAACCTTGTGTCCTTTAGCACACCATCCGAGCCTAACGCACATAAATATAAATTTACTAGCGGTGTTTGTTGAAACACCGATAAATATCTTGTCAGATATATTTTGTCAAAGTTTTGGAAAGTCAGAATCACATTTTTTTTATGGTACGAAGAGTAGACATCAATAGAGTAACCATGTCAAACTGGTCCCAATTTTTCACCAAGCTTACAGGTTGCAGTTGGACGTCACACGCAGCCATGTGCAGAATGCGAAAATTGTAGTCAACCACTCCAACCTTTAGATTATGGCAAGGTTATCCTGTTAGCACCAGCTCGTTATTGTTTCATTGTAATTTTAAGTTTAAGGACATGTTTGGTAGAGCTTTTGCACTAGCTTCACAAAGTTATTTTTCATTCTACTCAACAAGTTTAAATGAAACAACTTCTGCCTATTTGTTTTTTAACTAAAGTTATTTTTCATTCTACTCAACAGGTTTAAATGAAACAACTTCTGCCTATTATTTTATTTGTTTTTTAACTAAAGTTATTTTTCATTCTACTCAACAGGTTTAAATGAAACAACTTCTGCCTATTATTTTTCATTCTACTCAACAGGTTTAAATGAAACAACTTCTGCCTATTTGTTTTTCCTCTTTAGCTTTCTTTCTTATCTTCCCTAAAAGTTATTTTACCAAACGCGTTTTTTTAAAAACGACTTTAGCTTACCAGTGAAGCTGCTTCACGAAACTGAAGCAAAAAAACTACTTAACTATGAATAAGTTATACCAAACAGGCCTTAACAATCAATGGCACATTGATAATTGCAGCGGTACCATTTGAAAAAGCTTCAAAACTACCATCTGTCTCATAAAAAGAGTCGCTACGTGACTCGTACTGGTCAAACTTTCTTAAATTTGTTAAAAATATTAACAACATTGTATCTCAAAATAAATTTATTATAAAAATATAGTTAACGATCTATTCAATAATACTAATTATATATTATAAATATTAATATTTTATATATATTTAGTAAAAGTTAAAAATCTTGGACTTCTAGGAAAGGAGAATGACACTTCCTACCGAAGGGAGTGAGTATAAATTATTGTTTAGGGCGTCCTCTTGACTGGATGGATAGCCTTGGAGGGATTTTATATTGGATGGAAAAAAAAAAGTAGTCAAAGGACAGCCTATAGCCAGCCTGCACATTTTTCAAAAAGTTTCCAAAAAGTTACATTAAAGCCCGGTTCAGCTTTTAGAGCAAGTATAATAAAAGACTGTAGTTTCACTAAATGTCGAGATGGAGAGAGAGGAGAGAGAGAGAAGAGAAGCAGTCGAAAGTTTTACAACCGGCTTGACTTGGACACAAGAACTAAGAAAGTCGTGAGAGAGAGATAAGTGGGCCATGTATTAACTATAAAGAGCCAACTATTATATGAGTAAATTGAGAGATGGTGCAAGGAACCTTAAGTAAACCAAGAAGTCGGCTATATTATTAGCCTTGCTCTTATGCTTGATTGTTTTATGTTTATTGATTTTTACACCTCTGTCTCCAATAAATAGATTTCTAAAGTTATCTGAAGTAAAAATTTTAAAATTTGATCAAATTTTTAGAAAAATTAAGATTTATTTATATAAAATTAGTATTATCAAATATATCATAGAAAATATTTTTATAAGTACTCTTTTATGTCATAAATGTTGTTATTTTTTCTATAAAGTTAATAAAATTTTAAAAAATTTGATTGACACGGATTATAGAAATTAATTTATGTGAGAACTGATAGAGTATTCGTAGAGCTCAACGAGCTAGCGTCCTAGCGATTTCTTTTATGCCGTTGAGGAAGCTTGGTACTGGTACTGCCATTACTATCCGATGACTAGCGGTCGTGCTCCAAAACTGTGTCTACGATCCATGGATGGGGACCGGTGGCCTCCCGTGTCTCTCCACGTGGGCAGTCAGCTCCGTCTGTCAGTGACTCCAAGGAAACAGGGAGGAAAGAGAGCGTGCGCCGTGGTCTCCGAATTTTCTTGTAGCACGGGCGCGTGGGACGGAGTGGTGGGGGTCTACTGCTTGGATAAGGGCGCCGGCTTTTCCAATACAAGGCGCGCTGGTGTTTTTTTCATGACCAAAGAGGGCGCGGAATACGCCTCCCACGTGCACGCAGAAAGTGAGTGCGAGGCACCACTGTGGAGTCACGGGCTGCTTTCCCATGCATCCCCTCCTTGTACTCTTCACGAACCACGCTTCTACTTCTTTGAATACCATCCGCCGTTGGTCATGCAAAAGGCACCCGGGCTGGTTTCGCCTCGTCACCGCCTTTGCTCTGGTGGATTCTTGGCTGGGCGTGGGTGGCTCCCACGCCGGTGTTCGGTCCCTGGTTTGGCATTTGAATGGGCCTTTGCTTTATTTTCTTTGTGCAAGATCTGCTTTATGCTTTCTCTGATTCCGCATTTTGACTCTAATTCCATTGTATCCTAGTATGAGTGCTGCAAAATAGAAATCTTGCAATACAAGTGGAACTATATCAATAGTAAAGGCATATATGTCAAAAGACTATTTATTTCTCCTGTTTTGGACTATAATTGGCGGTCGGATTTGGTCGTTAGTGACCGCCAACAGTTGCTACTTGGGCGTGGCTGTGACAACCGCTCATCCGATGGGGTCATGCACAAGGCGTGACACAAGAAGACAAGATCCTCCGTGGCCTCCAGGAGATCGGGGTCTCGGGCCCACGCGTCAGCCCCTCGAGCCGACCTCCTTCACCACCTAGAAGCCTCTAGAAGGCGCACCTAGGGAAGGCCGAACTAAGCCCGACACAACTGACACTCGGCAGGTCAGACAGAAGCAGTGGACGACGCCTAGAGCTTCTTCGACTCCACGACATCGCCGCCACGGTCCATTGAGCGCTGCAAGACCCTCCTAGACTCTGCGCATGATGTAGACATAGGCTCAACCCCGCAAACCGCCATGTACCTGACCTATCTCTGTATATAAGCGATAGGTCGGATCCTAGAGGGGGGACGATCCAAAACAGATCATTCCATTCCTCACCGATCCGCTCCTGCTCGGCACCGAGAGCAGAGCAACCTAGAGAGGGGCATCGAGAGCTCCTCCACTGCACCCGTCGTCTTCTCCTCTCCGACGAGGGGAAGGCTCCACCGGCGGTGAGGCGACCTCAGGATTAGCACCAAGCTATCCCCCTACCAAATCTCTCTCTTTCTCTTACACAACTCTGTTGTAACCCCCCGATTTTGGGTGCTCTTGAGTATAAGGATCATCAGCTGCTGGACGTAGGGCATCGATTGGCCTGAACTAGGATAAACCATTGCATCCCCTCTGTGATTCTTGTATTCTTAAGTCCATCCGAGCCACCGGAGACACGTACTTTGACACCACCTCGAACAACAATGCTCAAGCGTTTCACGACCTCGCGACAAAGAAATAACGAGGAAGGAACAATTAGCTTGAGATGCATAATGGAACACATTTAGCTGTTGATGGGAGTTTGGTATATACTAGGCTTGAAAAAATATAATATCTGTGAGGTCTCTAGAACCCAAGGTTGTGGCTTATCATTTCTAGGTGGGCTCATGCGAGTTACTTGCAAAGACCAGATAATTATGAAAAGTATCTAGATTAATGGAGGATACGTAGTGATAGGAAACCTTATGGGTGGTGCAACCATGGAGAGAATTGGTGAAAAAACCCAATCAGGTGAAGGAAGTCATCATGTCAACAACAAGTACTCAAATCTCAATTGAGGTCAAGCGCAAGGCTGCAAAGACGGTTGCAAATCTATCAGTCATAGTAGTGAAGCTTGGAGTTGTTGCAAGAAGGAAGACGTGGTGATACCGACCATGCAGTACTAGTGAGCACGTGGAGCTCAGGGGGAGAGTACAAACTTAGAAGGTGGAGTGGCTAACCAAACTACACAATGAAGGAGCTCTCAACGCGGAAGGTTCAGACACTCCAACCTAGACACTGACACGCATATTGTGGCGATGTGCATGAGCCCCTATGGTGGGGCCACTCTCAAGGTAGAGTGTAAATAAATAAAAGAGAGCAGACTTGGAGCGAATTCTTGGAGGGCACGGTTACTTCAAAGGATTAGAGTCAAGTTAGTTGGAGATTGTTGTATGGTGACTCAAATGTTATTTGGACTAGGATTGAAGAGAAGTGTGTTATTAGGACTTCTAGTTATATTAGGACTTGACTGTAGAGCCCTATTAGGAATAGGAATCCTACATGTATGGGAGTTCTATTGCACTAGATCCTTGTATATGGCAAAAAACACTGGGGTCCTAGAGAGTCAAATAGCATAGTGGGAGGGCAAGAATCACTTGTACTCTTTTGGAGTTATGCTTATAGAATTTGAAGTCGACTTCGTTAAATCCAATCTCTTGTCATGGTTGCTTCAACATCGTCATCTAGAGTTTTCTACGAGGTTCATCTCGTTCTTAATATAGTGAAAGCTTGTGTCACACTATCCTTTTAAAGATCCAAAGCTACTGCGTATAGGTGTCAGATTCTAACATCTAGGAATACCGGTTGGCACAGGGTCCTGACCGTAGCCAATCTTGGAGATTGTATATGTGGCTTTGCTATCCCTACATAAGATGCGATGGATTTCGAGGGCGTTAAATTTTTCTTCAAGCTTGTGGATTTCCTAGCAATGCGCTTCTATCTTGATATCTCTGGCAAGTCGATTCCTTCATTATTTGATTGACTTTTTTTTCTCGAACAATTATTTGATTCACTACTAACTTGGAATCTTGTATGATGTAGAGGTGGCGGAGTGATATGACAATCAGTAGGCCGTGCAGCAAGGCCTCTAATGATTAATTAATAATCTGTTGCGGGCCTCAACTTTCAGATTCTCATTTCTTCAAGCGTGCCTCTCACCAACACAATTATCAAACGAAATCATCTTCACTTCAGAAATACAGATAGTACAGTGGAATAGTTTAGAAGAACATGATAGCACACTTGAAAGTGGAAAGAATGAATTTGGAGACGATGAAAAAGGCAGCATGATTCATAAGAGAGCATGACAAAGAAAGCGTCTAAATGCAAAGTATATTTCATGGATTGCAGCACAAGCCCAAACTAGCAGAAAAAACTTGGTCCACATCGACACCTTGTCCTCTTTATTTCACACATCAGGGAATATATAGTCATCTTCATTGTAGTCTGGCAAGCGAATATAGAAAATGACGAAAAATTACAAATGACTTGATCCACCTGCAAAACCAAAATGTCCATCACAACACAATCATGCCTCATCTTTTTATGGAAGTACCAGCAACATTTTTCTGTAGGGATGGCAATGAATGGTGCTTGCTTGATCACCAAGCAGTTTTTGTTGTCTCATGTCTTTAATTGCCGTTGCTGTTACTTGATGAGCACAGTAACATAAAGTGAACAAAAATGATTTTGTTTCAATCATACAGAGCACATTTCACAAACCCTTCCACGTTCCATACATTTAAAAATCACTTGCAGAACTGTGCACCTAAAAACAGTGAGATGAAAAGCAGATATGGTTGATTAAACCCCAAAAGACAGGAGACTCTTGACAATACCGATAAGGCGGTAAGTATCAAATGTAGAATAGTAGTTATTTATTTCAGATTTTCTTAAGATAGAATGCAACTTTTGTCCCGTTTTTTGAACAGATACTTATAGAGGCAGCCTTGTTTACGATACCCTTTTTGAACAGTAGAATGGCTAGACATTAGATGAGAAGGAAATGTGAAGGGCAGTAAAACATACCGCAATGGTGATCCGAAAAGGATCAGAATCTCTGTCATGTATATTCAAGATTCCACCGTGATGTTGCTAGCAATGGAAGATTCAGTCATCAATCCATTAGGTAGCATATGGGTTTCAGCTCCATTTTTATTTGCCCATGACTCTGCAGAACCTTGTATAGAAGCACCCTCAGTTGAATCAAGCGCATTAAGCAAAATAACTTTTGGTCTGTTGGGATGATTCGCAGCCGATCTTGCCAGTTTTGTATTGTAGTACTGTTGACCTCAACTCCAGCATCAAGAATTACTTCCCTCAGGTGTGTGAAGTAATTAATTTGTAGACCAGAAAGTCCATTTAGACCATCACAGAGCAGCTGAAGCGATTTGAGTATTGGCATAGCACCATGTTCCATTTTTGGGAGTGTTGGACTTTTCAGGACAAAACGTATGCAGACAAGAGATGGCAATGCATTGCGCTGGAGGACAAAATCATCAAGTTCGCCAGCGATTAGCTTCAGGTACTTTAAGTGTTCAAGAGTACCCAATGCTGTGAGAAGAGCTGCCTTCAGTTTAGTTGATTGAAGGCACAACTCCTTGAGACCACGCAGTCTGGTAACAAATCCGGGCAGTTCCTCTAACATACCATTTAGTTTCAACGACCTAAGATAGTATTGACCTTCCCAGCCTTTTAAAAGTCTTCTGAGCATGCGTCGAATTGGATTGACAGAGAACGACGGTCCTTTTTGCATCTTTCTCATCACGAATGAACTCTTGTATGGCCTTCTGAAGACTAGTCAGGCTAGTATTGGTCGCAGATGATTCGCACCAGATCTTGACGTTGTGCAATTTCTTCATACGACCCAAAAATGCATCATACCCTACGCGTTCGTCGATAATAAATCCTTTAACCATCTGCAACTTACATTGTTCTGAAGGTATAGCTTTGTCAGGAAGCTTAAACTTTCCAAAAAGATGAGTTAAATGGGGCAACTGGAAAACTTCCTTTGGCAGGATGTTTATCGCCGTTCTCCTTAGATCAAGTGTCTCCAAAAGTTTCAGATTTTCTATCTTCTTTGGAAGGCTGGTTACATGTACATCGCCCCCCAGGCTAAGATATTTAAGAAGCAGTAGGTTGCATACTTTTTTGACATGATGATTTTGCAAGTCAGTACATTCTTCAAGATCCAAGACTCTCAGCAGTTGGTACCTGTCAAAATTCAACATAGATCCTGCCTTCCCGAAGACTATCAGAGTTCTGACAAGAGATAGATCACTGTCCAAACTGCTACTATCTGATATACTGCTGTCTTGAAGAGAAAGGCAACGATGTTGTGTAGTTTGGAAATTCCCATTACTTTTAGAGTTCTGATAATTGCCATTATCACACAACATAATGAGGTTTTCAGAGAGAGATTTGAACATTACGTACTCATGCATCATGCCATATGTTCTGCATGTCTTCACTGTCTTGTTATTGCTAACCTCAATGGGATGGACAATGCTTCGATCCAGGAGCTCCTCGAAACATTTGTCAGCTGTATCACCCAATGAATTTTCTGGTTCTACAAACCCCTCAGCTAACCATTGCCTCATTATCCTTTGGGGCTTGACTCGATGATCACACTGGGAACATAGCAAAATATAGCAAGCAAGCTTTGATAGCACAGCTTGGTAAGCTGGTGTACTCATGCATAAGCGCCTGATGCACTCTGTCTAAGGAATCGTCGCTCCCCAGATGACAACGTAGCTGGTTGCAAATACCATCCCAGTCAGGTCCTTCCATCAAACTTCTTTTTCGCATGAATTTGCCTACAGTACTCAGTGCAAGCGGTTGACCATCACATATTTTCAATATTGCTTTTGAATCTGACAGTGAGGAATCCGAATATTGCTCCAGATCAGCTGCCTTTAGTAACAATTGCTTTGAGTGATCATCACTAAGTTTGCCCATATTGTACACGTAGTAGTTGGGAAGGCTGCAGAATTTAGCTACACCCTGGATTTTTGTTGTTACCACTATTGTGGTGTTAATATCTCGCGGGAAGGCGGTGATAGCATCCCACTGTTTTGTTGATTGCATGCCATCAATTACAATGAAGTACCTTTTTTTTTTTGAAACAGCGATAGCAAAAATATTAGAAAGCTATTCCACAACCAGCATAAGAATCACTATGTGGGGAAAAAGGTAAGACTTCTTATTGGACTGCATATATATAACATGT
The DNA here is from genome assembly GCA_904845875.1 of Miscanthus lutarioriparius. NCBI lineage: Eukaryota > Viridiplantae > Streptophyta > Magnoliopsida > Poales > Poaceae > Miscanthus > Miscanthus lutarioriparius. Next base: position 84,011,948 of record CAJGYO010000010.1, read on the forward strand.
TTTGCTGGGCATTTGCATAACCTATATAATTGTATTTACAAGTAACAAAATAATGGATTTTTTTGGGTACGAATTAGCCATACATAGGTGCAGAGTAATCCATATTTTATATGCAATAGAAAAGTTGTGCACGATCATCACGTAAAAAAGTTTTATAGCTATCCTAGGGTGTAATACCGTGGCCTGCAATAGCAGTTGGCCCATGTAGCTAATGTGCAGGTGTAGTTGGTGGGTTTAATATCACACTTTGGAGATTTAGGTGAATAAGTGCTAACTTATAATCTTTATTATCGCTCCAAAGTTAACACCTCTATAATGACCCTTTACATAAAACGAGGGCCACGCAAGGAACTGTAAGCAAATTTTAGACACGGGGAATTAAATACATAATAGGGCTTCATATCAGACTTGATTGCTGCCATGGTGCAGGTTGACGGTGAGACCATTTGGCATATTTTTGAACTTCAAACTAAAATGCATTTTGTCTCTCAGCAAGTGTCCATTATGGAAAAGAATTGAATCATTATGTCATTTACAACTGTGATAAAACAAGTTCCATTCTGAACATATCCTGGACTTTCAGAAAATTTGTCAATTTTAATATGCTTCTAGAAACTACAACTAACCAAAATTATATATCTTTGAGATCCCTCTGTCTATTTATTTTCTAATAACACAGTACCCATATACTCCCTCTATCCCTCAGAAAACTATCTTACGGTTCAAAATTTGTCCTATAAAAATTGCCATTCTACCCACAAAACGGCTGTGGCCCCATATGAATTAATTTCTTCCTTCACATCTCCTTTTTTTTGTGGCGCCGAAGTGTGCATGGTGCCAACTAAGTGTCACCTGATTGTCGTTCTGGTTGATTATATTACCTAAGCGTCAAACAAAAGAAAAAGAAAAGTAAACTATGGCTAATAGACAGGGCACCCGAGGTCATATCGCCTCTTAGATAAACAGCTCTGTTCTTGCTTGCTCGTAAACGATCGTAAATTTCCAGCCGGGAAGCAGTGTCTTTCTCTCACACCAAACCAAGCCAGCGATAAATAATCCACGATACGATACGGCCTCCCGAGCAAAGCTAAAAGTGGGTGTTTTGTCACCGGCAACTATTGTATGCGTTGTGCAAGTAGCAAATCTAGATGAAGCACATAGGACACATGTTTATATTGGTTCAGTGAGAGAATGCTCTAGGTCTATTAGGATTGGTTTCTTAGTCCTATTACATTAAGGATCTCAATAGATAGTTGAAGGTATATGTCTATGCCATGTATAGCATGTCGGTCGAGATACCCCATGTACATGTAGGACTCGGGTAGTCAACTCTGCCCCAATCTATGTCTAGAGGGCTGGATATGTCCTCCATAGCCCCAGTGCCGGAGTGATCAAACTGAACTAGTCTTGATGTTGTCCCGACCTTAGCTATGTACTTTAGTCTCCTCCTTTGACAAGTATCCCGAGTTATGTCCTCCTAGGTGCCTCTCTTCATTACTTGCACAGAGGTCACAAGGGACTTAGCGAGTACAAGAAAAGATTAGTTGAGTAATATATGCTCATGGGGCGGGCATATTTCACTAAGTGAGCTAATATGGTTTAGTCAGAGTGGTATGTTCCAATGAGATGGTCACCTGGCTAGTGACCTAGCACGCTACCATTAATTTTGACTTAATTTGCATATGATGCCTATTTTCCCCAAGTCGTTCGAGGTTAGCTAGTGTCCTTGTGGAGGAATATATGCCCTCGTAATTTATGTTAGAACACGACAATAGTCTGAAATGTTTGTCCTGTATGGATCAAGTGACTAACTAGTGGCCCACTAATGGAATATTACAAATTTCCTTCACTTTGGGTGTATCCATGTGTTTGGGAACCCTGGTTGGTAGTCACCATCAAAACTTTAAGTCAAAACAGTAATCGAAGCTGAAGCATTGCACCACATGGTACTATTTGCCTTTTATAGGGGAGATGATGATGATTACCATTAAGCTTGGTGATAAGCCATGGTGAAAATCTTGTTATTGATTTGTTGTGAAAGAAAAATATTATTAGATTCATTTGAAAAAAAGTACGGCTTATAAGACAATTTAACAGGCCACAAATCATCTTCTTCTTGCCCATGCTCTTTCAACTTCTCTTGCTCTTCTTGCCCGTGTGTGGTTTCTAGCGTGAGCCCGAGTGCTTGACATTTGAGTGCTTCAATCTTGAGTGCTTTGAGTTTTCATTTCGCCGTGGGTGCTTCATGTCGTCAAGCCTCAAGTGTCGATTGCTCGAGGTATAGCCCCAAGGCTCTACCCAATTGATTGATTCAATTAGAGGGTCTTGTGGTTCTTGTAACTTTTCTATCATGGATATGGACAAAATGCACTCACTAGGTCTATCCACCAAGCTCCCGCTCAATTTTAGCATAATTAGATGGAGTGCCATTTAACTTTCGAGGTAGCTTATGACAATGAAAGTGTGAGGAATTTATGTATAAGCCTTTACTCTTCCAAAAGATAGTGAACCCTAAGTGATTCATGGTTATTGATCATCCCTCATAGGGTGCACGAATGTCCTTTAGCGCCGAGTCGAAAGTTGGCCCTCATGGAGGGTGACAAGCTGTCCTCCATTTGATGTGAGATCACAGGTCAGCCATAGGTGGCATGTCGAGTGGTTTCTTTGGCCAAATAGGTACCCGAACACTATGTTGGTGCAGAATTGACTAGTGGCCCTAGGGCATACCCAACTTGGTGAAGAGGTGGCGAGGTTCGATTAGCGGCGATGGTTGGCTAGAGGCTCAACATGGAGCATATCAAATGGCATACCTTTAGGTGGACCCTTGCTCAAAAATGAACCATTGAAGATCTTGGAGCTTTGTTGCTTGGATACTTTTTTGTTGATGAATGCACATGACTAGAGAAGGCCCTTCAATTAAGCACCCAAGTTGACTAGTCCGGTCCCCCATTTATAGGGAGGTTGCTTTGGGCTATGTCATGTGTAGCGTTAGGTGGCTAGAGTTTTACCGTTTGACAACACATGGTTTCACTACTCATGCACTCTCTCAAATTGAAGTGTATGAAACATGAGACACTATTGGATACTTATAGCATTCTAACTAAGTCAAAGTAGATACTGATTTCCCTTTCTAGGTTGTTCATTGTGTCATGCACTTTGAGCAAACTTGAGCTCCCATCGTAAGGAGCTACTTGTGGGTTGTGTCTTTGGGTTGCAGAGTAAGTCAGAGTCAGGAACAAAGACTCACACTCAGAGTGTCTGTCACTCAGAAAACATAAGCAGGTTTTATGTTTGTTTCTCTCTCCTTGATGTTGTTTTCCTTTTGTGAGTCATCCGTTGTATCATGCACTTTTGCCAACTCTACACTGTAGTCTTCATGACTAGATAATTAGTGTTTCAATTTAATTTATCCCAAATGACTTGCACCAACACCAAGTGTAACAATCATAATATGTATTCTAAAATGTTGTTGTATAGATTTGCATAATGAGATGAAAATGGTTGCTAGTGATAGCTGAGTAGTAGTGGGACTATCACAGATGGGAAAATAGTAGGGAGTTTCCTTCTAGAAATTCTTGTTTGTTTCAAAGGGCATTCAAATAGTAATAGTAAGATTCTAGTAGTTCAAACATAGTATTTGAACCAGCTTGGTTAAAAGTTCGGTAAGCCCAATCCATTGTTCTAAAGATGACATGAAGACAACTGTTGATATCTTGTCTTGCGCCTTGAAGGATTTTATCTGTACCTTATCTTGGTCTCCTCTCACAATTCACAAGCCTACCAAAGTTGATCTTCTTCCGCTGATTGATAAGGTGGCCGACTATCTCCCTAGTCGGAAGGCTTCTTTATTGAACAAGTCTGGTCGTTTCATCATGGTTAAAGTTGTCTTGATAGTAGTTCCCATCTATCATATGATCGCTATGGATTTACCTAAATGGATGATCAAGGCAATTGATAGATGGCATGAGGGGTTTCCTTGGCAGGGGTTGGGAGAAAGCAAATGATGGAAACTGTCTCGTGTCTTGGGAACATGTCCAACGCCCCCTACAATATGGTGGTCTTGGAATTCATAACCTAGAAACTCTAGGCTGTGCCCTCGGCATTTGGTGGCTTTGGGCACAAAAAACAGATACATCACGTTCTTGGACAAGTTTGCCAATCCAAGTGCCACAAAAGGCTAGAGCTCTCTTCAATGTCGTTGTAGAAACCATAGTGGCAATGGGGAATAGTTCTGGGGAATAGTACCAGGAGCCTTTGGGGTCAAGGCCTCCGCCAAGGAAGCGTGGCTGCCCTCAAGGCCATGCGTGTTGGGTCTGATCACACGAAGAAGCGCGGCGCAGCTGCGGTGGGAGTACGACAACTTGGCGTGCCCGCGATGGGGAGGCGGTGGAGATTTCTCCCTCCGCGCTGCGATTGATCGTCGATTAGCTAGCGGCGCACAGCGTCACCTTCGACGACAAGGAGGCGGTCTCCAAGCACTGCTGCGTCGTCCGCCTAAGTATACCAGATCGCTCTATCCATCGAGACGATGCTTGATATGTCAACCTCACCACTGAAAGAGCACTTGATTTGGCGCTTGCGGCGGTGGACGACCGCGCGACGAAGGGCGATCGTGACGTCGGATAGCGGCAAGCTAGTGCTGATCGAGGAAGAGTGGGTGCCCGGATCACGGGAGAAGCGGTCGAAGAAGGCACTTCATCCACGGCGGTGGATTTGCAAGCGCCACGGCAAGGCCTCGAAGAAGAAGAAGGTTGAGGCGCACCTTGCGCAGTGGACAACGACGAGCGGTATGCTGGCGGCGCGGCACACCGAGGAGAGCTGTGGCATGCCGGTTCAGCCATCTCAAACCCGGCACGCGCTTGGCTCGGTGGAGAAGATGGTGCGTGGGCTGCCCCACGCTCGAGCATGCTTACGCCAGTGACAACAGAATGACTGGCGGGGAAGCGAGGAGGTAGCCGTTTCAAAGCGCCAAGTATCCACGCTATTGGCCGCAGCGCGCTTGAGCTCGTCCATGGTGACCTCTGCGGGCCAATCACGCCCGGCCGCTACATGTGGCTGCAGCCCGACGAGCAAAAGCAGGCGGCGGCGGTGATCAAGCGGTTCTAGGCATGGGCTAAAGCGAAGGCGAGGACAAATCGCGGTGGCGAGTACACTTCGGTGGAATTTGCCGCGTACTATGCGCGGATCAAGGGGTGGTGTGCCACCACACCACGCCGCGTGCTCGCCACAAGACAACGGCTTGGTGGGCGGGCTGGCTTGACGGTGGTGGGCATGGCTCGGTCCATGATGAAGGCGAAGGCATGTTGCGGAGTTCTAGGGAGAGGCCGTGAAACGCGGCGGTGTTCATCCTCAACCGCTGCGGCCACCAAGAGCCCCAAAGGCATGACGCCGTTCGAGGCTTGGTTGAGAGGAAGCCCGACGTCTCCTTCCTCGAGACATTCAGGTGCATCGGTCATGTCAAGAAGACGGCCGAACCTCACTAAAGCCGGAAGATAGGAGCACTCCACGGTGCTCTCTTGGGCTATGAGGAGGGGCAAGGCCTCACCGTTCATATGATCCACGTGGAGGCAAGGTGGTGGTCTCGAAGGATGTCTTTGTCGATGAAATGGCGGCTGGGATTGGAAGGATCCCGAGACGCGGGAAGCCAATGCCGGTGTCGGCGGGACGTTCATCATTGATCACATGGTCATCCACGCAGCGGAGATCTTTGGAGCGGAGGAGCCACCGTGGACACGCCTTAAGTCCAAGAAATTGTGGTGGCGCCTAGTGAACCGCCAAGTCCGACCATGGTGGGCGCGGCGCGGCCGAGACTCCACCGGCAGCCACACGCGACGCCTCCACCACGGTCCCTAACGCAGCATCAGCAGAGGACACCTCCGGCAACACCGGCTGAGTTCGCCTCTCCTCAAGCGACATCGACGACACGTGGACACCTTCCACAATGGCGAGGTGCGATTCCGTAAAGTGGACAACCTCGTCGGCGACATGGCGGCACTAGGCCTCGCATGTCAAACTCCTCGACGATCGTAGCCGCTCCTTGTCAAGCCTGAGGAGCCGCCCACGTTCACGCAGTCAAGCGCGACGCCAATTTACGACGGGCGTCTTTGGAGGAGATGCAAGCGATTGAGAAGAACCGGACTTGGGAGCTAGTTGATCCGCTTTCGCATGTTGCCGGCCGATTGAGCTCAAATGAGTCTACAAGGTCAAGTGGACGACGCGCGGGCGCCATCGTCAAGCACAACGCTGCCTTGTTGTTCGAGCTTCGTCAGCGAGAGGGCATCTACCGAGAAGGTTTTTGCGCTGGTGGCGGCATGGAGTCGATCCGCTTGCTGCTGCTGGCCATGGCGTGGTGTGAAGGACCGTCGCGGCACCATCCGGATGTCAAGTCGGGCGTTCCTCAACGGCGATTGGGCGGAGACGGTCTTTGTCGCAAGCTCCGGGCTTCACTGCCGAGGGAGCCGAGCACAATCTTTGCCGTATGTGTAAGGCCTCTGTCGGGCCGCGACATGCACCACGGGCATGGAACGCCAAGTCGGACGCCACGTTGGGCGCTTAGGTTCGCGCTTGCGCAGCAAGCAACGCGCGCTCTACACGTAGCGACGGGAAGGAACACGGCGAGGACATCGGCGGCTTCAGCGCGAGATGGTGGCTTGTTTTCGAATGAGCGATCTTGGTCGGCTCTCCTACTACCTCGGCATCGAGGTGAAGCGGGGAGGACTCTCATCTCCCTAGGCCGCCGCGTGCCTACGCCGAGGCTAGCGGAGCGGCGGCATGGGGTATTGCAAGTCGTGCGCGCAACTCTCTAATGGAGGAGGGTGAAGCTATCAAAGAAGCTGACCACTGGCGCGAAGGTGGACGCGACACGCTACCGCACCATCGTGTTGAGGTCAGGCTACCTTTACTCATACTTGGCGAACATCACGTTCGCGGGTCGGGTATGTTAGTCCGGATCATGGAGGATCACTTTGGGCCGGCGGTGAAGCGAGTACTGCGGCTGCGTCAAGGGGATGCTCGATCGGTGATCATCTTCCCGAGCACGCGGCAGAAAAGTGGGCTACTCTGACTCCACGGTCTTGTTGCGGCACCCCCAAGAAGGCGAAGGTGAGCTGAGAGCTCACGGTCTTGATGATGAGACTTGGCGGGCGACATCGACGGGCAGCGGAGCACCTCTGGTGTGCTCGTCATCCTCGAATCAGCCTTGATTGCTTGGCAGTCGCTGAAGCAGAAGATCGTTGCGTTGTCAACATGTGAGGCGGAGTATGTTGCGTGCCACCGCGCGGCATGCCAGGCGGTTTGATGCGCCGTCATTGGCTGGGCGGTGACCCGCGAGGAAGTCTTTGCTAAGCGTTGATGGTGGACAATCGGCCGCCATCGCCTCGCATAAGAACCCTTTCCTCCATGGACTGGAGCAAGCACATCGACTTCAAGTTCCATTTCGCCGGGGGTGTGTTGATGGAGGGCAGAGAATGTCATCGAGTTCGCCGAGACCCGTGCGGCGTGACTCGACGACATCTCACCAAGTCACTCGGGACGCCTTCCGGTTCACGGAGGTGAGGAAGATGATTGGCATGGCTGAGGTCAAGGCATCGGGTTAGCAAAGCAGGATTAAGGGAAGAATTGTAAGACATAATCTGCTCCCCCAATCTCTCTTTTGTTTGGTTGTTCTTGATTAAGATTGGCGGCTAGTAAGGCTGGCAGCTAGTAAGCCCTGCTGTCCTCTTGCTAGTACTGTAGCAAAATGGCAGTAAGCCATCTAGTCAAAATTGTACATGTAGTGGGCTGATAACAGCCATATCCTAGAGGACATAGGAGCTATCTGCCATGTCCTAGAGGACATAGTAGTAGTTTGTACCTTATATGGTACTTGTAGTTTGTACATATACTACACGTAAAGGGCAATGGAAGTTCAGCCATTCACATTTTCAGAAGCAGCCGAGCTGCTGTTGGTGTTAATATGTGTGTGTAGTGTGTGTTTGTGCTATTCTCACCTCTTCTTCAACCTCCACCCGGTGAGTGTGTGGGTGTGCTGGACTCAAGGTTCGCAAAAACGTCATTAAACGTCGATTAATCGTGTTTAAACGCTAAGCGAGGCCCAGCGTCTTCGTTTAGGGGTAGGACGCTCAATTAGGCGCTGGGCGTGCCCTAGGCACTCGTCTACACGCGCATCGAGATTAAACGGTATTTGAATCGGAGAAAAACGGGCTACGCCGGAAATTAAATGACTTCTTGGCGAAGGGCAGGAAGCGGCGTGGCGATGGGCGGGAAGTGCGCTTGCTGCGGAAAAGAAAGCTGGCTCGCGTGGGAAAGAGCAAGCGGGCTCTGGCGGGAGCAAAAAGTCGCTGAAGTCGCCCTTCTTCCCTACTGCTCGCCGATGTGGTTCGACCGAGCGACAAGGTCGATTCCTCCACCCGCCGCGCCACCACTCGCTCTCTCCCCCGCTCCTCCGCTTGGATTCCTAGGTTTCTCCAACGACGCCTACTCCTTCCCCGCGTCGATCCTCCGCGGCCGGCGTGAGGTTCCTCCTTAGCTTGCTACCGGACCGAGGACGAGCGAGACAACGAAGTTAGCCGGCCGGTGCCTGCCGCTTCATCCACGGCCGGCGAGGTGACAATTGTGTGGCGACCCTTGACGCGCCCTCGACACCTGGCGGGACGTTGTCGCCCCTCCCTCTTCTGACGGGGTCGTCGCGCCTGTGAGAGGACAGGCCGTAGGCGCAGGAGTCGACTTCGCATAGGGCGTTGCAGATGTAGGGGTCGTCGCCGCAGCCAAGCAAAGCCCCTCGGTCCTTCTCTCCGTGTGCTCCCACGGTCTCCCCCATCTTCCCATGGTGCGTAGTTTTGATTTACGCATGTGAATCACTCAATCGATGAATTGGATTGGGGATTTAGGGTTAAGATTGAATGTGTCTCGCCTGGCCGCCTCTCATTGGTCCTTATTATGCTACTCTTGTTCTTGGATTGGGATTAGGATGTCGACGTCAAAAGCTGTAGCTGTTCAGCTTCTTCTTTGCTGAGATTGCAAGTGACTCAGCTTCGCCGAGGTTGCCTACCACGAAGAGGAAGTCATCGATATAAATTTGGGAGTGGAGGCGTCTGTGATCCCAATGACAAGAACAGAGTCAAGTGTCTTCTTTGTGGACAAGAGAGCACAAGAGGAATTTATCGCCTATAGCAAACATCTTGCTCATGTTGGCACATCTATTGTGAAGTGCCCAAAAGTAAGTGAGGAAATTGGCAGAAGTGCAAGAAGAATCTTGATGAAACAAAGCAAAGAAAAAGAAAGATAAGCGACAACATGATGCTACAAAGAAAAAGAATCTTGATAAAGCAAAGAAAGAAGACAAAGAAGGGCAAGGATGCTACTGACCCACGGTGTTGAACATTCGTTTTTGGAAAGATGTGTCCCTTTGTTTGAAGGTCTTTGAGCCCTTGGTGAAAGTTCTACGTTTGGTTGATGGGGATGTGAAACCATCTATGGGTTATGTGTATGGAGAACTTCTCAAGGCAAAGAGGAGATCAAGGAGGCCTTTGGAAATGTAAAAAAGAACTACAGAGAAGTGATGGCTATCATTGACAAGAAGATGAAAGATAGGCTTGATTCTCCATTGCATGTGGTGCATATATCTTTGAATCCATACTATAGTTACTGACAATCCAGCAATCTTCTCGATTCAATTGTAGGGGAAAATTCATGCTATGTGTGGAGACCTTTTATCATGGTGAGGATGATAAGGAATATAGGGCTGTTAATGAGGACTTGGAAAAATTCCAAAGAGACATGGATCCTTCTCAAAGAAGATGGCAAGGAGCTGTGAACGCTTTTGAGTTCAATCCAGTTAAGCTTTTGCATCATTCTATCCAGATTTTTTCTCGCAATCAATTCTGTCCAGATTTTTTGCAATCAATTTTGCACATGTTTGATACATTTCACTTCATTTTATAGCATCTTGGTGGAGGCTTTATGGAGGAGGAGCACCAGATTTGCAAAGAATGGCTATTAGAATCCCTCACCGACCTCTAGCTCTTACGGATGTGAAAGGAATTGGAGCACCTTTGAACAGGTCAGTTTCTAGTCTCTACTAATTGTTCTCTAGTCCCAATTTAATGTACATGTGCTGGTTTTTGTTTTAGCATCATACAAAGAGAAGGAATAGGCTGACAACAAGCGCCTCAACTCTCTAGTATTCATCCAATTCAATAATAAGTTGATGTCCAAGAAGGAAGATTACGAGAAAAGAGTAACTATGAAGTGCTCCTAAGTAGTGATGCTTGAAGCTCAAGGATTTTTCTTTGAGGGAGGGATGATCATGCATTGGTTGTCTTTAGGGATGAGGAAGATGAGGGAGAAATGCCAGGACAGGGATACCATGGAGTGTTCTTGGAGAAGCAATGGGAACTAATGAACAGCTTCAACCTAGGAGGAGTGCAAGAGTGGCTAGAGAGGTGCATGAAGAAGAGTGAGAGTCTGAATTTGAAGATCCTGATTATCAGGATGATGACATTGCCTTTGATGATGATGAGGATGAAGAAGCAATTCTAAACTCCTTTACATTGGCGGAGTGAGGACTTTGCATGATGGCAGCATGCTGCCAAGTTATCTAAATATTAATATCTAGTTATCTACTTATCTTTAATTTGTGTGTGGACCATAAGACCATTATTGTGTGTTGTACTACTATTTAATTTCTGGACCATTAAGACACGTGATGAACTGCTAGTGTTGTTTGTATATTTTCTCTCGTGATCTTTTGCCTTGTGCTGCTGCCCTGATGTTTGGAAGCTTGGCTGTGCATGTACAATATTGAGCTACCCCTCGTAGATAAGTTTCTACTCTTTCCCTATTATTTGATTGTCTGGTTTTCAGATTATTAACTTGTCTCTCTTTAATGGTTAGCTGCTACTGGATGCAAGAAGCCAAGGAGAAAAGAAGCCAACAAGTGTGCAGCAACAGCAAGAGGTATGTTCACTACTTAGCAGTGTTATTACTTAGTACTTACTACTAATCTTGCTCTCAGCAGCACAAAATAAAAACACACATAAGCGATTAATCACGTTTTAATCTCGTTTAATCCTCCTAGGCGCTAGTCAGTAGGCTGGCGCCTGCCCTAGCGCCTAAGCGTTTTCTTGAACATTGGCTGGACTGCTGGTAAGCTTGCTGCTTACCTGTGCAGGGAGATCGAGCCAACAGATCAGACATGCTTATTTGTTTTACTCTAGTTGTGCAGCTTCTTAGAGAAGAGCTTCTCTTCTCAAACATTGCTTAAAAGACCTTGCTGGTCGCTCAAGAGGAGTCTTTGCATATATGCTGGCAAGAGCTTCCTTCTCACTACCCGTAGTAGTTCTAGTAGCTAAACTAGCTAGGTTGTGTCGTTTCATAAGTTTGTAAATAGGCACTAATGTAATTTTACACAATGTTGTGTATGGATGTGTTGATTGTTTCTCTATTAATAATGCAAAGATTCACGACTCCTCTGCAAGTTCGAGAAGAATTTAATAAATTACTGCATGGTTTTAATTAACTAGGTTTCACAATCAGGTTCTGTAATTGTTGAGTGTGTCTAAAATGCCAGAAAACTGTCTACTTTAGTGACTAATTAATTTGTACTTTCCCTTGACTCATACTCGTAAACCTCATAAGGAGTAGACAATAGAAAAGTTTGAACCAATATAGAATTTGCCCTTCTGATTTCTGTTAGGACCTTTCTATGAGCCGACTATTTTGTTGAAAACCAACCATCATCCTGACATGCATGCAGGTCGGCTCCTATATGATAGGATATGTTGCATGAGTGTTCAGGTGCAGAGGCCACTTGTCTCTTCTATGCATTATATTTAAATTATTTATTTATTTGTGAATGATGTTAAGAAAATTTTGTGATATTTACTGTTGTTGAATTATACATGGAAAGAGTTTCTGGCCACTGGCTTACACATTTTAAAGACTTTCTTGGCTCATGCCACAAGAGTGTTATACTGTGATGGATAGGAAATAAATATTATTGCAAGATGCGGTACTTGAAGTGAAAGTGCCATTTCTATTTCTACATTACCAATACAACTTTGAAAACAAACTTCAGAGATGTAGATAAATTATGTGTCTTTCTAATAATATATGTGAATATATTGTATGTTGTAAATTTTCCAGGAAACAGGGTATTGTTTTGTTTCCCTCACCGAAGTCAATGCCAATGGTAAATTAGTAAATTGCACACTACACTATCCAAATTAGCATATATTTCGCTAGACATCAGATGAGGATGGAGAAAGTACTACAAATTATAAAATTCTTAAATCAAACAGATAATTAGACAAATTTCATACCTGTTGTTGTTAAGGTGGTCTTTTTGATCCTTGGTAAGCTGCCGGCCATTTGATGTTAGTGGCGACGGAATCTCTCAAGATTCTGGTGCATCTCCTTAAGAGCTTCATGGGATGCATGCCCTCAGCTGAGACCCATGTTTGTATCTTGGATTTCGTGCCTTCCTTGCTGTCGAATTTCGTGCCGACCTCGCTGTTGTACAACTCTTGGGCAAGAACAGTCTTCCCCGATCCACAGAAGCCAACTATGGCGATTACCTTCAACTGCTTCAGCTCTTCTTGTTCGGACAAGTGATTTTTTAGCTCCTCCAGGGGCACCTGGAGGCCGACCAGATCTTCAGGAGGGACGTAATACTCCGAGGACGACAAAGGCAGTGCAGGACGGGACACACAATATCTCTCTCTCCGCTGGTGTGCCTCCTCCAATTGCTTCCTTAGTCTCCCCATCTGCTTGCCCAACTCTGTAAATGATTTTTTCTTCTTGATAGGTTCACGTATATGGTACCACGGCAATTGCTGTTTCCAAGAAGCAAGGTATGTGATGCGATCAATGCAGTCCTCCATATCACGAGCGATTTGTCGTAATTCTTCAACCGACAAACGCAGTACATGGTCGTCCTGCCCCGAGAGCTGCCCTTCTATGGCACAAGTGATCATGGGAAGCTCCCTCCCTAGGAAAGTAGCATCACCTTGGAAGGCCTCGTACTTCTTGTTGGCCTTGTCCCATAGCGATAACAACCTAGGGACAAGAGTTTTTATTAACGCGGTCAACACCGCAGCTTCCATTGATCTCCTGTTCAGAACTTGTTAACTGGCATTTCTTTGCTGCGAAATTGGAAATAAGAAAGTTTCCAAAAATAAAAATGTTAATAATCCACAATTTTGCCGAGCACGAAGGTAGAGCAAAGTCTTATTTCTACCCAAAGTATTTCTCAAGGAAGAACAAGAGAATTGATACAAGAAAATTGACTACAATGGGTGCCGCACTAAAACTAACAAGTGCCAGTGCCAGAACTAATATGCAAGTTATGTACAGAATTAGATCCGGTAGTTATTTTCAGATTCGTTCATTGATTTATTATACGGGGTTAGGCATTTGGGCTCCTCTGGCCTGGTTTTGATATAACTAAGATACGAATTGTCCTTGTTTAGTTTAAGAATGAATTTGTGAATTGGATCAAACCAGTTACAAACTAACAAACTTTCATCAACTCTTTTCTTACAAACTATACACTGGATCCACCACACCAATAATAGATGCAAATCGAATGGAAAAGAAAATCCAGTAACCTCACAAATTAAACATTGCCTCACAAATGTTTTGAGCAAATAATAAGATTGGGAATGTACAAATGGGCAGGGCTTCAGACGAGAGACAACATAGTAATCCAATACACCTCCGAGTGGAAAGGGAATGAAACTAGCAAACTATGATTAATACATGAACTTATTCACCCCAGAGGTCAGATCCATAATAGATCTCTATTTAAGCATACTCGATAGTGCAAGCAGAAGCCAAGGACGCACCTGCCGGCTACGATGCTTGCTGGAGCTCACTGATAAGGCCGGAGGGAGGTAGACGACTCTGACTGGGACTTGGGAGAGAAGCACTCATTAGAATGAAGGAGCTCTCTCATGTCAGAGCCAGGGAGCTCTTCCGACTTCCATTGTTTCTATGCCTCGCTTCTTTTTTTCTCTTCTTTTGTAGGTCAAGTCTTGCTCCTTTGTCCTTTCTGCTCCTTAAATGATTGTCATTTTGTTTGTTAGACCATTCAAAGTTGCCAGCCGCGTCGACACCGATAGTATCCATATATTTCAATTATACGAGGGATTTAAGCGTTTCTAGCCCTGTTTTTAAGTGAAATGGTGATTTTACTTTTTATTTTTTAACTTTATGATTTTATACTAGAAATTTCAAAACAAAGACAGATTTTACCCTTTGCTTTGTGAAGTCTCTCTAACGGTGTTAACTTTAGGACCAAAGGACAACTTTGCTCATGCGTTTTTACCCATGTTTTATTTTGATATTTATGTTTTACCTCTATTTTCATATCAGTAATTTAGCAATTTTGACACATAATTATACAATTCAATCAGTGCAAAACTCAACAAGTTTTTAGATTTTTTTAAGAGACAAGAGGGCTTGTGCCCCTACTGAATTTATTAAAAAACCAGGAAACAAAAAGTACAAGCAAAAGTCTAGGCTCACAAACAGGGAGTTCAAGAGGCGAAAAAAAAGGAAGTAAAGAAGATGAGCTCAATTACACAAATTGATCTAGCCATGCATGTACTAATAAGAGGTAGATATTTTTCTTCGCACGAAGGATAACTAAGCCAAAGACGTTCTTGAAGACATGCCTGCATTTCTGAATGGTTGCTTCCTCACCCCTGAAGATTAAACCATTTCTCACTGTCCAAATGCTCCATCACATAATGATGATTATTTTCATAAAGAAGGAGACGTTGAGCTGAGCTCTGAAAGACTCAGGATCTGGAATGGTCCTTAGTCCTAGGGACAGTTAAACCAACCAAGTTCCAGCAGGCTTTTGCAAAATCACAGTGCAGGAATAAATGGTCACTACCTCTTCTACCAAATAATCACAAAGAACACAATCAAATAAATTCCAGATGCATACTCTTTCTTCTCAGTAAGTTCCTCGTGCTGAATCTGTCCCAATGCTAGAGTCAAAAGAATACCTTATGCTTATATTGGCTCCGTTAAAGCTTTGCTGAAAAATAAGCCTAAACACTATTCCTATTTGATTTGTTGTGAGAGAAAAACATTGTTCGGCGAAAAAAAATAAGCTAAAAGTACAAATTATAAGATAAGCGAACAGGGCCATTGACAGGAAAATTTCCATATCCATCTGAAGACCAGATGCGTTTTAGATATTTGTTTTTGGGATATGTCAGTTACAACAGGAAAAAAAAGAAAGAAAACAGAGCATATTATCTTCATGCTTGCTTGTCTTGGCTCATCCAAAATCAAGTACTTCCTCCATCCACAAAATAATACAATTTTCATATTTGAGGAGTCAAACAATTCAAACTTTGACTAGAATTATATAAAAAGTACCGACACTCATGAAACAAAATAAGTATCATTATATTAGTTATATAATATATTTTTATAATAAATTTGTTTGCAGATTTAAATTTTAATATTATTTTTATAAAACTCGGTCAAACTTGAACTAATTTGACCGATATACTTCCTATAATTACGTTCTTTTACGGACAAAGAAAGTACATACTACCAAATAGCACTAGCAAGCAAAGCTGCATAGTCAAATAGAATCCGCATCTTTGGCGTGGTGTGGCGGAGGAGCAGAGCGTCAGCGTGGGTCGCATCCGCATCATGCTTGGCGAGCAGCAGAATGGAGTAACAGCTTCCATCAATTGTCCCGGACCTTGATCCAGCAGCCATCGATTGCACGTATTGATGCATACGTGAAAGGTCCTAATAGTTAAGTAGGGTGAATAGTCTATTAAAATTTCTACAATAATACTTAACAAATCGGTTAGATAATTATAAAAGGCAAAGCAAGTGTTGCGCTAGTCTACTAAAAAAATGCAAGCCACCTACCACAATTCTAGTTTATATAGTTTCTATTCACACAATAGCTAAGACACTACATTAAGTTAGTGTGCTATCAAAGACTAACTAAAGAGCCACACTAACCAAACTAACAAGCTCTCACAACTAGCTACACTAAAAGAGCTTGATAACTAGTTTTCTTAATATGTAACGAGAGAGAGCAAGATAGTTATCTTTGCCGTATCAAGGAGTGAACCAATCAATCACAAGAACCAATATCAATGAAGACCAATCATCTCGGAATCAAATGGCCGAACACAATAATTTTTACCGGGTTCACTTGCTTTCGCACGGCAAGCTAGTCCTCGTTAATGGCGATACACTCACTTGGAGGTTCACGCAGCTGGTGGCATCACCACGTAAACCCTCAATAGGGTGTCGTACAACCAACACAAGATGAGGATCACACAAGCCACGAGCAATTCACTAGAGTACCTTTTGACTCTCCTCATGGGAGAAAGGTCAAGAACCCTCACAATCACCACGATTGGAGCCGGAGACAATCACCATCCTTCCGCTCAACGATCCTCATTTTGCTCCAAAGCCGTCTAGGTGGCGGTAACCACCAAGAGTAACGAGTGAATCCACAGTGAAACCACGAACACCAAGTGTCTCTAGATGCAAACACTCAAGCAATGCATTTGGATTCTCTTCCAATCTCACAAAGATGATGAATCAATCGACTGTTAAGCTTGTTGGTTTCAGCCCGACCTAAACCAATGACCGATACGGTGTTTCCTCTCACAAAAACCAGGCTGTTACCATTAAACCGGACCGTTCCAACCCATTGCTTGTGAGCAGGCCCAATGATGGAGATGAGTGGGAGGCTTTCAGGCTAAACTCACAAGGTTGCTATGTCAATGCAAATGGCAAAAGAGTGAGCTTGAGTCGGCCATATATGCGTAAATAAAGCCCCACGAAATAGAGCCGTTGTACCCCTTCATTTGGGCACAACAGGGGTGGCCGGACGCTCGGTCATATTGGCCAGGACGCAGGACCTCAGCGTCCGGTCGATGCGCGCGCATACCCGCGTGTCGCCGGCTTCAAAAGCGTTGATCGCCCGATCTCAAGCGGTCCAAGTGAAGACGGAAGGCCGCGTCGAGTTAAGAAAGTGACCGGACGGCGGACCTCGGCATCCGGTGCGTTTCGGTAAGCATCAAACACCAAATTTCCACGGCCGGACGCGTCCGGTCATGCCTCGGCGGACTTCGCCCGATTGTCCGGTCACACTGATGACTCTTACATGTAAGCCCCACGTCGGCGTCGTCAGCCTTGAATGGGGCCGCCTGCTAGCGTCGGTCATTTAAGGTCCGTGATCACGGTCGAAGACCGAACGCTGGCCGCCCTTCTCTGACCACTGGCGGGCGGCGCGGTCAGCGAGACCAGCGTCCGGTCACTTACGATGACCTCGTCTTTTCTAGCTAGAGGCGCCGGTGGCACCGTCGGACTATCCGCACTCTGGCGGACACTCCACCAGTGAAATCTCTTACCCTTGCTCCAAATGCCAACCACCAAGTATATCACCTTGTGCACATGTGTTAGCATATTTTCACAAATATTTTTCAAGGGTGTTAGCACTCTACTAGATCCTAAATGCATATGCAATGAGTTAGAGTATCTAGTGGCACTTTGATCTTGCATTAAAATCCACGAGTTTCACCCCTCTTAATAATGCGACTTCTCGATCCTAAATGTGATCACACTCGCTAAGTGTCTCGATCACCAAAACAAAATAGCTCCTACCATTTTATACATATTTGGTTAATTATTAATATTAATATTTTTTTATATATATTTGGTTAGACTTACAAACAATTGACCCCGTTACAAATAAGATGTGCGTTTATTTTATAATGTACTATCGCGTCCCATAAAAAGTGGACTCTCATGCTGGTCAAACTTTTTAAGTTTGACTAGATTTATAGAAAATATTAACAACATTCATATCTCCAAATTAGGTTATTATAAAAATATATTCAAAGATATATCTAGTAATATTAATTATGTATCATAAATATTAATCGCCGGGGACCTATCTTTGGGGTACCCAATGAAGCGGAACTAACGACCATCGAACATTGGCCTTCGATCGAGACAAAGTCTTGACGGCGCCTCTTGCCCGACGCAGACGGAGATCGGTCTTGACTGCGCCCGACCCCTCGAGGCCAGACTCTACCTCGCCCGAGCCCCAGGGAGACTTCTGCTGCGCCGCGATGTCCGGTGGGTTCCGCCTCACCGACGACCGAGGGTGGGCTGCACGCCGCGCCACCGACGACCAAGAAGTGGCTCCACCTCGCGACAAGCTGCACCTGCTCCTTCATGATGGCGAGCATGGGCAAGACAAGATGTTCCGGGTCAGCCAAAGCATCAAGGACCATGCTACGTGCGGCTGTGGGATAGTACTATCGAGCGCGGCGGGGGCGGGCGCTTTAGAACCTTCGGCGTGGCGAGCACGAATAGTGTTGCGGTGACCCGCGTGCTCTTTCCGCCCGCCTTGATGTTGTGGGCGCCGCCTTGACCCTCTGATGCGGAATCCGATACGGACATACGACAACCACTATATTCAAGGGGACTCCGTCCTCTGATGATGAAAAAGTCATGGCGCCGCCCCGCTCCCCCATAGGGGTTGCAGATCGACACACCCTATCGACCACGGCGCCCAGCAGCGGGGCGGGATGTAACCACTTGATGATCAAGTAAGGGGCAGTGTCATCATCACACGAGCATCCGGCGAACATGACATTAACTAACACGATCTGCCGTGTCGGCCGGTACATTTGAGAGGAAAGGAAGACCAGGCGCCGCCGGAGGGGTTTTCTTTTGCCTGGTTCTTCTCTCTTCCCCAAACATGTAACCCTGCTCCCCTTGACCTATAAAAGGGGGCCAGGGCACCTAACTAAGAGGCGAACAACTCACACAAAGACGATTCGACACAGACACAACACATCACGCATGTAGCCAAAGCAAACCAAGTTCTTGGCATCCTTTCGATCTTTTCCATTAGAGACTTGGGACCGGTTCCTCTCTCGACCATTTTGTACCCCTACTATGAACCATTTTCGATTACTAATAACACGGCGACAACAGGTGGGCGTGGGACAATCGACCCAAACCGATTATAAACCTTGTGACCTTTGGCGCACCATCAAGACTACTTGGCATAAATATAAATTTACTAGCCGGTGTTTGTTGAAACACCGGCCAGTTAACATGCCGGTAGGGGACTTTGTGCATTTCCAAACCGAGGCCACGGATGGCTAACCACAACACCGATTGGGTCCTAGGCGCTACGTGTGCTTGCCGAGCCTAGATTTCCTCATCACGGTGGGAGGAGAGTTGAATGCAGTGCCGCCGCCATCCAATCTCTCTCCCTCCATGACCTCGACACAAGAGGCTCGAGGCGCCGAGCAAGCGTCTCCCTTGGACCCCGCGATCCGGCGAGAACCGGCGTCGCCTCGCCCTTTCCGATGATAACGACATGGCGTGGTCTTCGAAGAAGGGCTCCTCTCTCGAGAATGCCACGTGACGGAGGCGCCATGGCAGACGTTTCCGTTTGGTCTCATAGCGCGTGGCGATGTTGCTAGCCACCATGTGGCATGACACATGGTTTAGCCACCCACGGACAACGAAAGTTCGTGGGGTGATTGAACACGTCACAGAGTCTCTCCACCACCTCCTTATAGAGGGCGAGGATCATCCTCTAGCTCTAACTCCGGCGGGGGGAGCCATCACCCCTCTCGGGAGTGCTTCATGGTGAAACCACCGAGAAGCGCGTCGGCGTCTCCGGGCGCCCGGTAGGCAACCGACGGTAGGACTAGAGGAGAGGCGAGGCACCCCATCTTGCATAAGGATGGAGCAGCCCGAGGCAAAGCTAGAGATCGATGAGGGGGAGACAAGGGCTCGTGCGGGAATACGCGGGGAGATCAATGCGCGCTAGATCGACGCCGCGAGAAATGGTGGTGCGCCGCCGCCACGGCCCGTAATGTACACCAAAGGATCCTCACCGACGATGGAACCCTCCCTCACTTAGCTGGGAAAGCGAACATATCGCCCATGTTAATGGCCTTGCTTCATGGCCTTCTAGAAGACCCACGGCGCTCGAGGATCGTCGGGCTCGCCGAGAAATTCGCCGTTGCTCGGCGTGCGGCGGCGCGGCATGGCGGATAGCTTCGTTGTCTCGGTGACCACGAGCTCGACACCACCAGTATGCGCCCTCGGTGCACCCGCCAGGGCGTGTCGATTCACGGACGGGCGCGGTAGAGCGGCGAAGGCTACCACTATCCGGTGCATCAACGTCTCGGCCTGGCCGCGATACTGCGCGGCACCATCGACACCCGCAGACGTGCATACAATGAATCAAGAAAGAGACAAGCGTGGCTACCACCCCTAAGCGTGTCCGGATGCTACGGCGGTATGGCGAGATCGAGGCAAAGCCTGGCCACTTGGCCCTCAGGCCGCCGGCCCGGCACATCCTCCTCGCTGCTTTCCGCCAAGGTATCGACCACCTACCAATATCTAAATACTCTGGGGAGACAAACCCTAGGCTTTCTGGGTCAAAGACTGTCGGCTCGCCTATCAAGCGGTGGCGCTTGATAATGGCGACTTCATTATCCCCATAACCTTCTTTACTTCTCGCCGATTGACGAGGCGTGGTTAGAGCACCTTCCGTCCGACACCATCTTGGGTTGAGGCGGACCTAAAGGAAGATCTTTGTGGGGAACTTCTAGGGCATGTACAAGCATCTAGGAACCCACAGGACCTCAAGAACTATCGCAGCAAAGGTGACAAAAACCCTCCACAGTACATCCGACGCTTCTCCCGAAGCGATTACTTGAAGCTCCCTAACATCACCGATCTTTGATGTGATAGGAGCCTTTCTATCGAGGACTACCTCAGAGTCCTTGGTCCACAAGCTAGGATGCAAGGCCACATGAACCACCAAGGAGCTCACTGGACATCGCCACTAGCCGCCTCGGGAGAGGGGCGGTTGAACAATCTTCGTCCGTCCCAGCAGCAAGGCAAGGCAAAGGCGGGACGAAGAGCGCGTCGAAGGCACCTCAACCGTTCACAAAAGGAAGAACAAGAAACAGCGGCGTGGACGACTCGCTCATGGCAGCCGCCGATCAATAAGGGTGGCTGGAAGCCCGTGGAAACACTCAGATCACTTCGAAAAAAAATGCTCGAGGGGTTGTGCCCAAACCACGCCTTTCCTATTAAACATACGCTCAAAGCTGCGCGCCTCATGCGGAAGTTCTTGCCAGGAAGCACCAACAAAGCGGGCGGGGAAGGAACGCCACATGAGACAACGAGGAGAAGGACACCTTCCGGCGCATAAGCCAAGCATCCTTATGATCTTGAGGAGGATCCAGGCCCTCGATTCCAAAGCGTCGCCCGGAAGGTCGCACGCAGCGATGGTCTACACGACTGGACGAGACCGCTGCCTTCCTCTGGTGGGTCGAATCCGCCCATAACCTTCAACCGAACCGACCATCCGGATACCGTCCCCTTTTCGGGAAGGTATCAAACGCATAATTGACACGATCGTTGGCACAGGGCGACTCAACGAAATCTTGATGATGGATGGAAGCGCTGACCTCAACATCATGTACACCAAGGCGCTTCGATTTGAGATGGGTGTCGACCAAGCGAACCTCCGCCCAATCCGGCGCATTTCCGCAGCGTTATGTGCATTAAGCGAGGTTTGTGCGGCTGGGAATCGATCACCGTCACCTTCAGAGGATCGGTTCAATTATAGAATGGAGACCCTCACCTTCGGCGTGGTGGGGTTCCCAAGAACTTTCCACGCCATCACAGGGACGTCCATGTTACTTGAAGTTCGCAGCCGTCCCCAACTATATCGTACCTCAAGATAAAGATGCCGAGCGGTGGGGTCATCACCGTTAGCACCTCCTTCAATAAGCCTCACAGTGTGTGAGGTCGAGTGTTGCGCCACACCGCGACGACAGTAACCGAAGAACTTCGTTGCCCCTCAAGAAGAGGTTATCGAAGAAGCTCCGGCGCCAAGAAAGTCGGCGGGATCATTCAAATCGTGGAAGGCTCTAAAGAAGTCCTCCATAGACCTAGGAGGCGTCGAGGTAAAATAGATGCGCATCGGTACCACGCCTTCCCCAAAATAGGAAGATGCGCTCAAATCGACTTCCTCACGACAACAAAGCGTCTTTGCATGGAAACCCTCACGATATACGGGCATTCCGGAGAGGTCGCCGAAAGCATACTTTGAAAAATCCATCCAGGCTCCAAAATTTGGTGAAACAATGCCTATATTTGCTTCGATGAGGAGAAAGCAGAGGGCCATCGATGAAAAATCGCCAAGCTATCCATGGTAAGATTCATAAAAAGTATACCACCCAGTGGTTAGCAAATCTGTCCTTGTGCAAAAAAGAGTGTGAAATGGAGGATGTGTGTTGACTACATAGGTCTCAACAAAGAATTGCCCAAAGGATCCATTTCCTTTTGCCTCGCATTGACCAAATAGTCGATTCTACCTCGGGTGTGAAACCCTCTACTTCCTCGATGCATACTAAGCGGCTACCATCAAATCGCGATGAAAGAATCCGACCCGGCTCGTGGCGTCTTTCATCACACCTTCGGATCGTTACACCTTTCGTTTCTATGCCGTTTAGTGCGAAGAATCTGGGGCCACATACTAGTGCTGTATGCTCAAAGCTTCGAGGACCTCATCAGGCGAACCGTTGAGGCCTCGTTGATGACATCGTAGTTAAGTCCAAGCATGGGCTGACCACCTCATTGCCGACCTTGAGCAAACTTTCCACAAAACTACGAGCAAATAACATCAAACTCAACCCTAAGAAATGTGTTTTTCGAGGGTCCCAGGAACATCTTTGCTTTCGCATTTATAAATCTCCGGCCCGGCATCGAAGCCAACCAGGACAAGATTTACGGCCATCATAAGGATGGGCCCGATTGAAACATAAAGGGTTCAGGTGAATCATTAGGGGTGCCTTTGGCGGCCCTTATTTGATTCATCTCGCGCCTCGATGAGCGAGGTCTCCCCTTTATCATATACGAAGAAGGCCGACACAACCAGTGGACACACGAGGGCGGAGGCATAACATGGTCAAGCCCGGCCACGGCCGGGCCCTGGTCGGGTCCCTCCAGCTGACGGAGAAACACTCCTACTATACCATGCCACCACACAAGTGGTCAACTTACGGCCCCTAGTGGTAGAACAGGAGGAAGAAGGCCGCACTCAAAATCTGATTGCCTGTGTACTTCATCAACTAGGTCTTGTCACGACTCCAAGACTCGATACTCCCAAATCCGGAAAGCTCCTATCACAGCGTCCTCATCACCAGAGAAACTACACCATTACTTCAAGTCACACCTGTGATGACGGTCAGCAGCGTCGTTCCCCCACGGCGAGTCGTCCATAGCCGAGGACATACTGGGAAGAACCGCAAAGTGGGCGCTTGGTGATGGATCAAGGCATCACATATGCCACCGAGCGGTGATCAAGTCCCGGTGTTGGGCGACTTCATCAGCGAGAATGGACCAAGGTCGGATGCCACCCGGTATCGTCGATCAAGAGTCTTTGGATGATGTACTTGACGGATCGGCCCGATGAAGAAGGGCACTTGCCACGAGGGCGATCTTATTATCACCCTCAAAGGTCCGCATAAGGTACATGGTTCATCTCCATTTTCCTCATCAAATAATGTGGCTGAATATGAGACACTCATCAACGAGCCCACGTATACGCCATCGAGGTTGGGCATTCGACGCCTCGACATCCAAGGCGACTCCTGGCTGGTCGTCAACCAAGTCATGAAGAGTCAAATTGCCATGACTCCAAGATGACTACCTATTGCCAAGAGGTTCGAATGGTGGAGGACAAGTTAAATGACATCAAACTCAATCACATCCCAAAGGCGCCTCAGCGAGGGGCGAACAAGCTTTGCAAAAGCGGCGTCGATCGAGAGCCGGTACCAGCGGGTGTCTTCTTGCGGCGATCAACACAAGCCCTCTATGCGCTCTGTAGGGCGGCATGGGCCAGCGATGGCCCATCTGTCCGGCCCAAGGTGACCGACCAAGCGGCTCCGTCCAACCCCGAGGTCATGGAGCTTGAAGAGGATTCTGACAGTGAGCTTTGACCTCCGGGCGACTAGAGGCGCCCTACCTCGACTACCTCCTCCTTGGCCTATTTGCCCGGCAGAACAAGATGGAAGCTCGATGGCTGCATGCGTCATGCCAAATCCTTCGTTCTTGTAAGAAGGCGAACTCTACAAATGAGGCCACCCACGAATCCTGTGGCTCTGCATACATGTCAAGCAGAGGCTTTTTCTTGAAAGCGATATACATACCGTGAGGTTTGTGGTCACCACGCCACACCCGAACCTTGGTTGGGGAGCGCATTCCGACAAAGGCTTCTACTAGCCCACGCAGTAGCCGACGGGGAAACAAATTATCACGCACTGCGAAGGAGTGTCAATACTATATTCGAGTAGACTCACCTCCCGCCAGGAGCCTCCTAGATGATCCCCATCCGTGGCCCTTCAGCAGTGCAGGGGCTCGATCTGGTTAGGCCTCTCAAGAAGGCGCTGAGGGCTACACCCATCTGCTTGTCACCATAGACAAGTTCACAAAATGGATCGAAGCTTAGCGATCCAAGTGATCAAATCACTGAGCAAGGCATGTTGTTCTTCCTCAACATCATCCATCGCTTTGGAGTACCGGAACTCTCATCATCACGCATAACGCACGTAGTTCATCGGTAGAAATTCATTCGATTGGATTGATGAACAAAGACATCCCGAATCGATTGGGCTACTGCTGTACACCCCTGACGAATGGCAAGCGTGTCAAAGCTGCAAAACGACATATGCTCTTTGCCAGGACTCAAGCCCAGATCTTCTTGGTTATGAATGGTTGGTGCGACACTGGTCGCTGAAGCTTCCCACGCAGGCTCTAGAGCCTACAGGGGCAACTCCGAGGCTAGGGCCTTGTTCTGGCACGCCTTCTTCATGGTGTATCACGGTTCCGAAAATATCCTTCCAACAGATCCGGACCATGGGAGCCAAGAATCGAAAGCATGACGCATTTAACAAGTGGAGCCGAGGGCATCCCACCAAGACATATATATGGACCAATTCAGATTTAAGCTCACGACGCCGCCCTCCTCGAACCGGCCAAGTGTCAAAGAGGGTAACAGGATTTGCATTTACGGCCGTGTGTGGGACCGAGCCTTCAACGCCGGGGACCTTGTTGTGCCCACCCGCCTCAGATGGTAGCAACAAGGATCGCCACAAGCTCTCCCCTTACCCTAGGGAGGGCACCGCATATCATCATGAAGTATTTCCGGCCAGCGCCTCTACAAGCTAAAAAAACCATCGACGGCAAGCAAGGTCTTCCTACCAACGCCCAGAACATTGAGCAATGCTTCACGCTGCATTTTACCCTAATAAGCGCATACTTTCCTTATCGGTTTTTCTATCTTACAAATTCTAGTCTTTTAGTGACATCCGACCCCTACAAAATTGTGATGGGTCGGACCTCACCGAGGGCTTATATAAATGATGCTACATCGCTTTATCTTTGGGTAACTTCACCCGTGTTACCTTTGCAAACATTCCTGCTTCTTTCCATTCTTCTCAGCAATAAGTCCTAAGGGCTAGATTTCGAAACAAATTCGAAA